>CP135550.1:2652785-2748664 GCA_032402905.1 Khaya senegalensis | reverse complement strand
TTTTTCTTATTTTTAATTTTAAAATAAATATTAATAAGTAATATAATTAATAATAAATGATTTAAATTATATCTTAATCTCTTTAATTTATGTTATAAAGTATAAAATTAATTTAAAAATTTTATTAAAATATAATATAAATTATTTATTATTAATCACATTATTAAGACAAAGAAAGGTTTTGAACCTAAATTAAAATAGCATAGATAGACACAGAACAACAACAAACTAGTACAAGCAAACACATCAAACACGTAAAACAATACAAAATGCTCTCACAAAATATAAAAAGAAAAATCAAACATATAATATATATGTAACTCGTCCTCTAGCTTTGAATTTATTCTCAGATTTATAAGTTTCACATATCACATCAGAGCAAGGTCAGCTGTTGCTTCGTCAAGCATGCATGCATGCTTTATTTATTTATTCATACACATATTTCTTATAAAGGCTATAAAATACTGAAAGGTAGCTTCTTTGAATCTGACTCAGAATTCATGAATAACTTAGGAAATGAGAAGAAGGGAAAATAAAAAAAAAACCTGGAGCAGGAGGAGGAGAAGGAGAAGGAATGAGAAGGGAAGACCTGGAGGGAAAGGAAACAAACCTGGAACAAGAGGAGGAGGAGGAATTTGTGGAAATGGCCGAAAAGGAAATGGGATCTGAGGAAATTGCAGAGGCAAAGTTGTCATGTCATTAAGGTTATTATTCTTCTTTTCTTCATTGCACATGAAATGCTTGCTTCAAATTGATGAGAAGCCATCGCTAATTTTCTTTGAAGGAGAGTTAAAATCTCTCGAGCAAAGTTGTTCGTTGGAGGTAAATATATAGGTGGAATCAGGCAATAAATAAAAGTAAAAGTAAATAAATCAATGACTTCTCTATTTTTATAAAATAGAAATTAAAGAATTATTGGACGAGAAAAACGATTCAAAATTATTTTTTTAGACTTCTTGATAAAAAAGTTATATTACAATGTATTATTAGTCAATTATTATTTTTTTAATAACTCTATTTGACTTGTTAAATTTGACAAGATTACTTTATACAATTTTGTGACTGTTGGTGGAAATTTTTATTTTACAATGTTGTATTATACTTTTAATTTATGGGTTTCAACTAAAATTTTAAAACTAAATTATACAATATAATCAAATGAATCGTACCATGGTTCCACTAAAATATAATTATTGCATATTAAAACCTCATAGTTACAATTTTTTTTTTTTTTGTTTTTTGAATACATGTACAATACACTTTATTTATACCCGCATAATATTTTACACGTCCCATTTGTCATGATTGATTAAATTTATTAATTAATCAATTACTTAATACTACTAATTTATAAAAGTTAATACTCTGTATTTTATTATGTAGTACCTGAGTACCAGCCATCTATAGTCTAATGAGAGAGTGAGCAATGAAAGAAAGCGTAGAGAATTATTAATCATTGGCAATTTTTACATTACATTACATTACAAAACAGCTACATTCAACATTTACAGAAAAATCAATGAAATAATGGGCTACCGGGAAACAAAAAACAAAACAAGAAAACAATTTCACAAAGCACAACAGAACAAACACCTTCTAAAATGCTCAGCTACTAGTGGTATTATATGAGATTTTAACTATGACTGTCATCGGAATGTTCACTACATGTCCTTGGTTTCCAAATAGTCCAATCCTTCCGTAGCTGGCAGAAGTGCTGCTCATCGTTGCGTTGAAGAACACATTCAAGACCTGCTTCTCGCCACTGGCTAACGAGAAATGGGAAGGAGATACCTCTATAGAAACCCCGTAAGGAGCACTCCAACCGACACTGTAAGCCTCATTCCCGGCAATGTTGATTACTGTTCGCTGGATGGTTCTAGACTGGTTCAATTTTGCGATTGTGATGGAGGGCAAGTTCAAGTCGGCACCAGTGATCGTAGTGTTGTATCCCCAACAGTTTTGACCTGTGTAATTCAGTACCACCGGTGCTGATCCATTAATCCCACAAAGAAATGACATGTGGTCATCGTAACCTACAATAATGAAGCATATAACATCAAAATAAAAAGTCGACAGACATATTAAGATGCCTATATATCGGCAATGGAGATTAACTGGCGACTCTTGGATTCATATTTCTTAGTTTTGGGTGCTGCAACTCATGTGTCACATGCAGAATGACTTACTGGCATCTAAAATTAGACCCGGATCTAGTGATGCAGTTGCATTAACAAAACCACTGCCCATGTCAAACGGCGTTGCAGGTGACTGGTTTTCATCTGGCTTAGAGTAAGTATGCTGAGCCATTATGGGCCCACCATTCTTGTCATATAAAGAGGCAGTGGTAGAGAGTGCAGATGCTATAGCTGAAGGACTAAAGTTGGAAAATTTTTGCTTAATTAGTGCAGCAAGTCCAGCAATATGAGGAGCAGCCATGCTAGTCCCAGACATCATCGCAAAGCTCTCACCTGCATGATTATGTTAAATGTATAAAGACATGTTTCGCAAGTAATGTCAAATTTTAATCCAACACAGTACGATCATTGAATGCTATTTGCTTTTCACTGTGCAGGAATGCATACCTTCAAATTCAACCGAGTCCGTGCCAAGAGAGCTCCAAGCAGCCCAAATAAAATTTCCAGGAGCTACCATGTTGGGTTTCATTATGTCAGCATCCTCAAGAAAACTATCCTCTGGATCTGGGCCCCTGGCAGAGTAATACATAACCTTTGGAGCAGAGTTACTGTAGTTCGCTGCCAACCCGCCTGAAATGCATGCCACTGCTCCAAACTTCACAATTTTCTTTGTGAGCCCATCTCTTTCCAAAGAAGAATTGTAGTATTGGAGTAAAATCTGCCAAACAGATCATGAATACATTGGCAATTGAGCTAATTGAGCCTCGGTGACTAAGAATTTGATACAAACTACATAAAACCGCCCAAAACTGGCATCCACTAGAGAAGCTTAGGTTTGAAAACAAAATGGCCTGCGCCAAATGCTTTATTTCCCTTCCTAGAACAAGGGGTTCATGCCTTGGGCTTAAAACATGCATGGCACAGGGAGGAGGACCTATCATTTCTGATACCTTAGAGCAAAAGTTATATCAAAAAAATAGTAATAGAAACAGTTCATAAGGCAAACAAGATTTACAGGTGTTTGCACAAACACAAACTTAGAACCCACACCTTGGAATCATCAGGAGATGGAATTATGATGCCAGGCATTGTCATTGGAGTTGGATTAAGCTGAAAACCAATTACAAAGGAATCCATGTAGAACACAACACCAGCTGCACTGAGGTTTTTCGCTGTTTGAATGGCCCGTTTGATAGTAGAGAGCCCAAGCACAAACCGAATTGAGTAGCTACAAATCAAGAGATTTCCTTTGACCAATTCCTGATTGAATTTACTGGAATCTTGGCATTCACCCACATACATATCATTTGCCATTGTTGTGTCATTGTTTAAAGCATGAAGTGCAGAAATCAATGTGCACATATTATCCGTTCCCACTGAACCAACAAAAGAAGGTATGCTAGTTATCTTTCAGTGATAAGAGGTGCCAAGCATAGCATCAAACCGAGACATAATTGAATGCATTAACAGAGTCAGCAGAAGTGTCGGCAGGATCTAAGGAGTGAAATCATTGGTAAACAAGTTGTGACATTTTCAGCAGCTTACATGCATTAACTGATTGTAAAACATTATCACAGCAAACAAAATGTTCTCAGTAGCTTACTCTATTCTCTCAAAGCATCAGATTGCAAATCATCAGTTGCTCATGCATTACACATACCAGATCCCAGTTCTGTTTGAGTACCATATAATAGACCTTGATTTATTTAAGTTAATTTTCCAGTTGTCTAGCTTCTCTATCAACTTAAATTTATAATGTGTTATTCTTGAATGAAGAAAATAGAAGGATTGGAACAAGAACTTTGGAAGAGAAACTTACGTGCAAGTCCAGCACCAGCAATGGTTACATTGTTGCCTAGGAATATAGAGTTTGTGTAGACTCTATCATGAGATGCAGCACCAACAGTGAATATCCATGGACTGAAGGAAGACATGCTCTTAGGTGAAGGTCCAGTATTTCCTGCCGCTTGCACAACAAAAATACCAGCCTTTACAGCTGATAAGAGGGCCATGTCAATGGGATTAAAGAAGGTTGCAATACCAGGAGGACGTCTGTTGGGAGTAATTGATAAGCTTATTATGTCAACCCCATCCTGAGCAGCCTGCAAATGCATCATTGACAAAGAATACAAGTTAGTCATCATATGGATAGTTATCTAAGAGGGTGGATAAAATCTGCATGAACAGATTTTCTCTTCTCTATTAACATATATATATATATATATGATCTCCTCTGCAGTAAGTTCACTACATGACACGGTGATATGATATTTTGTTGAGAGAAACATCAAATATTTCTAAGGTAAAACCTCCTGAATGATCAATTCTATGACCATGAGATCAATAGAAGAAACAGATTGAACCAATCATGCATACCTGGTCTATGGCAGCAACAACGTCTGCAGCAAAACCTCCAAAGCTCTTGTACAGTGCCTTGTAAACAGCGATACTGGAAAAGATGGCATGCAATTAACACAATAAACAACAAAACATACATACCAACATTCATTAACCGTCTGATATATATTTTTTGGCATGAACCACTAGATAAATATAACACACACTATTATTTCTTAAAAGAGAAATAAAACAATTTCCCATTATCAAATCAGATAAAAACAAAAGCAAAGATAAAAGATCATGCATAATAACAGGGATGGATTGAAAAGTGTAACTCATGTTTGATTACTGAAAGACTGAAATACGCCTGTTGATCATACTTTATCATTTGCTGTCTTTCGTATTTCTTAAGATTATTCCATCCTGACAAGACAAACAAATGGCTATTTTGGCATAACAATATTAGGACTATTTATTGTCACAAAACAACAATGCAGCAAAATAAATAAAACATATAAAAAAAAAATTTAATAAAAAAATTAAAACGCATCATCGCTGAGTCAATGTTTGTGGTAAACATATAGAACCTTATTGTCTGACGAATACACACAAAATAAAGAGTTGGGTAAACCACCTAACGATTTTTCTAAGCCTTTGTCGTTTAAACATATAAAAGTTTCAGCAACCTTCTTTCTAGTCAGAACCTCTAACTACATTACCTTCTGTCATTTTGTAAACTTCAGAATGCATGTAAACATGCGTAAGAACAATGTATTATCTAAGCTCTACTCCATCAAATGGTTCGCATTAGAAAAGATTTGATATATTGAGGTCTCAACACAGAAATGGTATGTGGTTCAAAAGCTGATAGTTTTCAACTTTGCTTTATATGCTTACCTCCAAAAAGCGGAGTATTTTTTCGTTTACATAATATTTCATTTCACAAAGGAGAAAAATAAAAAGAGAATCATTCAGATTAATTACTGTGATCGAGGGGCCATCCCACTTGCATTTCCAAAGTGATTTCCTGCAACTACCACTGGAACGCCATGATTTCCTGCAGCAACAGCAGCCGTGTGCCTGTATATACAAATTTGATCAGTTCAATAGCACTCCAAAGAACTTAATAAAAATTAATACCATAATTCATTTAGATAATTATGAATTACTACCAGCATGACTGTTGAATCATAAAAACATTATCCATAGCATTTGAAAAGACTACTTATTTCAGTATCAAAAAATAATTTATTTTCTTGCACTTGATGAGAATAAGGCCATTTATAGCATCACAATCAGGTCTGAAGCATTTTTTTTATTTTTAACGTTTAACATGAAGAGCACATTTAAAGGTTTCATATGCTAAAAGTACATTATTTAAATTTCCTTTAAGTCAACAATCATTCAGAAGCCATACCACAACAAAAGATACACTGTTCTGTCTAATTATCTTCAACCATGATGCCATGTGAAGAATATGCCAAACAGATATGAAAAAGAGGAAACATGAAAAAGGGGAAAGAAACATACGACATATAACAGAAACCTTGCCAAATCTGTCAGAATCACTGTTGCAACAAAAGAAGACAAAGAAAGAGAAGCAAAAAAGGTATTGTTCACACCATACAGCCTATTGATGGATTCAATCATCACACAGACATACAATTTCTTAAAAAAGCAATTGCCAAATAGATGCCTCATTAGAAGGAATTAACCATTCAGTAAACCAAACATAGAAAAAGATATGACAACTATACAAAAAAGTTTTTTCCTGTGCCACTCTGTTTTATTTATTTTTCACATTGTTTTCCTTCATGAATCACACGGCAGTGAACTCAATGATCCAAATTCAGCTTTCTCCAGAAGATCACTAAGTTGAGTAAACTCTAACTGTGTTTCCATGGTACAAATCCTAATGCAGGCATAAGTGGTTCCAGAAACCAGTTTACTTGCAGAAATCTGATAATTTTCTTCAAAGGAAAAATAGATGCTGCTATAATCCATAACCATGAAAGCAGGCATGGGGCCAAAAGCAACTACTTTAAATATGAACACTAACTATAAAGAAATACTAAACAACACTCACGTGCCATGGCCATCACCATCAAATGGTGAAGCATAGTCCTGAGTTGAATTGAAAATTCCTCTAGTTATAGCAGATGCCGCAAAATGGCGAGCAGCAATAAGTTTCCTATTGCATGAACCAGACGGAAAATCCCGCGTAACCTCACAAATGCCTGAAAAGTGAGCTGGGACTGGATAGGGGTGCCTGGATGTATCATCAGCAAAGCTGGGGTGAGTTGGATCAATACCAGTATCAATAAAACCAATGACCATTCCTTCTCCAGCAGCTTCATATCCACCTTCTTGGACCCATGCCCCATTTGGCAAACCCAAGAACTGTGGCGTATATGTCGTTGCAGTTCTAACTGAATAATCCAAAATCACATTTGCCACTTCTCTCCTCTTTGCAAGCTTCTCTGCCTTAGAAATTGACCAATAGAACAATATTAGAACTTTGTGAATACATTTCTACCCAAATAAAAGTAAAAGTTTCGGTAACACAAAGTAAGAGTATCAAAGACTTATGATACGAGCATGCAACTATACAGTTAACAATAGAAAAGTGACTATAAAAGATACTAAAAGTTGACTTTTAACACATTACCCTAAAAAAAAAAGGGAAGAAGAATAAGAAGGGGAAAAAAAAAGGAAAAAGAAAGGAATCTAGCAATGAGAGCTTCGCCAGTGCTTCAACCAGCACAATCATCATAACTACATAATAATGAATGATAACAATAAATACTAAGTGATAATATACCTGTTGTGGTGTAACAAGAACAGAAAATCCATTAATCAAGTAGTGGTAGCTATACAGCTTCAGATACTTCTCCCCCTTCAACGTCCTCCTCAATATTGAATCATGCACTCTAGCAATATAAGAACTAGACCCCGGATGGGAACTTGAAACATTCCTAAATAAAGAATACATTCAAAAGCAATAATTGGTCCGGTGAACTCTCTTAATTTGGGAGAAAGAAATATTGAAAATAATAAAAAAAAAAATTATAACAAAAAAGTTAAGGAATTATATTTTTAAAAAGAGAGAGAGAGAGAGAGAGTAGAGAAGAATTGAGGATACAGTGGACAAATTGGGGATTAACCATTATCAAAGAATCATCAGCATCAGGAGAATTATGCACGAATAATTAAACAAGAAAATCTTAAACAATGATCACTAACTGTTTCATACTCTAAAATCCAAATAAATTCCATAATACAAATCATCTAATGGATTTTCTTTTTTAGATTAAAAAAAGAACAGTGGAAAGTAGAACAGAAATTATACACATATGCACGTTTCATGGTTTCATTATAGACAATTCAGACAGCAACCCACAAAACGGGGCAAGAGGACCCCATGGGACATCTGGCCTACACTCATTAACGAACATTTCGCTTCTTTAGTCAACAAAAAAAAAAAAAAAAAGAGATAAATCAAGAGAACGTACACATACGACAAAACTTCAAATAGAAATACCAACTACTCTATCTATTGGAAGAAAACCTAAAAATAATCATAAAGAAAATAATAGCAAGCAGCAGAATATAAACAGAACTTAAAGGCATAGTAATCCTGAAAATTACACAAACTAACAAGCTTAGAGCAGCTACGCTATGAAGAATCGAGAAAATTCAGTACCTTGGATTGTTAAGTCTACTTAATCTACCAGAACCTCCACGTTTGTCATGAAAGCCATTAAATTTACCCTTTCGTCTCAGTTCTTCAGTATAGTAATGAGCAGAAGGAGCTTGTTTTATGGTAACAATGTACACAGCTGTAATTGAATCTTCTGAATCATCCTGACAAAAAGTGCAGACGAGAACCCCGAAAAAAAGAATTACCACCATTAGATGCACCCATCTGCAGCTGCTTTCCATTTAGTAAAAATGAAAGGAAAATCAAATCCCACAGCCAAACAAACAAACAAAAACAAAAAGGGTCTCAATGAAGCTCTACTGTTTCTTCTTCAAGCAGTCACAAGAATAAGGACTGCAGAGAGGAAGAAAACCCAGAAAGAAGATAACCCTTCTGCAGAAAGTAGAAACAGCTGTAACTATTAAGAGGAAGGGCATAAATACCCATTAAACCTCCATGGAAGAGAGGTGCAATGGCACGAAAACAAAATAAAAAATAAAAAAAAAAGGAGGCTTTTTGTTTTTCGACACTTTGCAGGAAGGAGGCTTTTTGTTTTTCGACACTTTGCAGAGAGAGAGAAAGAGAGAGAAAGGATAATAAATAGTTGAGAGTAGTGTATGGAGAATGGGCTACTTTCTTGGGGGATGTGAATGTGAACGTTTTGTTTAAACGAAAAAAAATATTACAAAAATGATGAGAAATTGAACGTTTGCTTTTGTTTTCTTCCATGTTTAGACTGCTGGGAAGCTTTCGCTGTTTTTTTCTGTCAATAATTTCATTTGTTATTTTTTTATTTTTTATTTTTCTATTTCTGTGGTATACAATTTATTGATAATATTTAAGAATATCAAAATCTGAATAATTATTTCTTTAGCCTTTTTGCTGTCAAGCTGAAATGGTAAACTTCAAACCGGTGCTCTTTCCTATAAATAGAAATATATTATTTATTAAGAAAAAAATAGGCGTACATAATAACACTTAGGTCTTTAAATTTTTTTATTTTCATAAATAAAAATGTATTTATATATTTATGACAAATAAACCCATATATGTCTCTAAATTGAATACCCATACCACCCTCTCCTATATTGAGTTTTGATCAATAACATTCGAGAATGAGTAACTCAAAACTAAAAGTTGTTTAAGATATTTTAATAAGAGTTAGCGACTTATTTATTAAAAATAAATAATTTATACTTTTGTTTCATTATTTATTATAAATGTAAAAATATAAGAACTTAGATGTTATTATTCAAAATAATAGAATTCTTTAACATGTGTGATTCATTTGAGCAAAATATAAATAAAAATTATATTATTTTTTAATTTTAACATTGAGCAAGATTTAAATTTTATATATTTTTATACTATTTTAAAAAATTATAGTAATTAATTTATTCAATATTTATAAATATATATTTGATTTTAGTGTTTTTAATTATCTTAGTAAAATAAAATATTTTTTTGTGTTATTATAACATATTTTCATAGGTTATTATAATCATCAATTTTTTTTTTCTTTCTATAATAATACCCCAATTGACATATTAATAACAACATTTTGTGAAAAAAAAAATCTTTAAGAGAAAGTTTGAAAATCATAAAAAAAAAAATTTATAAAATCATTAAAATATCTTTAAAATATTAATAAAATTTATTTAAAAAACCTTTTTTTTTTTTTTCTTTTAAGATTGTAAAGAGACCTTACTAGATCAAAGGGAATGAAATTTATCCCTATTTTTTTTATAATAACAACTTAAAATTCACCTATTTTATGTATTTAATTTTATTTATATAATAATAAAAATTATATGCATATAAATTAGCATTAGGCTTTATTATTTTTTAATATTTATATAATATTATATAAATAATATAGTGATCGGACCTGAATTTCTTAATTTTTCAAAAAAAATTTAGTAATTAAACTAGCTAATATCAATAAGGTATTTTATTTTTCTTTTTGTTGGTGTTCTTTAAACTAAAAAATGTTCCCTTTTTTTTAAATAAAGAAATTTACATAAATTTGTAAATAATTAAATAACTTAAAATATATATAAATTTGTCTAAAAACATTGAATAATTAGCACAAAACAGAAGAAAAAAAAAAAAGTCGTGGACATCGGGACGAGTATGAAAACGACGGCAGGTTGACGGGTCAGCCGTTAGTTTTGGTGCTTTTCTTCTGTGATTTTTTGTCGTCCGTTCGTAACGTTCTAATTTGTTTTGAGGTCCTCAATTTGCCGTGGCCCGTGACACACATTATTCATGCAAATACATTTATTCAAAAACAGTGGAGAATTATTTATACTCACGGATTTAGATTCTGTTTCACGTTCCATTTTAGTTTTCAAAGATCGTTTTACTCTTCTTTTGTACGTTTTCAGAATTGAAATTTCTAAAATTCTAACTTTTCAATTTTATTTTATAAAATAATTGTGTTGGCAAGGCATAGTGCATTCAGCTGCCCCTGTTTCTTTATTCCTTAAAAAGAATAAACATTATAAAATAACCCTAATTTTATAATCTTTATTTAAGCAATAATTTTTTTTCTTTTTTAAATATTATAAAAAAAATTAAATGAATTTCTTTTGTAAATTAGTGTGAACAAAAATTAAATTTTAAACTTTTTCATATAATTTTTTTTTTTTTTTTTGCAAAAGAAATTATTAATTGAATCAATTAATATTTCGAATAAGTAAATTTTGATAAATAAATAAATAAACAAATATTGTCATATTTATATTTTTAAATAATTTAGTTGTAAATATAGTTCGCATTGGAGAGAAAGAAAGATGTAGATAGAAGGGGAAGAAAATGGTAGAATTTAATGTGGAGGTGGTGTGGGACGGCGGCCGAATTTTTTGGGTCGCACATGGGAAGTAAAGTTAAAAACAAAAGTGAGTTGGAGTTGTGAGAGTGATATCATATGGGTGGGGATATCTATTCTTTACTCCACTTTGATTGATTCTTCTTTGTATGCTAAAACACTATTCCCTTCTTTAAATTTATTAATAATGGTATATTCCATCTCATCTCGTGCAATAAAATAAAATAAAATTTACTGCCCATATATAATTTTGTTTGTGAAAAAGAGAAGTGGGTGGTCAAGTAATTATGCCAAGACCATGCACCGTTTTGATCCCTTTTTCGGTTTTATCATATAATATAGTCGTTGAGGAAGGTCTTGTAAAAAGAAAGTGATTCTACAAATCATTAGTAGCATCACTTTCACTTTGATTTCTAATTGATGCCTTGCCTTCTCCATGTGACTGCCTTCCTTTTATCATTTTGTTTCGCAATAACAAAGAACATGTGGTCAAGAGAATAATGCATCACCTTAATTCTTTGGTTAATTACAAAGGAATAGTAAGGAAAATTACTTTGCATATCATTGTATGATAGTTGAACTTAATATTAATATATTAGATATAATCAACCTAATATAAGCAATCGAACCACACATAATTACTTTGCATGTATAATATTACACTTATAATTTTTGTTTTTGAATTTTGATATTCGGATGATTTTCCTTTCCTCTAATCTTCAAGAATCTCAAAAGCTTTAAGAATTATGCATAATTCAAGTATTGCTTAGTTACTTGGAAGGATGAAAAGTTTGGATCATGAACTTGAGGCAAAACATTTTTATTGATATGATAATGTATGAAAGAATGAAGAATTGAAGTTGGCAAAAAGATATTCTTGTTATCTTTTATGATCATCTTTTTGGCCTGAATTAGTGGGGAATGATGTTTGCATTTACATAAAACATATTTATATACATATATGCTCTTTGATCATCAAGAGATAGGTGTTTGGCAAGTGGGTTCCAAAGTAAAAGTCTAAAAGATTTTGATCATAATAGAAATTTAGTTTTTAATTATTATTGTTATTAATTCAATAAAATTCTATTACTATATTTATTTTAAAATTAATTAAATATGTATAAAAAACAGTGAATAATTAATAAATGATATTCTTCTTCATTTAAAAAGATTAATTAACAAAAATACTTTTATAATTAATGGTAGTTAGTTTACTAATGACCTATAATAGTTGACTCTATCTCTTACAAATTTTCCAAAGGATTTTCAAGAACATAGAGTTGAACCATGTCTATGACTATGAGGTTTCAGATCTTATAAATATTGAGATAGTTAAGTTTTTTTTTAAAAAAAAACACATATTTTGTTTGTATTAACCAAATTAATTTTTGTGATTAACGATATGGATTATAAAATTAATATATATTTAATACAATTAGAGAATATACATATATGTAACACATGTATATAATGTATAATGATTATAATATTAATGTTAATAAATATGAAAATAGCAAAATTAAACGTTAAAATTAATAACATATTACATCATAATATTAATATATATGAACAATCAATATTAATTGTACACTAGAAATAAAAATATTACACAATGTGGTAACATAGCTTGTCATAATAATAATAATATATTAATATAATTTCAGTTTGGACATTTCCTATTATTACTTGTAATTTTGAGTTTGCATTTTATAAAGGGGTTGGGCTGGGTTTGGAAATTTGGTTGAGACTGAACCTGAACCTGGTCAGAATGAGCATTTTGGATCGGATTTGTCGGGTCAAGCCGTTGGTTGTTAACTATGAGCCGAGACTGCTTTTCAATTGAATTGAAACCAAAAGAATGGGATAACAGGAGGAAAACGAAACAAGCTAAAACTAAAACATAGGAAGAAGCCATGGCAATAATGTCAATCTCACAGTTATCATCTCCATTACCACCAATTCCACATCGTTCATTTGTTACTTTCAAGAAAATTAACACGAGAATCAGCAAAACAATGATTCATGCAAGCAGTGGCAGTAGCACTCTTTCTGACGGCTCATCATTTCTCCTTCGTGCAGCCCAGCACACAGTAACAGTCCTCGCTGTTGAATTCTGTTTAGAAATGCCGTTATTTTATGCAGATTGCTTGATTTTTAAGTTTTATTTTGTGTTGATTTGTAGGTTGATACGTACATAAAAAGTGGCATGGTTGTTGGGTTAGGGTCTGGTCAAGCTTCTGCTATGGCTATACAGTATTTGGGCGGGCAGCTTCGTACTGGTGTCTTAAATGATATTGTAGGAATACCCTCGTGAGTATTTTGTGTTCTTTTTTTTCAATTATGATTCATATTATGAAATGCAGCTGTTGGTTTTGTTGTATTATGTCAAATTGACGCAAATGAAACAACTTATCTCACCATATCAAAATCTGTCCCTTAATTTTGTTTTATGGTGTGCTGACGGTGTTTAATATTCGGTTTGCAAAGTTGTTTTGTAGAGATTTAGAAATAAAATTTTGTAATGTCAAGATTTGAGAATACATTTTTTTATGAGTAAGTAGTTGAAAAAGAATTTTGTTTCTAAGGAGTAGAAAATTGTTTTGTGTGTTTCCTTATGCTTTCTCCGGAAACATTATAAATATCTGAAATTGGTTTGGAATTTAGAGTTGAATATTATTCTTTAAAAGTGAATTTTGTGCTTCTGAAACCTGTTATAATGAGTGCATTTTCTACCTATGTCAGATTTGTAAAAGAGAAAACTGTTTGGAAAATGGTATCCAGTGGCAACTTATTTTTTTTTTTCAAATTAAACAGAGCAACCTTGGTCTTATGCAGATCTGTAGCAAGTGCTAGTGAAGCAGCAACAGCTGGGATTCCATTGGATCAATACCAAGATACTTCTCAAGTGTGCACAGATTCTAATCATCTATTAAATTTCCTTCTTATTGTTGTTTGTGAGTATTACGTGGTCATATGACTTGTGTAAAGTTTGATATGTAACAAAATTATTTTACCAAGTGATATTGAATTTCTGTGTTAATTTATTCAATTGTTTTCATGAAAAACAGACAGTATAATTTCCTTTCCTATTTAGTTATCATTAACTTATAATTTTTAATCTCCTCTTTTGTAGATTGATTTTGCTTTTGACGATGCTGATGTTATTGAAGAGGGAACACTTGCTGCCATCATTGGTCGTTGGCAACCAAAAGGCGACGAGTCCCTAATCCAAGAGAAGGTGGGTTTTATTCGACAGTTTTTAGCTTTTTTACAATCAAGTGCTATTCATTTATATTGAGAGATCACTTCTTAAGTTGAAGCTTACCACTGGAAAGAATGTTTTCCTTGCAGTCTGTGTTGAATGCAGCTGGTAAACTGGTTTTCATGATATCGGAGAATAAGTATAAAGGTGGTTTAGATGGTTCAATTCCAGTTATAGTTCAACCTGTAAGCAGCACAACAAATTCAGGAAATTAGCAATTTCTGTGTTGGTCAAAGGATCGCCTAATTCAGATTGAAAACTGTGTTTCAGGTTAACTGGATGGAAACTGCAGAAGAGATTGATGATATGTTTTTAGGTGATGCCGAGGTATGGTCTTCACAAAATACATCGCAAATGTCATTAGAATGAGTTGTGAGTAGTCTCTTCATAACTCTTGGAAGATTGACAAATTTGAAATCATAGAGATTAAAATACTTTAATGTCTTATATGTGGCAAGGGACTTGTATATTTCAGATGCTACTGACAATAAATTAACACCACGATAGAGGAACTAATGACATGGAAAATTTTATACTTCACTTTGAGTAATACACTAGTTTGTCAGATGTTATTGTGAAGTTGAATAAACATCTGTTTTGCTTTGCATGTAAGTGTAATGGCTTTCATTTGAATGTGTTTCACAAATGAATTTAATTTTGAATTAGGAAAGAACTTGTCTGGTAACCCTTTTATATAGGAACCAAGTTTGTTAGCTTAAATAATAGATTAATGGTCTATATCATGGCCAAAACATGATAGCAACAAAATTACAAATTTTTTTGGCTTACGCAATGTAACTTCAAATTTTATTTAAAGTTCATCAAATGGAAGGAGCTAGCATACTTCTCTTCAAAGAAGTATATTGCCTTTATGAATGATTTTTCCAATTGAATTGCTTGGTAACTGAAGGTTTGGAGGAGACCATCCATCGGTTATGCAGGTCCTCTTGGTGGTGACTTCCCATTAGTTACTCGAGAAGGCCATCATGTTCTTGATGTCATCTTTACGTCTCCAATACCAAGCCTTGGTAGGTTTCATGAATTGTAATTCTTTGGATTTGAGTGCTTGCATTTATGTTTCAACGTTTTCCTTATCGATCCATTACTTCTAATTGCAGCTGAAGTAGCTCAAAGCCTTGATACAGTTGATGGGGTTGTAGATCATGGAGTCATTTCCAAGTTCCCGTTAGTTTCCTTGTTCCTCCTCCATTGTTACTCTGCTTCGTGTTACAAATGAAGTCTGCATTAGTAAATAGAAATATTTTTTTCCAGTAGCAAAAAAATTCTCTTACAGATACAAATAATGGGTTAAGGAATTTATTCAAATTCATGTGAATCCATGTGACCTACAAATAAATGAAATCACTTCCTTTTCCATATTGCAGTTTTCTGGCTTTTGTTAATTTTGTGTCCAAAACTGCCAAAGAATGTCAATAGTTTGTCGCATCTCATGTTTCAGGGAGGAAGTTTTTCTACTTATGCATGCATTCAGTTTGCATTCAAGCCTTGCTAGTAAATATTCAAAATCCTTGTTCCACAGTAAACAATGCATGCTCGTCAACCATGGTCCAGTCCTTGGCAGTGTTTATAAAAGGTTTTCTGTGTAAAATATTATACTTGTTTGCCCCAAATATACTACAGGTGTACAGTGGTGATTGCTTCAGAAAGCGGATTGAGCACCGTCAATAATGTTTCAACAAATGCCGTGGAAGAGCTTCAAACATGACAGCATGCAATGTGAACTAGTTTGATTCTGTGGTAATAGTCCCTGCACATAAGCATTTTGTAAAGATCAGCACTATGAGTTGGTAAAATTTCATGTGAAATTCATATGCTACTTTTGAGAGGACTCTTTGAGCTTTCTTTTTTGACGCATGCATGTTCTATATTTGGGCATGTAATCAAATCAATAAGGTTTTATTTGGAGCATATTTTTGTATAAGCTTTGATGAGATTGCTTGTTAGTAACCAGGGACAACTAGTGCTTTTGTCCTACAATAATAATAAAAGATGAAAGAATTTCATATGCTCTGAACCCAAATTTGGCCAGCTGTGACATGCATGCAAGTCAAGCAACTCATGTGAAAGTTAAGTGAAGATAAAAAGGCAAATTGCATAACAAACTAACAAAGGTTCACATGAATATTAAGCAACGATGGTGAAAAAAGTGATTGTTCATTGACCAATAAGAGCGCCCCCCCCCCCCCCCCTTTTTTTTTTTAATACCTAAATTGGTCAAGAGTTTGCCCATAAGTACTTCATGTGTCTCATTCAATTAAAAATCATAAGAACTATCCTCTTTAAATTTTCTCTAGCCTCTGGCCAGGGGAATTAGCCTTAGACAATTTCCAAGTAATGCGTCCTTGCCTAAATCAACAAAGGAAAATGGTTGCTAGCTGCGAACTATACCAATTTTGTCTATAAAAGCTAGTAACTCCTTGAAACTCGAAACCAAAAAGGCAGCCAAAAAACAAGAAGGGCTTGTTTGCATCTTGTCAAGTTGGATTGAGTGTCATGATTCTTACTAAGCCTGTATAGAAAATTCATAATTTGATGGCAATTTCAATAAAATGGTGATAGCTTAACAGAATAATTGCACAGTCATGTAACAAAAGATTAACAACTGCTTTTATTTGAGGAAATTGTTTAACTAGTACAGCTACATTCGCGATTCAATCAAGAAAGTCCCTAATACAAATTCATAAAGCAGTCTGCCTGACCAACAAATTTCCCTCAGTTTCAACGATTCTAGTCTCTCTCTTTTTCTTCTTTTTCTTCTTCTTCTTCTTATTTTCATATTTCAAGCGCAAGGGAGTGGGATTGTGGAGGCTATATTTGGACCAAAGTACTCCTGAAGATAACAACCTTACCAAAAAAAAAAAAGGAAGTAGAGGGGCAGGAAAAAGAAAGCAAATCAAAGCAGCATATTTATTGTCCCCAAATAAGATTACTTTCAATTATTCAGATGATAGAACTGATATGTCATAAACTTTTCAAACATTCAGAACTAAAAATTAGTACAACATTTCTGAAAAAAGAAGTGTTTGTCCAGAAAGCTATAAATTTGGCACAGATAAGTAGAAAATTCAATAGCTTAATGAAGAAATGAATGATTTAAATTTTTTTATATAATACCTACACCATGATGACAGTCTCAACCCAAAGATGTACAGTTTCACCCTCTAAACAAAGAGAGACCTTGAAACAAGTATTTGCCAAATCGGATGGCATCTGAAAATCATAAGCAAAGCAAGAATTTAACCACAACAAGCTAATTAATTACACCTTTATACAACTGAAGAATTCCACAACCGCCTCTTTGAGTACCTGCACCAGGACCACCTTAGTAACCGTTAATATTTCTAAAGGTATCACTGAAAACAAAGCAAGCTTTCCCAATAAATTTTACTCTCGTTTTGTTGGGAGCTTGTGACCATTTATCAGAACTAGTTTAAGACTTCCAAACAGACCATAATATGATAGATCAATCTGCTCAATCTTTCATCAGTAGAGGGGAAAAAATGTCTGTTATATGGGTTGGTTAAACATCAATCATTTTATAAATCTGCACCACTTTAAAGCAGCAAAAACCAAGAGATATCATACATGTGAAAATTTATGATCCACCTGCTATCATTACATTTAAGATAGTTCTAGCATGCACGGGGCACAGCCAGATAGTTTTCAGAAAGATAACAGCATTGCTACATATCCCCCATTTATTTTTTCGAATATTCCCCTCTCCAGAATAATGTACAATCCCTCTACTGCATAGAAGGGATGTCCATAAAAATAAGTGGCTGCAATTAGCATCACTTAATGAATTTCATGTATAAATAATTCCTATGTGACACCTAACCAGCTTGAGTGGGCATTAGCTTCACTCGGTCCAGTATAAAAATTTCCACAAATGCTTTTGACCATTTAGGGATAGCCATCATTGGAGAAGAAAGCTCGTATCCAGCTACTAAACTTAGCAGCACCAACTTGCACAACTAAATGATCCCATTATTTCTCAAAATTTTCTGTAATACGTGCCATACTCTTCAAACCAATTACAAAAAATCCTATCTAAAGCAATAACTTCTTGAAGTAATAACTTCTTTACTTTGATGATTAATAATTATCGTTGTTTTTTAGGTGCCACAAGGAGTCATTCTGCATACATTGTGATTTATGTGAAGTTGAAGTGTTTTTCCAGCTTTCAAAGGAATTCTAACAGAGAGAGAGAAGGTTTCTGCACTTTCTTGCACAAAAGAATCGACAGCCTAGAGGCATCAGTCACAGCAAATACTTCACTGTTTTATCAATCTAAGTTACAAGTAATATACCACATCTTGGTCTCAACCATATTACTTAAGAGAGGTTTAACTACAATCTAAAACGAATGAATGTTTAATCTCTCACAAAGAAAATCAGAAGGTTAGCAGCAGATTATGTCTTTCTATCTAGGTTATTAACAGTCCAGAGTCACACTGTGGCATGAGTCACTATTGAATGTAGATCACCTTAAGATTAAGAATTTCCCTATCAAAATAGAAAAAAACATCATGTACAAACACTAACGATGATTGATCTATTTGGCATGAATCCAGTAATCATTTAAACTCAACATGAGTATTTAGAGCTGCTTTCTTCGTACTGATAACATGCAAATTGTATATCACCCGGAACACAAAGTGATGATTTAAGATTATCATTTCAAATTTATTTTTAGTATTAAATATGAAATTTGTGATATTTATGGAAGAAATAATTATGGGATATATTATTGGATTATCAAATCTTCCATTATTTATAGCACAAAATAAATAAGCACTACCATGCTAATCTCCAAAGTAAGTTATCGCACTCACTATTCTAAGCAATTTATTTTTTAAAAATTAAATGATAAGAAGTAAGTTATCAATTTAATAAGTAATGTCATTCATAATATAAACACCAATTTTCTTATTTTTGAATGTATAAAAAGATTTGCAAACCGTATATTAAAATATTAATAACAAATATAGTATCAAGCAATTTCTCAAAATAATAAGAGATTTAAGTTTATAAAAATTTACAGGAAAATATGTCAAAAAATCATATTTCATAAATATAAATATGGAAGAATATAAAAGTTCATTATAAAAAATATACTGTAGTTGCTTAAGGTACATTGTTTCCCCTGTATTCTGAGTGACTTAGCCAATAATAAAATAAGATAGTTTGCACATTTATAACTAAATACTAGTTGATTTGATTTAGATAGAAAGATATATTAAGTACGATCAAACAAAATCAAAATTTAAATACAAAGCATTTAATACATTTTATAATTATATATTAACTTTTGTAAAATAATTAGTATAATATTTTATAAATAATTTTTGTACAATATAATTAAAAAAAAATCTTTTGTTTATAACTCTCTTTAAAAAATATTCAAGTTGTAAGAGTTCATAACAAAAATTCATTCATTAAGTAATAAATTATTTTTCAAGTGTTTGAGTCAACAAATTTATAGTATGAAATATTTTCATAATACAAAAATAATTTAATATATTATGAATGAAATTATATTTTAGTGATTACAACAAAGATGATTTAACCAGTTTGACTTATAATCAAATATTAATATTCATAAGATTAACTTGCAATGTTTAATGATACCATGAATTGAGCAACAACTCAGTAACAGAAGTTCGAATTTTGATCCTCAATCAACAATCTCTACAATCATCATGTTCAACACTCAACATTACCATCTCAAAGCATATATAATTCCCTAAAAGAAATTAAGAAGAAAAATGATAAGATCAACTCTTATGAGAACTGTAAGGAAAGGATACAGAATTATGGAAACAATCAAAAACCTGTGCGACTACTCTGTGAGAATTCATGTTTGTTACGGGAATGAAGAGATGATTGAAGCAGCAAGTAGCAGTGGTGGTGGTAGTAGTAGCTTCTTTCAGGAAGACATTGGCCGTCAGATTTGAAGAGAAAAACAGAGAGAGATGTCGACAGCGTAGGATTCTTAGCTAGGCTTCTCCATTGCAGCTCTCCTCCGTCTCCGTAGAAATTATCATTTGACTGCTGCCAAACAAACAAATAAACAAACACAAATTTTGTTTCTTTTCCAACGAGTTTATTCTATGAAATATGAAATCAACGAAAAAATTCATTACTGAGATTTAAATTTCGTTGCTGTCTTGCCATGCAAACGAAAGAAGAATATTGCGTACACCCCGATTATTTACGGACTGCACTCCTACTGAGTATGGCAATGAATGTTACTACGTACAACCCAGTCAGTGGGGAAGCAAAAGTAAGGGGTGTACATAGACGCCCACTTTTTTTTTTTATCAACAGATGATGACGAGAATGCATATTGGCCCAGACAAATAAAAACTCCTAATAGGCTTCAATCCAGTTGAAGCTTAGATCCCAATACCCACTACTCAGAAAACACCGAAATATATCATTTATACAAGATGGTTCAGAATGTATGGTCGATTATGTCAAATTCTAAATACTGCATGATCGTATCTAATGATCTGTAATTACTTGGAAATATAATAGCACTAAAACTACTCTAAACTTGGTTGACTTGACTCATTGCAACAATAAGGGAAAATTTCGTAATTTTCTTACTTTTAATATAATTTCACATTAATCTACACATTTTCATGTTCTCTCTTCTTTTTTTTTTTTTTTAAATTCTTATATTTATTTTATTGATTTAAATTTATTTGTAATGTTATAAATTGGGTTAGTTTAACTTATCTCTCTTTTGATAAACATCAAACAATTTTCTAATTATTTTTTTCTAGATCCTCTTCACACTTCAATCTGGTACTTTAAATTCACATTTGCCTCAAATTAACCAATTAAAGTTTATTATTGTTTTCAATTATATTTGACTTCTCTAGTTATATTTCAAGTTTTATCTCGAGCGATAATGTGAATGTGATCAACTAAATAATAAAATAAGATAATTTAGTCATTTTATAATTGCAATTACATAATCGATAAAATATACATCACTATTTGGAATACAATTCAAAAGAGTTGCTTGGATGCTTAGTATAATTTTATTATTCTTGATGTTACCATATGATGAGCATGAAAAGACCATACTGGAAATGACAAAAGGGTCAGGTAAGAAGATAAAAGCTTGCCATGGGCCCACGTTGAGCCATTGCTCATTGGCCTTGGCCCACGAGGCCACTTGATTTATTTCACCTCTTTATAAATATATTTAATAAATAATTTTAAATAGTTAAGGCCCATGAACTAGTTAAAGCACAAACCTAACACAATCCTCACAAGTTGCTAAAATATCTCATTCCCAAAAATGGAATAAATATTATTTATTTTAGATATATAATTTGTCACGAGTTTACTTTTAAATTTTTCAACCCACAAAATATTTATTTAGTTAAGAGAATTCAAACTATATAAGTTATAACTCAGATTTATCCATTAATAATGTGAAATGTAATATTCTCAATCCTCCCCCTCCCCCCCCTCCTCCCTTTGGACTTCATGACGTCATGAAAGTTATAATAGATATTTCACATGTTAGAAGACATATCACAAATCAGAATATTCACACATTGGGTCATAACCTAACTCTAATACTGTATGTAATAGTTTAGGTCTAACAACAACATAAATATTGTTTACTTTGAATATACTACCCATCACAAGTAAAACACTTCTACTTAATTAAGAGAATTCAAGTTATATAAGTTATAATACATATTTACCCGTTAGTGATATAAAATGTGAGAGTTAAACTTAAAAGTAGTTAGTATTTAATTTTATTTTTTATATGAACCTAATCTAATCCATAAATCCACATAGGCTATATTTTATGGGCTAAATTGGCTTGAATTAGCCCATTTGCCACCTTTAGACTCTAATGTACAAAAATTATCATTTTCTTTTAAATTTTCTCCCTTTTTTCTTTTTCATTTCTCTACAACTTTCTCATAAAATAAAATTAAATCACCAACCAAGATTAGTCTAATAACAAATTAAGGTATTCAAATTGAATAGCAAATAAATTAACTACAATAATACTCCATCCAAGACATCTTTATCAAATGAAAAGTCAGCGAGAGACCGTAAATTTTCTCTTTACAATTTTTCTTCTTTTAAGTGCACATCAATGTTGAAAGTTTCCTCCCACAATATAATTTTGCTCAAACAAAGAAATTTACTAAAATTAAACTGAGGGTATCTTCATATACCTTCCCTAAGGTTTAGTTAAATTATATATGAATACAAATTTTCTTAAAACTAATATATAATACTCTTCAACAATATATTATTATGTTCGACATAAATTGACAAATTAAAATAATAAAATAATTAAAATAAATTTGTGCATATGAATTTAATATAGTAATATTTTTCACATATCTTTCTCAAAATTTAAAAAATTAACAAAAAGTACTTTTAATTTTTTTTTTATATTTTAATATTTAATTTAATTTGATTAATATATATATATATATATAAACTAAGTGCCAATTTTGATAAGTTAAGATCATAAATTGTTTGTTTATATGGAATTATAAATCATTTTAGTTATTAAATATATATAAACCTATATAATATGAATGTATACAAATTGATATTATAAATTATTTACTTGCGTATAAATTATTTTAGCTATTGCGAAATATTTTCATGATCATTAAAATTAGTTTCCTTTATAATTTTTGATTCAACATTTTTAAATGATCATGAAAATATTTTTGAACAGTTAAAATAATTTATACATAAGCAAATAATTTGTAATACTAATTTATATACATTTATATTATATAGATTTGTATATGTTGATCAAATTAAAAAGTTTATAATTTTATATAAGGAAGTAATTTATAATCTTATCGTATTGAAATTAATACTTAATTTAAATATTTATAAAATTAAAATTAATTTTAAAAATAATTTATGTTAATTTTTTAAATCGAGAGAGAGGTATATAAAAATACTAATAAATAAAATTTATATATACAAAGTTATTTTAATTATTTAATTATTTTAATTAATTAACTAAATATTAAATATAATAAAATTATTGTTAAAGGGTATTATCTGTTAGTTTTATAAATATATCTATATATATTTATGTGTGATTTTATCAAATTTCAAGGAAGGCATGTGAAAAAATCTTGATAAACTATAATGGTGTTTTTGAATTTTGGTTAAGTCTTGATTATTTGGTTAAAAAGTTAAATGTCTTTTGAATTTATCTTTTGACCAAAAATGAATTAGCACAAATTAGCTTTTCACTATGATTCTTTCCTCTGATTCATGTTGTCAAATGTATCTCCTCTGCCTAAACTTGCATTCGCTTTATTAATTTTGAGGCTCGTGCTAATCATAATGTTGGTAAAATGATTATTTTGTTGAACAAATATGCATGCATCAGAAATTATAACACCCCTTTACTATTTTTTGGCTTTGTTCAATGAATTATCTAGGAAAGTCACTAACTTTCTGCCTATAACATTTAATCACCTTGGTAGCCCAAAAAAAAAAAAAAGAAAAAAATGAAAATTCAATACTGTATGTACTTGTTTGACTACAAACTTATATACGAGACTTATGATTTTTTTTTAAAATTACAAATATAAAATATAAAACTAATAAAAGAATTAAGAAAGCAACCTTTAGTATTAAGAAAACCTATTTTGTTGTATTAATAAGTTACATAAGAACTAATTTAATTAAAGAATAAAGATTAAATTATAAGCATGATGGTAGTCAAAGCAATCTTTTCAATTGGAAGAGACATTTCTTTTAAATTTATAAAAATAATTATTATTGTTATTGTAAAAAAGTAGAAGGGATATTAATTAGTTCTCTTGTCACGCGTAAGAAAAAGGTAAGATTAAATTATAAAAATAAAATATAAGATAAGAATGAACTTAAGTTCAATGATTATAAGTATTTTTAAAGGAGTTGTAGTTTTTTAATATTTTTATTATATTTTTAAATTTTTATGTGTAAAACATAAGTTAAAATTTATAAGAAAAATTTGATAATTACAACAAATAGTGGTTTGAAGATTCAGAAATATCAATATGTTTTTCCAACCACAGCTCTTATGAGCAATATCTTGTGCACAACATGGAATAAAATTTTGGGTTTGATCATCAACTCACTCACGTAATCACCTCATTGAATAGATGTAGGTCTTTCTTCACAATACATTTAGGTAACTTTTATAAGCATTATTTTCGTAATCAATATTCTCGTAAGCAATCCTTTAGATTTTATTTAGTCTATTTTTAGTGCATTCGGTGTATCTCTAGTTAGAAAAACGTCCTTTAGTAGTCTAGTTATCTATATACCTTTTACTCTTTGAAAAATATATCTATTACTCTTTGTGTTAAAGTCAAACGAAGAAAATAAATAAAAATCGAAACAACACCAAATTTGCATGAAAATTTTTCAAAAATTATAGAGAAAAAATCATTGGAGAGAAAGTCAATTTCACTGTAAAAGTAAAAATGATACTGTTACAATTTGCTCTAAGCACCCAAAGATTTACTAAAACTTTAATAAGATTTGGTGGCTCCTACCTAACATCATATTGGTTTGGACCGCACACATAGTGCAACAAATATAAATCCACACAATATATACTCATAATACCAAAATTAGTTGGACATATTGTCTTATCTTAAGTCTTAAATTAAATAGAAAATAAATTGGTCTTGTATTTATAAGACTGAGTAAATAGTATTACCTAATATTACTAATTTTTTTGGTCGATAACAAATACTCATCTTGTAATAAATGGTATTAAAATAAACCTAAGTTCTAATTCGTAGGAATGGACAATACTGATTAGGTAGGTTTATGATAAAAAGACTTGGTTATGATAATTGTATCACGTGATTGAATAAGTAAAAATATTATATTCTACGTTATATAGAATATGGATCAATTTTAAGTTTATAAGACAAATAGGCAGCACCAAGTCACAAATCAATCTTTTGGATCGAGGATAAGCATTCAACCTACAATACTCTGCACATCAGCAAGACGTTTCACCCCCTTGTACACTTTTGTGGAAAGCTCAAGCTATGGTTACTTTTGCATACCCTGATATACTGTGTTGGTTATCAACTATGGACTAAAAATTCAGCACCCTTTGATTGAATTTTTTTTTTCTTCATTATGTTCTTGAATTAAATAAGACCGAACCATGGGCTCAAACCGATTCAGAAATTACAACCAACAAAATTAGAGATCCGTGCCATACAACCTTGTACACCTTTAACTAGATCTGCATAACTTTGGCAACTTGATTTATTAATGAATTGATTTTCTTTTGTATGTGAGCAAAGTTGGCAACATCATCATCAATCAAAAATCAAAAACCTAAATGAAAACAAGAAGAAGATCATCGGCGTAAATGAAGCTGAAGATGATCAAGTAAACAGACCGACCAGAGGTGAAATGGGTCCTACAAGAAGATTTTCCATGTCCAGAAAAAGTAGGGAAGTTGATCAATTAATGCATGGGTTAAGCAACAAAGTGAAAGATAATCATGGAAACTGTGTTTGATATTTGACCAAGAAAACAGGAGAAGAGAATTTGTAAAAGGAAAAAGTTGTATAAGTCGCATGCATTGCCTGCCGGCCATGTGATTGTCTTGTTCCTTTTATTGACATTTCTCTAAAAAAATACAAATTAATGGTGTATAATTCTGCCCAAAGATTTAAAATAACTTTTAATGTATAATTTGAAATATAAAATATTAAATTTAAAATAATTAATATAAAATTTAAAACAAATAATATAAAATACTTAGAATATAAAACGTAAAAATTTTAAAAATTAATTTAGAATTTAAAATAAATAATATAAAATACTTAAAATATAAAATTTAAAAAATTAACGTAAAATTTGAATATAACATAAAATTTAAAATAATAAATGTCAAAATTAAAAAAATTAATTATATCTTACGTTCAGTTCAATGTATTTTAGCTTTACCCACAACTCAATTGTTAACATCATATAACAATGTGCGTATGTGTATACATCCATCAATTTGCATGTGCGGGAAAAAAACAGATTTAAAATGCTCTATGTATTTGTTATATAACTTGTAAATTCAAAATTTGTGAATTTGATGAGACTTAAAAAAATATATTTATTTAAAAAAATGTTTTAGGATATGAAATAAAAATATAAATAAATAAAGTTATAGAGATGGAATGAATGTTAAACCTTAACTAATGCAAAAAAGTGGATGCTAATTGTATATTGATTAACTTGATAATAATGGTAAGATACTGCGGCAAATATTTAAAAGCAAAGTTCTAATTTTAGAGAAGAAAATTTTCAATATTATTGCAACTCAAGATAATGCAAACTAAGGTTCACTGAAGCTTTAAAAATTAAAAAATTGGAGAAATAAAAAATTTGAAGGAAAAAAAATTGTGTTTGACAATTGACAATAATGTCATATTTATTAATCATTTAAGTTAAAAATTTTTAGTTATATTTGGATAAGATCAAACTTTATGGTTTAAAGGAAGTCCAAGTGTCCAATATTAATTCAACAAAGACCGAAAATGGAAGTCATAATCATTCCAATGTTGTGATTATTCTATATAACAATATTGATTAAGAAATTAATGTGGATAGGAGATAGCTAGGGCAAGAGACAAGTGAAGGAAGAAAGATAAATTAAACAGTAAGGAAAAGTGGGAAACAAGAAATGGGCATGCAAATTGGTGCTGGCGGCAGGTTTTGTATGAAAGTCGTAATACAGGGAGTAAAACTGCTTTAGCTTTGGCTTTGGCTTTGGTTAGCAAAAAGAATCCAGAGATGTGATCAAATTCTTCAAAGCAAACGCACCGCGACAAACCTGGTTTCAAAAGGCAAAAAAGCACTTCCCTTTTGGTTAATGAATTTTCAAAGTGAAATATATGCAATGCCCCGATGCATATTCAAACCTGCCTGCTTTGCTTGCTTTCTGTAGCTTTTTTGTCTGCAAAAAGAAATATACGTATGGAGAGAAAATAAAAGAGGGCCCTAGTTTTCTTCTTTTAGGTTACTATATCTATCTGGAATCTCCTCCCAAATATAGGAGAAATTACAGCAAAATCCTCTATAAAAACAATTAAACATATAAATTTAAGGACCCTTGCGTGACTGGTGGGATTAGAGACCCCGTTCTCTAAATGAGTAAAACTAGAGCTAAGCCTCCATGATATTACACTTCAATTTTTTTTTAATAGTTATTATTATGTTTTATATAAGAGTTTGTCAATATTATGTGCATGCGAAACATTGCTTTATAAATATAATACGAAAAGCAAACAAATGACTGTAAAAAGGTGATATGGTGGTGGTTGGTGGTGTGGGATATGGGGTGGTGGTGGCTATAGTGGGATTATATCATTTTAAATTTAAATCTCTTTTTGAAAACAATTGTTCTTTTAGGAAAGTGCATAATTGAGATTCTTTTTATATGGTAAGAAAATCTTCTCCTAATTCCCCCTAAGTTCTATATATAGGACTCTCCATACTCACTTCACCCAGTGATCTCTCTCCCAATCTCTCTCTATTTCTCTTTCTCTCTCTGCTGCAGATGGCAAGTGAAGTGAATGAGTAGAAGATGAGGATAAAGATTTCTCCTTGACGAGAGGTGGAACGGGGTTATGCCTGGCTCCCTGTAGGCCACAAGTGAGGACAAAGGTGAAATGGGTTATGCCTGGCTCCCTGTATGCCACAAGTGAGGACAATCTGTCCGAGATTGACCGTCGCCGGTGGCGTACGAGGAGCCAAGCATACCATCCTTCTCTCCATTTCTTAAGGTAATACCATACAAATTATATATATAGAGGATCGTGTATTTATTGACCATATATCATATTGATTATTTCCATTTTCTTCCAGCATCTATATTTTTTGTTCTTCACAGCTTTTGTTAAGTCCTTGTGAATCGTCAATGTAATTGTCCTAGTGAAATCAGAAACAACTGTTTACTTTTTGAATTCTAAAGAAGAAAAGAAAAGCTTTTCAGTCAGTCTATCAAACCCTAAATCACGGAAACCTATCAAAAACAAAAAGGCTGTCACTCGCTTTGAATTTCAAAACTTCTTTCCTTTTTCTGTTCAATATATAGCATTTTGAGAATCATATTTGTTAATTTTCCATATAGCTGTTGCTTGTTGACGGTAAATCGATGACTAAAAAATATTCTTTTGAAAATTTGTGCCGTTGAACTACTGTTTTCAAGTCTTCGAAACAAAGAATATTTCACCATATTCGTTCTGCTCTCTTGCTTAAAATGATTCAGTGTAACATACAGCATAGATACTGTACTCTTACCAGCTAGTACTGCTTCATGTCTGAATTTTGATCCCCAAAACCCTACATTTCTTTACGTACCCATTTGAATTAAACCCCAAACTGTTCTTTGTTCTGTGCAAAATCATAAAATAAAATAAAATAAGCTCTTGTCCTGAACTTCTGATAATGATTTCAAATTTTTTATTAATTTTTGTATCGATATATGTACACATAATAGTCAACTTTGGATTATTATTATTATTATTTTTGAGAATAATGTGCTGGTCTTGGTAAATAAAAGCTAGGGTTCTAGGGTTTTCTTTTTTGTTTGTTATTGCAGCTTTATTCGCATCAGAGGAGAATCCATGCATCTTCAATGGAAATTTTCAACAAAAGAAGAAAGCACCTGGTACGAATTTTCTAGTCGAAAACTGATAGGAAGGAAAATTCTTCAGGGAAAAAAAAGTGAAAATAGAATGATGATCACCACCATTGCTGCAAATTTCTTTGATTTATTCATTTATTGCCCTTTAGTAATTTATTCAATTTCTTTTCTTTTTCTTTTCAATTTAATTAACTCTCGTAGTCAATGATTTCATGGCGATTGTTATCCCAATTATTTCTTGAATTTAATTTGTCCATGTTTGTTCTCAATCTTAGAGTGATTATAACTTTCATTCAAATATAAAGATTCATTTGATTTTTAATTTAAAATTACATTGTAATTAAGGATCTATACAAAGTTTAGATGCGTTCTACTATGGTTTTATTCTAAAATATATTTTTAAATTGATCAATTTTCACTTGTATTAAAAATGAGTCCAATCTGAATACATATTTTCGAAAAGTATCGTACTAGTACGCATTTCAGATAGACTCCGTAGTTGTGAACTTTGAAACTTAATTGGACAACTTATATATTTAACCGAATTGTCTTAAAACTAAAAATAATTTTACAAAAAGTTAAAAATTTACATGGATTTTCTATAACCCTGCTAATTAATTACACAAATATATGGTTCCAAGATCACTAGTCCGACAATTGTGAAGATGGATACAGCTGAATTTAGATTTTCTTGTTATATTTCTTATTTATTTTACTGAACTCCGTTATTTTCATTGATCTAAAAAGATATTCATCAATAAAAATACTTTCACGTATTTGTTTAACTTTTACTCGTTAACTTCAAAAAATCATAATATAAACTAAAAAATATTATAAATTTAATAATTTATGTTATAAGTTCAACGTATTAGATTTTAATATTATATATTTGAGAGTAATATTATAAATACAAATTCAGTCATATAAACTTATGTAAGAAAATATATATAAACTTATTTATACAACTAATGTAAAAATGTTATATTATTACCACCTTCTATATTTTTAAGGGAATAAATGACAATTCACGTAATTAAAAAAAAAAATTATATAAAAAATGAGATAATATAAAATTTATTGCATAAGTTTGTATAAAATTAATTTATATAAAAATTTGAATCCGTAATATTATTGTATTTCTTTTGCATTTTATCTATCTCCACCATGTTAGTTGATCTAAACAATTATTCATAATACTTTGATGTTTTTAACATTTGATTAGTAAGTTTAAAAATTATAATTATTAACTAAACATAAAATACTAATTTACTAATTTATATAACAAAATTAAAGTATTAAATTAAAATCTAATACATATATTAATATTCATCTAACAAGAGTATTTGGCCAGAAATATATAGCCCCAAGGTAATTTGAATTTGACTTATTTTTCTTCTAATCAAATCAAAAGATAAATATACCATTAATTTATTTATTTTTCATAAACAAAATCTTAATTTATTCATCATTATTTAATTTTTAGAGTTTTTAAAATATGTTTATATTAGTTATTTATATTCTAATATTTCAATAATATAAATTTTTAATTAACTTAAAAAAAGTAAAAAAATAATTCATATTAAACTTTTAAAATTTTACGATACAATTATTTTAATTTAAAAATACTTTAAATAATAAAAATTAGAATATTTTATTGTTATTAATTAACATTATTTGAATGTTTATATAATATAATTATTATTCTTAATATAAATTATGAATTTCATATGAAATAATAAATAATTTTAAATTAATTTGTTACAAAATTAATATGTATATGTGTGTGTATATATACTTAAAATTTTTTTATAAATATTATTTTATTTATTTTAGAAAGTTAAACTTTAAAATTTTTTTAAAAAAATGAGTAAAGTAATATTTTATTTGTGAATAATAAATAAATTAAAAATATATTTATCTTTTAATTAAATTAAAAAAAAGGTAAAAGTGTTCATTTATAAAATTTACTACAAAATAAAATTTTTATAAATATTAAAAAGGGCATAGGATAAAACCCCTATTTATCATTTCAGACCAAAAACTTTTAACCAATTTTACTTTCATATTTTCTCACTGTTAGGTCCCACGCCAAAGCAAACAGAAGGAATAATATATATATATATATATATAGCTAAAAAACAGTAATTTCCTTAGGGGCGAGAATTAACCCACAAAAGTGATTGGATAATATCTTTTTTTCTTCTTATTCCATCCATAACTCGACTTAAATATTCTTCCTACAAATGATATGACAACCCAACAACTCCCTATTCTGATGTAAACCAAACACGAAGGACTCATGCAACAGCTTCCACTGCTCCTAGCTTATTTCTCGCGTGCTGCTGTGATCCATAATTTGCTGAAACTTTGACCAAGTCTTCTGCATTTATTCTCTCCGCTTCCATCACGTAGCATGCACCTGCAATGCTGGAGCTCACCCCACGTAAAAGGCATTCATGTTACTGGCTCGAGAGGATCTACAGAGCCTATCAAAAACTTCGTATATTTTTCCCATAACGTTAAGAGGATGAGGTGAAATTATGACTTCACCCTCCAATACCTTCTATGAAAGTAAAATAGCTCTTAATTTTTAGTAAAAATTTCAAAGGTATTTATTTTATTTATTCATTAAATTACCAATCTCTCACTTTTACTACAATTATTACACCCTTAATTATTACAGTAATTATATAATTAGTTCTATAAAAAAATGTAAGTTATTACACCCTTAATTATTACAGTAATTATATAATTAGTTCTATAAAAAAATGTAAGAAAAAATTTTACTTCGTTTGCTGTATCTACTTTCTTTTGTTGAAATTAACTTGTATAATTAATTAACCAAATAAAGAGAAATGAAATTGAAAAGAGTAAGATGATGGAAAAAAAAAATGAGATTTACATTATTATTATTAATTTTAAAATATTTCATTTTGTATATTAGTAAGGGTGCTTTTATTTTCTTACAATAATCTTCAATAAAATAGGATTGACTTAATTTATAAAAAGAAATATTAAGATTGTAAAAAATTAAGGAAACTAAATTAAAATATTTTTTAAAATTTTCACTAAAAATTAGGGATAAATAAATTATCTTAATTTTATAGTTATTTATCATAGACAAATAGCATAATTTTGCTTAAAAGATAAAAGTAAAATTGAGTTAATTAACTAACATCATTTGGACTAAAGTGTTAAATAATATGAAAAATACCATAAATATTTTTGCTTAAATCATGAAATATCTTAATTGAAGTGATATTTGCTAATACTATAAAGAATAAAATAAAATCATCGTACTAACTTGCAATCTTATATTTCAAAAGTATAAAATTATTAATATTTTAATATGAACCCTAAAAGGAACGAATCATTACAGAAGTGGAGTTTCAAAAAAAAATCTAAGAATTAAGCATTTCAAAAAATTTTGACGCCACAAGAATCTTCTTGATGGAGTAAAAAAGATTTCTTTATAAGTCCAAGTAGAGCGCAACAAACAAACTTGATAAGTTCTAAATTCTAAAAAGAACAATGAAGAGAAAAAAATTTTCTCCCAATTTTTGTCTAGAAAATAACTAAACTCCTTACTTATAAGAAAAAATTATTTATAACAGTTTTTAATCTAATTCTAGTAGAATTGGAATAAAAAACTTTCTAAGATAACAATGATTAATTAGGAAAGTTCATAAAAGTTTACAAAATTAAAAAAAATTAATAAGTAATTCATAAAGTCTAAATTTAGCTATAATTTAATCTTGCACTCTATTGCTTACATCTTCCCTTGTCTTTAAAGTTTTTATATTTATATCATTTCTTGATATCTTCTTAATTAATGTACTTTGACTAAATCTTAGAATTAAGAAAGTTTCCTTTCAACATGTCTTATAAGATAAAATTAGTCAAGTATTAGACAGTTCAATTAGTAAAGATAATCAAATCAAATTAAACTAACTGACATCCTAAATAATATCTGACTTTCTTAATTAATTAATTTAAACATGCATTAATAATAGTAATAAGATGCGAGACTGTCTCAATATCATCATGTGTTCTACTTTCATACAACAACTTCTGAACTTACTCAAAGAAAATTGTTTTATTTATTTATTTTGTATGACTCCTCGTTATAGATCCACTAGGCCATTTTAATAGTTTCATTGACTCGTGATTAAACATCTTGACCTAGTTAACATCAAAATCTTTTAATTGACTTTCATTTGCACCTTAATTTGTATCATTCCTTCCCTACTCGAACAGATTTGTCCTTGAATCATCATCACCTATATAAAAAAGAGAAATGTTAGAAATGTTAAATGTAACATTGATACCATACTCACCTTGAAGATTGGGTTTACATGCATTATCATTAAGACATTCAATCATTTGAAATAGTTTATTTTTACACAAATGCAAACTTACTTCTCCTTTACTCTAGAAAACGTTCCTTACGCATATGCACCTATACCAATCTCCAGGTTCAAGGACTATTTGCTTTCGTCCTTTATTAATTTGTCTTGTTCATTGTTCGTTTCGTTTTTCAATACTCCAACCAACTTTCTCATGAAAATTCTTCACGTAATTTGCCTTCTATTTACCATCAAGACTTTTTGACATTTTTAAAGGTAAAAATAATAAATCCAAAAAAGTTAGTGAGTTAAAACCATAAACAACCTTAAATAGTGAATGAGAAGTAAAAGAATGAATAGATTAATTGTAAGCAAATTTAGCATAAGGTAAAATATCTTCCCAATTTTTAAGATTTTTCTGAATAAATGCATGTAAAAGTTGTGACAAAGTACGGGTCACCACTTCAGTTTATCCATCTATTTGTGAATGGTAAGTTGTTGAAAATAATAATTTTGTTCCCAACTTTGCCCACAATATCTTATAAAAATAGCTAAAAAACTTAATATTACATTCATACACTATACTTCTCATAATACCATATAAATGTACTATCTTTTTGAAAAAGAGATCAACCACATGGGTGGTATCATTTGATTTGCGACATGAAATTAAATATGCCATTTTCAAAAATCTATCAACCATAATAAAAATAGAATCCTTACTCCCTCTAAACCTAGGCAAACCTAAAATAAAATTCATAGAGATATCTACCCATGATTTACTAGGTATAAGTAAAGGGGTATACAAACCATATAGTAAGACTTTAGACTTAGCTTGCTTACAAGTGATGCATTTGTCACAAATCCTCTTAATATCTCTATTTATACGAGGCCAAAAGAAATACTCACTAAGTATGTCTAAAGTTTTTTGAATACTAAAATTTCCCATCAATTACCCATCATGCAACTCTTTAACAAGCAACTCTTTAAGTAAGTAATGAGGAATCCACACACGTTTCTTTCTAAAAAGATAACTATCATGTTTAAAAAATTTATCAAATGCAGCATACTTACATGCATCATACACAATGGCAAAATCATGATATGTAGGATACAATTCATTTATAAAGTCAAAACCAAGTAATTTAGAGTTTAAAGAAGTAAAAAACGCATACTTCCTCGAAAGTGCACTAGTAACTACATTCTCCTTACCTTGATTATGTCAAATTACATAAGAAAGTGTCTCAAGGAATTTAACCCATTTGGCATGTCTTCAATTTAACTTGTTTTGTCGTTTCAAATGTTTTAGGGACTCATGATCCATATGAATTATGAACTCTTTAGGTCATAAATAGTGCTGCCACGTCTCTAAGGTTTTAATAAGTGCATACATCTCCTTGTCATATGTGAGGTACTTCAAGGCAGCTCTATCAGTTTTTTAGAGAAGTATGTTATAAGTTTCTTCTCTTACATTAAAATAGCACTAATTCCTACACTATAAGTATCACATTCAATTTCAAATGTCTTAAAAAAATCTGTAAGTGACAATATAGGTGTGAAAATTAATTTATTTTTAAGACAATGAAATGACTTATCTTGTGCTTTTTCCCATGCGAATGCTACATTTTTCTTGATAACCCCAGTAAAAGGCACCGCATTAGTGCTAAAATCTTTAATGAAACGACAATAAAAACTTGTCAAACCATAGAAACTCCTAATTTCAGTTATACTTTTGAGAGTAGGTCAATATAGTATTACTTTCACCTTTTCCTCATCAACTTATAGTCCTTTTGAGTTCACTACAAAATAAAAAAAAAAAAAAAATAATGCTATCCATGCAAAATATACACTTTGTGAAATTAGCATAAAGTTTCTCTCTATATAAAGTATCTAAAACATAACATAAATGTTTAATATGATTATTCAGGCACTTGTTGTAAATCAAAATATCATCACAGTAAATAACAATAAATTTACCAATGAAAGCTCCTAATACATGATTCATTAAACGTATGAATGTACTAGGTGCATTTGTAACACCAAAGGCATAACTAACCACTCATACAATCCAAATTTAGTCTTAAATATAGTTTTTCATTTATCTCCCTCTCATCCTAATCTAATAATACCCACTTTTCAAATCAATTTCAAAAAATATAAGTGCACCATGTAATTCATCTAACCTGAGAATAAGGTAACGATACTTAACTATTATGTTATTAATGGCACGATAATCTACGCACATTCTCCATAATCCATCTTGTTTTGGTATAAGAGGGATAGAAATAGCGCATGAACTCATACTCTTTTACACGTACCTTTTTAACATTAAGTCTTCCACTTATTTTTGTATTTGTTTTGTTTCTTCTGGATTACACCTATAAGCAGGTTAATTAGGAATAGAAACTCTAAGAATGAAGTCGATATGATGCTTGATGCCTCGAATGGGTAGAATTCCATTCAGAGTCTCCTTAGGAAAGATGTTCTCAAATTCCTGCAAAAGAGAAGTAAGAGAAAAAGAAAAAGAAAGAAAGATTTCTTGATAAGTCTACGTAGAACGCCACATGCAAGCTTGATAAATTTGTCATAGAAGTAGAGTTTTAAGGAAAGTCTAGGAATTAAATATTTCGAAAGATTTTGACGCCACAAGAATCTTCTTAATGTAGCAAGAAAGATCTCTTGATAAATTTAGGTAGAGTGCCACATGCTAGCTTGATAAGTTTGTTACAAAAGTGATGTTTCAAGGAAAAGTCTAAGAATTAAATATTTCGAAAAGTTTCGACGCTACAAGAATCTTTTTGATGAAATAAAAAAGATTTCTTGATAAACCTAGGTAAAACACCATAACCAAGCTTAATAAGTTCTAAGTTCAAAGAAAAACAATAAAGAGAAAAAAATTCCTCCTAATTTTTGTCTAAAAAAAGAAAACTAAACTCCTTACATATGATAAAGAAGATTATTTATAATAGTTTTAAATCTAATTTTAATAGAATTAGAATAAAAAAACTTCCTAAGATAACAATGATTAATTAAGAAAGTTCGTAAAAGTTTACAAAGTTAAAAGAAATATAATATTTAATTTATAAAGTCTAAATTTAGCTATAATTTGATCTTGCACTACATTGTTTACATTCTTCCTTACTTATTCAAAGTTGTATAATTTCTTGACATCTTCTTAATTAATACACTTTGACTAAATCCCACAGTTTAATAAGCTTTCTTTGAATATTTATTATAAAATAAAATTAACCAACTATTAGATAGCTCAATTAGTAAAGATAATGCAAACAAATTAAGCTAATTGACCTCTTAAATAATAATTGACTTTTTTAAATAATTAATCTAAATATGCATAAATAATAGTAATAAGAAGTGAGACTCCCTCAATGTCATAATGTGTTCCATTTTCATGCAACAATTTCTAAACATGCGCAAAGAGCACTATTTTATATTTTTTTACACTACTCCTCGTTATAAGTCTATTAGGCCACTCCAATGGTTTCATTGACTCGTAATTAGATATATTAACCCTGTTAACATCGAAGACTTTTAATTGACTTTCTTTTACACCTTAGTTTGTATTATATTTGTATCGCATCATAATCATTTTGGCATGTACAACATTTACTATAATTCCAAGTAAAATGGAAAATAGATTACAAATTCGACATAAAAGTGATTTTGAATTTTAATAGCTTTTTATGGGTGGTGGTCTAGATTTTCCAACCTTTTATTTTCTTTGCTTTAAGCTTTTGCTTTTGCTTTACTTTTCTTTTCCTTATATTATCATTTCATTTTTCTTTATTATATCCAATCATTTTCTGCTCATTTTTAATTAAATAATATATTATCATGTTTAAAATTAATGAAATGATTAGTAATGATGTTTAACATGCTAATTTTTAATTAATTACATGTTAACGTCTTATAAAAGATTGTGAGAAAGGGAATCCTAATCCAAAATCTTGCTTCATCAGCAACACCAAAATGCTTTTCATTTTTTGTATTAAAAAATTAGTTAATCAATAAAAAATAGAATAATATTAAAGTCTTTTTATCCACTGATAAGGTAATTAGTGTCATTTAGTATGATTTTCTTGTTGATTAAAAATTTTAATTAGCAAAAATTGCTCTTTATTATGTCTTTTAATGAATTCTAATTAAAAGACTTTATTGAGAATCAAAAAGAATATTTTACATTTATTGGGGGACTTTTTTAAGTTATTTTTACAAAAATACATGGTATGAAATATCTCTATTATTTTAAAATATTTATATTTTTAATATTATAATCATAAAATTATTATTTATTAAAATCATTTATATAAATTTTTGTTCAATTTTATGATTTATACCCGAGCAACTAATAACCTTTTTCAAATGTCAAAATTATATTATATGGATATTCAAAGTATTTTTTATTATTTGTGGAGAAAAATAAGATGAACAAGTTATTCATTTAGGTTTGTGAAAATTGAATAATGTTTTGTACACAAATTTAGGTAGTATAGTATATTATTATCGTATATTTTATATTTTATTATAATAAAAAATAGAATAAAATATATAAAATACATGAAAATAATGTATTTTGTCTACAAAATGTGTATCTCTAATATTGCTTATGAAAATTATGTCCAAAATTTGATACTAATGACATGAATGTTATGCTTTTGGAGAGAGCAATTTTTGAATTACCAACTCCCTTTGGGCCTAATAAGCCCATTTGGTTTTAAGTAAAAATTATTTACAAATGAAAACTTAATGAATTTATAAGCCCATACCAAATTCCTCAACATTTAATAAAAGCAATGTTTTAAGCACAGGCCCACACACAAACTTGATTTGGGTTTATAAAAAAATATAATAAAAAAACCAATTAATTTCCGACAGCTGAAATTAACTATTAAAAAAAAAATTGCTTATCATGATAAAAAAATGAGGCAAATGCATAAAATTAGAATCATCAAATAATTACAACCAATATGTAGTATAATTTTATCAATTAGCATTCATATTAGAAAAATCATAAGAATCTTACCATAAGTAGACCTAAAATTACATTTAAAAAAAAAATTGCTTCTCAATTGATATTAAATAAATAGTATTTGGTATGATATATAGATTAGGTAATGTAATATAAACAACTTGAAAAGTACGTAAGTTTTTTTGTTTTTTAAATTTGACTAATCATAAATTAATCCAATTGAATATTTAACTTAATCTTATAATACAAAATATGCAACTTAGCAAAATGTTAATGGCAATATTTTTTTTTACTGCTTAAATCTCAATCAAATATCAACTAAAACTAAAATTATATTTTGTAATACAAAATTAGCAACTTTGCAAAATATTAATGATAATTTTTTTTAGTGCTTACACCTTTTATCAAATATCAATTAAAATTGTTCGAGATTAAGTTCAACTGAACCTTAATAATGATCCAATAATTTACTCTTGCATATATTGTAGTATTCAACTCCAAATATTTGAAAATTACTCCCCGCAAACACTAAAAAAAGATAAAAAAAAATTAACTCAATTTAGTTTTTTTTTTCTACTTATAATAAATAACACAAATCAATGAGAAAACTTGAAGAATAGTGTATTTGTTTATTAAGAAAGTAAAAGAAAAATGCACTATGAATTTTTTAGAGAGAATTTTATTGAATTTTTTTTTAGTTAAATTTTGAATATAATAAAGCTTGGTATTTATATACATAAACTTGTTGGATTCTTTTATAACTAACAATCATTAACAATAATTAATTACTTAATTACACTATTTTCTAACTAATCCAGCTGGCATGTTACTAACTTCAAATCAGCTCAACTTCCTCAATTGAAATATTGCAATTCAATCCCATGCTACTGCAATGCATTACTTCTTAAATTAAGTAATTAGTTCTACCATCTAATGAAGCTTATAGTACATGATGATCAACTCGATTGTTATATACTCAACTTCTTTGATGAACCATCTAAATTGCTTAATGAATCAACTTACTAACTTGCTCCCACATCTCCCCTCAAGCTCAAGATCGAAGAATAACCTTAAACTTGTTGCGAAAATAAATAAAAAAATTTGAGCATAAGATAATGGCTTGGTAAGAATATCTGTCACTTAATCTTCATTGGGAACATAACGAATTTTGAAAGACTTACTGAGAACTTTGTCATGGACATAATGCACATCAAGCTCAATGCGCTTTAATCAGGCATGAAACATAGGGTTCTGAGCAAATGCTATGACATTTTAATTATTAGTCCATAAAATAGGAGGAGAATAAAGTGAAAAACGAAGCTCATGAAGAAAATATTATATTCAAGAGACCTTAGTAGAAGCAAAAGCTAAAGCTCGATACTCACTTTTAGTACTTGATCTAGAAACGACATGCTATTTCTTAGATGCCTAACTAATTAGATTATTGCCAAAATAGATAGCATATGCACTAACTGACTTAAGATCATTAAGATCACAATTTTAGTTTGTATTAGTATAAGCTTGACTAGAATAATCACTGCCAGTAGTAAATTATGGTCCACAAGAAGCAGTAGATTGAAGATATCGAAATATTCTCTTATAAGCTTGCCAATAAGCAATATAGGAGGAAAAAATAAAAAAGAAACTAACTTAGTTTGTTAATTGAGAATGCAAGATTAGGCTGAGTAAGTGTGATATAACAAAGCCTTTCGATAATACTTATGTAAAAAGTAATATTAATAAAAGGTTCACCACCTACTTGAGAGAGTTTTGAACCTATGACCATGGGTGTATCACCACCTTTACATGTAGATATATTTGCCTTAACAAGTAGATCATGGATATACTTGGTTTAAGAAATATGAATACCATTAGTTGATAAGATAACTTTAATGCTCAAAAATAGCCCCAAATTGCCAAAATCCTTTAAGGCAAACACATTCCTAAGCTTAATAATAAATGAATTAGCTAAAGCAATATCATGACTGATGATCAATATATCATCAATATATATAAGCACTAAAAGCACAAAAGTTTTAATATGCTAAAAGAACAAAAAGGTATCAACTCTGGAATTTTAAAAGCCCCATTGAATTAGAGTAATCTTAAGCTGTTTATACCATGCTCAAGGAGCCTGACAAAGACCATACAATGCCTTGTTCAGTTTGCATAAATGATGTGAATGAGCAGCATCAACAAACTCTTCTGGTTGAAGCGTGAATACAACCTCAAATAGTTGGCTAGTAAGAAATGTATTGTTGATGTCAAGTTTCAAATTGCCCATTTATTAAGAATAGCAAGTCTAAAAATAACTTAAATTATTGATGCTATAAAGATTATACTAAAGGTGTAAAAAAAAATCAATACCTAGAGTTTGTAGAAATCTTTTAGCAAATCAACCGTGCCTTATACTTTATAATAGAACCATTTGAATAAAATTTAGTCTTAAACACCTATTTGTTGGCTACCACCTTATATGTAAAAGAAAAATGAACTAATTCACAAGTATGCTTTTGACAAAAAGCATTATATTCTTTTTGCATAACTGCCCTTCATTCAAAAACTTGTAAGGCTTACTTATTTGTTTTAGGTTTAGGAATTTAATAAAGAAAATTGGCTAAAAAGGTTTTCCATGTTTTGATTGGGTAATCATAAAATAAATATTAGATGAAGCTGGAATAGGTGAAGAGGGAAAATTAGATGAAGTTACCTATGCTTATTGAGGAAGAGACTGAAGTGTGTTATAAAAGTGTAAGGCCTACGCAGAAGAATGAGATGGAACTGTAGAGACATGATTATAAGTAGAGATAATTGGAATCGATGATAAGGTATTAGAAGAAGAATTATGAATAGGTTTAAAAAGTAAAAAACCATAAGTAAAAGGAAAATGAGTCTCATTAAACATAGCTTGTCAAGCAATAAAAACTTTACCTTATGAGTGAAGGCATTTATAGCCTTTGTGAATTGGACTATAACCTAGGAATGTACGTTGAGAAGAATAAAACCTAAGTTTATGTGAAGCATAACATATGAGATTTGGAAAGCATAAATAACCAAAAATTTTCATGAGAAATTTTGAAAATGGTAAAGTTTTTGAAAATGAGAAATACCATTAAGCACCTGAGATGAAAGTCAATTTATAAAAAACATTGTTGTATGGAATGCTTCCCACCAATATTGAAAAGGCATAAATGCCTGAGCTAGTTATATGAAGCCTAAATCACAAATACTTTTATGCTTTCTTTCAATAATGCCATTTTGGTCATGTGTATCTGAACAAGAATGCATGAATATAATTCCATGAGTTTAAAGAAAATTAAAGAAAAAAACTATGAATTCATTCCAGAATCTATTTGTAAGGTTTAGATTAAAAGATCAAATTGATTTTCTATAAGCTTTTTTAAATGAATAAAGGTCTAAAGAGAATCATATATGAATTTTAATAGAAACACCTAGCAATACCTACTGTAATCATCAAGAAAATTTAAATAGTATCTAAAATCAGCAGTGAACAAAGTAGCAGATGGACCCCAAATGTTTGCATATAACAATTGTAATGGTTTAATAGTCTTAATGCATGATCTTTGAAAATGAAACCTATGATTTTTCCCTAATTGACAAGTATTATAGAACTAAATAGAAAGAATTTTATTGATTTCTTTGGAAAGCTTACAAGATTTTAATACATTTTTCTTTATTCTTACATTTGGATGACCAAATTGATTGTAATATACATCAATAAAAGGTGCAATTGTAGTAGTTGAAACTTATGAGGACAAACAACTAGAAATACTAAAAATAAAAAAGTAGAATAAAAGCACAAGGAACAATTTAATGAAAGGACATTCAAACTTTCCTAAATATTATAACAATCTTTATTACATTGAAAGACATTAGCATAACAGAAACCTACAGAAGATACCATAAAAGTTGGAAAGACATGAGTATTTTTCTGAATTTAAGAAGTCGATGAGCATAATTACAGTTTTACAACCCTTTCATAGCCACATCTCTTAGTAGCACATTTTTTGTCTTCTTATCCTTAATTATATAACAAGCATCAGAAAAATCAATGGTTATGTCATTGTCATGTGTTAACTGCGAAATGTTTATCAAATTTTTGGCTATTTTAGGCACATGTAACACATTATTCAAGCAAAAAGCAGGCTTAGATGTAAGGTTCAAATTATTCTTCTTGAAAGTTATGACGGTAGAACTAATATGAGATATATCTAATCCATCACCATTGCCAACTATAAGTTTTTTGTTACCAAAAAAATTACCTTGAATATATAAGTTGCTAAGACTATTAGTTAAATGGTGAATTGCTCCACTATCTAAATACCACCCTTTATTAATAACATTACCTTCTTTTTTAGTATTAAACATAAATGCTGCTTTGACATTATGATTAAATGCATGATTATATCTTTGATTCTGCCTCTAAGCTTCTTACACTTCATTTTGCTGATAAGAATATGTAAGATGTTGTGGAATGTAATCCTTATTAAACCTATAGTAACAAATATTTGTTGTATGCCCTAGTTTATTTAAATCTAGCATAATGGCTTTGAGTTTTCTCTTCTTCCAAACCAATTTCTGCCATGTTGAGGAGCTCTTCCTACTACGATGCCTTTACCTTTTTCAGTTGTAGGAAATAGAACACATTTTACTTGATGACCACCACCTTTTTTATAAGCATTCTTTGTTTAAGCATAACTTATTGAGAAAACTCCTTGATTTGCATTTGCACTACTCATTTTCTGCTATTGAATCCTACTTTCATAAGTGAGCAATATTGAGTACAATTTGTGAATGTTTATGTCTTCATTTCTTCCAATTAATAAAATAGCTATCGAATTATATTTAGATCCCAAGCCATCAAGTACAGTATGAAATCATCATCAGACATCGAAAAACCAATAGCAACTAAGTTATCTGATATGTTTTTTATCTTTAAGAAATACTCGCTCATTAACATCCCTTCCTTCTTAGTTGTTTAAAGTTGATACCTCAATTGAAGCACCTTTACTTTAGATTGTAAACTAAATTGCTTTGCAAGAGCAATCCAAACTTCATAAAACATCTTATAACCAATGACTAGATTTACAATTGACTCATTCATGGAGAATAATAGCCAGTCTAAAAGTAAATGATCTTGTCGTTTCCATAGAGCAAACTCTTAATTTCTAACTAAAACTTCATTAGCATCTTTAGATCTAATCCTTGTAGAGTATATCTAATCTTTGGTTATGAAACTTTCAAGACCATTGCTCTTGATTGAAGGAAGAGCTTGTGATTTCCATCTCAAATAATTCATTGCATCCAATTTGACAGACACCATAAATGAGAAAGATGTGTTCGACATTGATAAGTTGGCATGTGTCATTATCAACTTTGATACTAAATGAGAAAGCTTAAAGACCAATGTGTTTGTTTATTGAGAAAGTGAAAAAAAATGCATTGCGAATTTTTCAAAGAGAGTTTTATTAAATTTGTTTTTGGTTAAGTTTTCAATATAATGAAGCTTGGTATTTATATGCAAGGACCTACTATATTCTTCTATAACTAACAATCATAAACAACAATTAGTTACTTAATTACACTCTTTTCTAACTAATCCATATAGCATGTTACTTGACTTCAAATCAGTTCCAACTTTCTTAATTGAATTACTGAAATTCAATTCCATGCTATTGTAGTACACTACTTTTTAGCTCAAATGATTAGATCTATCACATCATGAAACTTATAAGCATGATAATCAGCTCGATTATTTTGTACTCAACTTCCTTGATGAACCACTTAAACTGCTCAATGAATCAACTTATTAACTTGCTCTCACAAAATCTACTGTTATAAATATACTAAAAGAATTTAGATAAGAAAATGAGTATCAAAAAATTACAAGGAGTTACCTTTCATATTACTATTAACCTTTATATTTTATGTTTTGTATTATAAATTTTAGGTTTTAAATTACAAATATTCCATTTGAATAACGACAATCTCAATCTATTAGCCTATTACAAATATCTCACGCATACAATAACAAAATCGTCAAATTAATAATTAAAAATAAAAAGAAAGAAAATCAAATACAAGAAATCCATGCTGCGGTACACACTAATCTGATGGCCAACGATCACTGATCTTCTCGTAGCACTATTGGCTACAAACACGTACCACACGATATTATTGTCCGGGTCGTGGCCCTCTAATTTTGTTCCCAAAAAAAAAAATAGAAATCAATAATTTATTCCGCAGTTTTTCTATTTCACAATTGACGTTCAATCCTTTTCTCACACGTGTAACATTTTAACTTACTGACAGTACACCTCTCACATGAATGTAATTAAACAACCACAACTTAGATTTAAGATTATTCCTCTTTATCCACATTTCCAGACAGATTAAGAAATTTTATTAAATTTCTAATAAAATAAACATGAAAAATATAATTTATTTATAAAATTATGTAATCATTATTTAACTAACTAAATGATTAAAGCGATAACGACATGATTAACAAACCCATCCGACTGTCGGACGAATCGAGTGGATTAAAACGTTTAATTATAATAGAATTAAAACAAATAATTTTTATGTCAGGTACAGTTTTTAATTGTAAGTGGTCCGACAGCAATGCGTGGGTGACAATGTGTTTGTTTATATATATACATATATATATATATATATATATTAACTTTTATCATCACCTAACACTTTAATTTGGCGGTGTCCCCACTCGGCCCGGCACGATCCGCTGACAAATATCGGCTGGTGATCCGCTGTTATCATTTTTATAAAATGATATCGTTTTCCGAAGCATGCACCAAAAACCGTCGGTGATCTGCGAGGAAGGAGGGGAGGAAAGTGCACGGGTTTTAAATTAAAATATCGGCGAGGAATTGGAACGAGGGGACCACTGTTTTGGGGGACCAATGGCGGGGAAACCCGTGCGGGTTACGATGGACCGGAGAAAAGTGGGGCCGGTCAAGCAATATGGTCAACTCAGCCAACAGATTCCCTTTTCATTATCTTTAATTGACAAGTCAAAAGAAGAAAGCGAGAGCTTATTTTTTAAAAAATTTTAAAGAAAATTGTGAAAATAAAACACCTGCATATGTGCAAATTACAATCCAATCCATCATATTTTTAATTTAATTTTTTTAAATTTTTATTACTTTTTTTGAATTTTTTTAAATTAATAAATATAATACAAAAAATATATAACCAAATACTTAAAAATATAATAAATATTTAATAAATTTACACGTACACACAACCACCAATTGTTATACTTTTCAAGTGATAAGATAAATTTTTCAAATTTTATGTATTTTTTTTTTAATTTCAAAATTTCTTAAGAATTAAAATACTATACACATAATAATGTTACAATACAAATTAAATTAAGATCAAAATGTACATTTAAAATAATATAATAAGTTAATGACTAATTTAATATAATAATTATCGCATATCTCTTATAATTTATCTTTTTTTTAATTTTTATAAATTTTTATTTATTCACATAAAAATAAATAATAATTGATAATAACACAAAACTATCATATTAATTGATATAAATGAGTTTGCATAAGAGTTTATACTTGTATTATTATTATTGTTATTATTATTATTATTATTATTATTATTATTATATAATACCCATTATCATTCAAGAAGTTAGATCAAAATTTTAGAAGTTTTAAGCTATAATTACTGAAAAATAATATCATTAATTCAAGTATAACATTACAAGTACATGAGCTAATGATAAACATAATATCTATTAGAAACATTAATTATTGTCAATTACAATGTAACATGAACCAATCAAATCAAATCAAATCAAACTAAAGCTAGCAAAGGCTTGCAAAACCGTTCATATTGAACCAATTCTCGCCCACCCATAAATTGCAATTAGATAGGGAAGGCATGGTATGGGACTGGGTACCAAAAAGGATGGCCGGTGGGGAATTGGAAACAGGTTGGCAAATGTTGTTTGGTACGGAAACTACCAGTCCACCAAAGGACAACTGTAATTGAAAGAGTATGGTTTTGAATTTCATTTATTAATGGGCTCCCACTTTACCATGTTACGTAGATATATAAAATTTTAATTAGATGTTATGCAAACATCAAAAGAGATTCGGGCATTTATTACAATTTATTTGGTTGTGATTCTGTACCTGATCTTATCCTTTCAGTACAATTCTTGATCGCAGAGAATGGCATGGGAGAAGATTAAAACTACAATATATTTGCTCATGTCGGTACAACCGTACATGCTTGGTGTCACGGACTCCCTTCACCCCTAAATATAAAATGATAAATAATTTTTTATTTTATAAAACTAAATAAATAAATTATTATTATACAGTAAGTATATAATTTTTGGCACTAATCCTAATTTGTTCACTTGTACTGTTTTAAACATTTTTTTTTTTTTTTTAATGAGAATTGAATACATGCCTTTCAAAGTTTTAAATTGGTGAGTAAACTATTAGGTTAGAGGGATGGTTTTCTCTATGGAAGCTATTAAAATGAATAAATTATCTTTACTACTATATGTTAATTAAACACTAATAGTATTTTAATTATATCATTATGAGTTAAGAGTTTAAGAATTTATTTGATGCAAGTCAATAAATTGTAATTTTGTTTGACATTAACCTCATTTTGTTGTATATTAAAAATAAATATCAAAAAGTATTGATAATACTAATGGGTAATGAAATTCATGTAATTTTATTTTATTATATGGTATTTAATATTTTTCATCTCACAAGTGTTGTGGTTAGCCACCACACCTTAATGCAATCTAAATTTACATCCTATTTATGTTAAGAAAGAGATTTTAGGTTCTCCCTTTACTTTTTTTTTTTTTTGGTGTTTTATATTTATATTTAATATTTTTTTATTTTTAAATTAAGAAACAAGTAGGAGTTACACGCTAATTTAAATTATCCATTTATCATAATTACTTTGAAAAATTTTATAATTTATGAATAGAAATAAAAAAGTAAAGGAATAGTAGGAAGCGTGAACCACCGCATCTTTTTAAGGGCCTACAAGGATTTTGTATCTGACAAAATCACAGTCAAAGCATCGTAAGGTACGATGACCAAGTTCTTATTTCATGTTTGTCCGAGCACACAAAACTCACTCACTCGTTTTAAAATGATTTTATGAAAAAGAAAGGCTAGATCTGCTCTTTCTATTTATTCATTTTAATTGTTTTTCATGTGTGAAATTCGGATAAAAAAAAATATAATATTTTTTTTTATTAAAAAATTTTAAAGTATATTATCATTATTATTATTATTATTGTTATATATTATTCTTTTATTTAAAAAAAATTATTCATTAATCAAAATTTATTCTACGTAGAATTTAAATTTATAATAATAGTTATTAGATAAAATATAAAAAAAAATAAATTTTTATTATATATTGTTAATACAATAAATATTAAATTTGTATCTAAAAATATTAGTTTAAGCAATGTATTATTTATTAAACGGTAAAATTTTAAAATTATTTATTAAATTATGCAGTTAATGTAAATATTATTTTTTTAAAAAATAAAATTTTAGATACTTAAAATGTATTACTCATATTAATAAGGACTTGGCTTTTGTATATGGATGTATTTTTTGGAGTAAAAAAATTTTGTGTATTAGAATACATAAAATGATTATTGTAAAATTTAAAATAAAAAATATTAACATATATAAATAAATAATTAATAAAATTTAAAATTTATAATAAAAAATTAAAATATATTAAATAAAATTTAAAATATATAATAAATAATATTTAAAATATAAATAAAAATTTAAAAAATTTTAAAAAATTTTTAAAAAATAAATTTAAATGTACATGAATCTACGGTAGTTTAACCCTTTTAATAGACATGGGACACAAAATTATGAAAAGTTGAAAGAGGTCAGATGATTGGTGGGTGGTAAAAAGATTGAAGCATGCCGAGAGAATCTATTGATCATGATATTTTGAAGCAATTAATGAAACATGACAGGAGAGTAATAAATTTGGATTAAAGAAATATTACAAGTAAATTAAAAAAGAAAAAGAAAAAGGATAAATAAATAAATAAATCCAAAAAAAAAAAAAAGGTCGGCCGATTAATCGCCCCAATCCAAAGAATGTTTACACTATTCATTCAAATAATTTTACGCACAAAAACGTGTATTTCTCCTTCATTTCCTCGCTATATAATCCTTGCATTTGTCTTCCCTTCTTCTTCATCCATCCATCCATCCATCAAATAAAAATCCACACTCTGCTTTCATTACATACTTCTCCATTAACAAAACTCTCTACTTCTCTTTCCAAACTCAGACACATAACCTAAAAATGGCGGCAGTTCCGGCTTCTCCGTTGCTTGACTCTACTTTCGACGTAGACAAACTCAGCTATGAAATCTTCTCAATTCTTGAAAACAAGTTTCTTTTTGGTTATGATGAGCCGAAACTCTCTCTCCCGAAAACCCAGCAGATGAAATGCAGCAAGCAAGTTAACGGGAAAGTGAGAATCTTGTCCATTGACGGAGGTGGCGCCACTGACGGTATTCTCGCCGGCAAATCACTTGCCCACTTGGAATCCTTCCTTCGCCGGAAATCGGGCAACCCGAAAGCTCATGTTTCTGATTATTTCGATGTTGTAGCGGGTTCTGGCGCGGGTGGAATTCTGGCTGCTTTGCTGTTTACTCGCGGGAAAGACGGTAATCCGATGTTCTCCGCAGAGGAAGCTCTCGAATTCCTCGTCGAGAATCGCCAGAAGCTTTTCCGAATGTCGGCTGGCGGGATTATCCGGCGATGTTTCAGAGCGTCGAAGGTTGAAAAGTTGTTACGTAAAACGTTTGGCGAATGTACTTTGAAAGATACTGTAAAGCCGGTTTTGATCCCCTGCTATGATCTTTCCACGTGTGCGCCGTTCTTGTTCTCCCGTGCGGATGCGTTGGAAATGGACGGCTACGATTTCAAGATTAGGGACGTGTGTTTGGCCACGTCGGGCAACCCGACGGTAGCAGGAGCAGTGGCGATGAAATCGGTTGATCAGAAAACTAAGATCAGAGCCGTCGATGGGGGTATCGCGATGAACAATCCAACGGCTGCAGCAATTACTCACGTGTTGAATAATAAACAAGAGTTTCCGTTGTGTAACGGTGTTGAGGATCTGGTAGTAGTCTCTCTTGGAAACGGAGAGTCCGATTTGGGAATCGGATCAAATCACAGTTTGTTGCCGTCAGCCTTCTTTAGGATCGCCGGTGACGGAGCTTCAGAAATGGTATACTTTCTAAAAACAATTTCAGAAAACATTTAATTATATTTTAAATTTTAAAAATGCACGTGGCTACTCAGTGGCGATGGGTCCAATAAGCTAATTAGCTACAACAGGGTACTGGTTGCATGGTTGTTGGGGTGACCATAATAAAAGTTTCACCTAACACTGTTCATAATCATTACTTTTAACTATTTTATTAATTAGGGAATTAGAATCTTAAATTTTAATAATATATTTTTTTTTTCCGGTCGGATTTGTAATTAATTGTTAATTAACAAATTCTCTATTATTTAATAGGTTGAGCAAGCTGTTTCAATGGCGTTCACTCAAAGTGGGACAAGCAATTATGCTCGAATTCAGGTACTAACTCATATTTAATGTATATTTTCTTTTACATGTAAGTCCGTGAATTGTAAGAAATAACAAATAAAGACATACTTTGGCCGTTTATAACAAATAAATCCCCGACGGCGTGGCTTTGCACTGACTAATGAAAAAAAATGTTTTGCAGACAAATGGGTTAATATCAAGGAAGCAAGGAAACATACAGAAGGCAATGAAATCAAACAACAAGACACAAATATTGTGCGAAATAGAAGAAATATTATCAGAGAAAACGTACAAATCAGTTCTGTTCGAAGGAAAGAAAATGGTGGAAAGCACAAATTTAGAGAAGCTAGAACTATTTTGTGGGGAATTAATCAAAGAAGAAGAAAGGAGAAAGACAAGCATTCTACCGACCGTCGTTCTGAAGCATACAATTCCCACACCAAGAACATCTTCTGCTACAACTTCGTCAACTCTATCTTCTCCCTGTTAATTAATTAGCTTCGGATAATTAATTAGTGGAGTACTTAAATTAATTTTGTGATTAAATATATTTGTATTTGTTGCCGCTCGTGACCAATCAGAATCCGAGCTGAGCTGATCTTCTGATTATTTATTTGATAGTCTTCTAGTTTTTATTAATTTTTGTGTATGTAATATATAAATATAGAGTGTTGTCTTGTGTTGTGTTATGAGAGTTTGTAATTTATAAAGGTATTTTTTTTGTGTTTGGGAATTGGGATTGGTTGTAGTTATCTTTTTCTTCTCTTCTCTTTATGGTTTAACTAATTACATTCATACGGAAGCTTTTACTGTTTTTCTCCATCTATAAAATCATTCCAGCACAAAGTATTGAATGGATTCTATAAAATCTTATGAATAGAATTTCATAAAAAGATCTAAGGACCAGTGACAAGATCAAACGTCTTCTGGTCAAGTACCGAGTTATCTTCATAAGGAAATCAAGATACATAGGGCATAATAAGTTATCCCCGTGTCATTTTTACACAAAAAAACGAATCCTAATTCACCAAGAATTTCTTATGAAGTAAGAATTCTAGTACAACTCTTATTAGACTAGATTTTTCATTGTATCTAAAAAGGGCAAGGAAGGTAAGATTCAATAGGGGAGGCCAATATTAAGAATCCTATTAAAATACAAACTTATTTGAGTCATACTCCATCTATAACAAGGAAGTATGAAATTTTAAGTATAAAACAAATTAGAAATTCCATTTTGACTACAAAAAAGGACAAGTAAATAACATATAAATAAAGAAAAGACAGATGCAAAGGCATTAGAAAATCCTTAGAAAAATTGGGTTATTATTTTTTCAAAAAGCACACATAATAAAGAGAAAAGAGAAGAACCAAAGTCTTGATTATTTCTTTCATTTTTTTTTAAAATCCTAAGAAACAACTCCTTCAAATCAAAGATTGTTGTCTTACTAGGAAGGTAATTTGAGTTCATCACAAGTAGGATCTAACCCATGGACACTTTTGTAGTCGAGGATGTGTATTTCAGCAAATAATTTATTCTCATAAAAAAATAAATTATGTGTTAATATTTAGTCGGGAAAAATTAGGTATCAAAAAAATTAATCACAATTTAGTGTTTCAAAATATAGAGGAAATAAGCATATTGAGAGAATGAACTTTTTCTACTTTAGCTTATGTTCAATTTTCAACATTGTAGCTTACATATACATGAATCTTACAATGCATTGAAATCTTAAAGAGGCAAAGTTAAAAATTACATGTATAAAATTACAAAAATTTCCAATTGTAGCTTGTCCTTCGTTAACTTTTCAAGATTGTATAGAGGAGACACTAAGTCTACTTGTAGGCCAATGTGCTATACCTGACATAAGAGAGAAGCAACACCAGAGGGGATATTCCACTACCTTTAATCTAAATGGCTGATGATGCAACAACCTCTTATGACTTCATTCTTCAACATCGCTTTTCAAACTCAACTATTTGAGATCTGAACGATCCTTGCTATAAGTGGAGCTTGACTTATTCCATGTAGGAAAAAGTCCCACCATGAGACTAACTCTAGCAGGGTATTCGAAATATGCCTTAGATGCTGCAAAAAAGTTGTTATGAGAATGAAAGAACATTGCTTATATGGCTCAAGTTATTAAAGATCTTATCTGTAATTTGAAATTATATTTTTTAAGAATAATCGCAGCATATTGCTGCGTTAGTTTTCCTATTTTGTTTGTGGTTCATTACCATCATTTTTGTTTGAGTTATTGTTAAAATTTTTAATATATTTAAGTCAATTTAATCAATAAAATATGTAACCAAGAATTTCAGTCAAAAACAACAATTGGTATCAAAGCTCTTTTTTTAAGGGATCTGTGTTACAAGCTGAAAGTAAGTTGAGTGTAAGTGTTTCAAAACAAACACAATTCTTTTTCAACTCTTATTACTTGAGTGCAAAGAGATGGCCTCAAAAAATTTCGTATAGATTCCACCTCCAATATTTATTGGTGAAAATTACTAGTCGTGGGCTATGAAGATGATGATTTATTTACAGGTTTGGGATCTATGGGAAGCTATGGTAGATGATCTTGAAATTCTACCATTACCTAAAAATCCTACGGTGCAACAAATTAAGAATCATCAGGAAAGAACCTCGAAAAAGTTCCAGGCTAAATCTTACCTATATTCAGCTATGACTAAAAATCTACATATTGGAATCATGAACCTAGAGACAACTTTTAAAATCTAAGAGTATCTCAAGTCTGAATTTTAAGGCAATGCAAGAACAAGAAATATGCGAGTTTTGAATATCAAAAGGGAATTTGAGTTATAAAAGATGAAAGACTTCGAGACTACTAAGGAGTATGTAAATCGGCTATTGGAGATTGTCAACAAACTTAAGCTTTTTGGTGAAATCATGCATGACAGTAAAGTAGTTGAGAAGCTTCTGGTGACCCTACCAGAAAGGTTTGAAACCAAGATTTCTGCATTGGAGGAAATCAAATACCTTACAGAGATTACATTAACATAACTTCTCAATGCTATGGAAGCTCACAAGCAAAGAAGACAGATTAAAAAAGGTGTTACTTTGAAAGGTGCCATGCAAGCCAATCTATAAGCTAATGATTTTGACAAAAGTAAAAAGAAAAACTAGAAGAAAAATAAGTGCAATTCAGGTGTTGATGCTGGTAAAAAAAGAACTCTTGGAGCAAGTAGTAGTGATGCGGGTAGTAATGGAGAAAACAACAACAAAAGAATTAATCATCGTCCTTGTCAATATTGTGGCAGAACCAATCACCCACATTTTAAGTGTTAGAGCAGACCTGATGCAAAGTGTAATAAGTGCAACCAAATGGGTCACGTGAAAAAGATCTGCAAAGACAAAAGAAAGCAGTAGGTGAATGAAGCTCGAACTATGAATCAAGAAGAGAATGAGCAGTTGTTTGTGGCTTCTTATTATGCAAGCAGTAACCAAGGTAAAACTTAGCTAGTGGATAGTGGTTGTACGAATCACATGACTAATAATGCTGAGCTTTTCAAGGAGCTTGATAGAACATCAATATCCAAGGTAACAGTTGAAAATGGAAATTATATATCTGTACAAGGTAAAGGTTATGTTGCAATTTAAATAATTTTTAGAGTTAAGGTGATTAATGATATGTTATATGTTCCAGAAATTGATCAAAATTTGCTAACTGTTGGTCAATTAGTTGAAAAAGGTTTTAAATTGTATTTTGAGAATAAGACATGTGTGATTAAAGATGCAGAAGAACTAGAACTATTTTTCGTTAAAATGAATGAAAAAAGTTTCTCGCTTAATTTGATGGAGAAAAACAAGCTGCATATCAAATTTCTGTAAAAATGGCTAATCTTTAGCATAAGCAGTTGGGGCATTATCATTATTCTGTAATCATTTTAATGCAGAAACATGAACTAGTTCAAGGCTTGGATCCATTGGAGGAAAGGATCTCAAGTTATAAAGCTTGTTAATTCAACAAACAAACAAGACCACCTTTTTCGCAAAAGACTTGGAGAGCCTCACATAAACTTCAGCTAGTACATACTGATCTTGAAGGGCCTTACAAAGTACCATCTCTTAAAGGTAATAAATGTTATACTGTATTTATAGATGATCTGACCAGAATATGTTGGATATATTTTCTTAGGTTCAAAATTGAAGTAGTTACTATGTTTTGGAGGTTTAAAGCTTAGGTAGAGAATCAAAATGGCTGCAAAATAGTAGTATTAAGATCTAACAATGGAAAGGAATACACCTCAGATCAGTTTAACACATTTTGTGATGAGGCAGGAATTGAACATCAACTCTCTACTCCTTATACTCCAAAGCAAAATGGAGTCAACGAAAGAAAAAATAGAACCATCATGGAGATGACTCGTTGCTTACTACATGAAAAGGATTCGCCAAAAAATTTTTGGGTAGAGGCAACCAATACTACTATTTTTTTGTTGAACAGATTACTAACTAGAACTCTTCACAATCAAATACCTTATGAAGTATGGTTTGGTCATAAACCGTCTTTGTCAAATTTAAAAGTATTTGGTTGTTTGTGTTTCTCTTATATTTCACAGGTTAAAAGAGACAAATTGGATAAAAAAAATTGAGCTCGAAACCTTTATAGGCTATAGTAGTACCTTTAAAGTCTATAGAATATTTCAGCCTCAAACAAAAAAAATTATGATTAGTAGAAATGTAGTCTTTATGGAGGAAGAACAATGGGATTGGAAAGCAAGCGACAACAATCAATTTAGTGGACTTCGGCCAAATGAGGAAGATGTTAATGAGCAACCAATCAGAGGTATTAGATTACTTTCTAACATTTATACAAGTAGTAATGTTGCAATACTAGAACCAGTAAGTGTTGAAGAAGTAATGCAAGAGCAAAAATAGAAAGTTGTCATGGAAGAAGAGCTTTGAATGATTAAGATAAATCAAATTTGGCAATTAGTTGAAAGACCTCAAAACAGAAAGGTTATTTGGGTAAAATAGATTTTCAGAACTAAGTTTAATGTTAATGGATCAGTAAACAAGTATAGAGTAAGGCTTGTCGTGAAGGGTTATGCACAAATTTTTGGTGTGGACTTCTCTGAAACCTTTACTCTTGTGGCAAGGTTTGACACTATCTAATTGTTGCTTGCCGTTGCAGCCCAAAATGGTTGGAAAGTTTTTCAACTAGATGTAAAGTCAGAATTTTTGAATGGTTTTCTGTATAAAGAGATCTATATTAAACAGCCTGAAGGTTTTGTTGTGCATGGATAGGAGGAAAAGGTGTATTTATTAAAAAAGGTTCTGTATGGCCTCAAGTAGGCTCCAAGAACCTGGTACAATCGTATAGATAATCACCTTCTAAGTTTAGGTTTTGTTAAAAGTCTAAGTGAAGCAATTCTTTATGTAAAATTGAAAGGTACTGATTTAATCGTTGTTTCAGTTTATGTTGATGATCTTTTAATCATAGGAAGCAACCAGCAACTAATTGAATTTTTCAAAGTTGAAATGTGGAAGAAGTTCGAGATGACTGACTTGGAATTGATGTCCTACTTTCTCGGTTTGGAAGTGGGGCAACAAAAAAATGAAGTCTTCATTAATCAATCCAAATATGCCAACAAGATTCTGAAAAAATTTCATATGGAACGTTGCAAATCCTCTTATATTCCTATGCAACCTAGAGTCAAATACTACAAGGATGATGGTGCTGCCAAGGTGAATGAGAATCACTATAGGTGTTTAATTGGATGCCTCATATACCTTATTACTTGCAGACCTAATATTGTATAAACTGTGAGTCTTCTGTCCAGATTTATGCATTGTGCAAGTGAGAAACATATGCAAATTGCTAAATGTATTATTAGATACATTAAAGGAACTATTGACTATGATGTAAAGTATGCAAGTTATCAGAATTTTAAGTTAATAAGTTTTTCTGACAGTGATTGGGTAGGTTCGTTTGATGATATGAAGAGTATGATTAGCTACTGTTTTAGTTTTGGTTCAGGTGTGATCAATTGATGATCGAAGAAGTAAGAAATTATAACTCAAAGCATTGCAGAAGCTAAGTTTGTTGCTGCAACTGCTGCAGCAAATCATACGATATGACTTAGTAAAATTTTGAAGGATTTAAAGCTGGTACAACAAGAAGCAGCTCAGATTTTTGTTGATAATCAAGTAGCCATATCAATATCTTTAAATCAAGTGTTTCATAACAAGATAAAGTATTTTAAGATTAAATTTTATTTTCTGAAGGAAATTTAGAAAAAAGAAGAAGTATCCTTAGTGTATTGCAGGACTAAGGAACAAGTGGTTGATATTTTTATAAAAGTTTTACTTAAAACCAAGTTTGTTATGCTGAGAGAAAAATTGAACATTTGCAGCATCAAAGACAAGGAGGAGTATTCAAAATATACCTTAGATGCTGCAAAAAAGTTATCACGAAAATGAAGGAACGTTGCTGATATGGTTCAAGTTGTTGAAGATCTTATCTATAATTTGAAAATCTATTTTTTAAGAATAATCGCAGCATATTGTTGCGTTAGTTTTGCTATTTTGTTTGCGATTCATTATCATCATTTTTATTTGAGTTATTCGTTAAAATTTTTAATATATTTAACTCAATTTGATCAATAAAATATATAGCTAAGAATTTTAGTCAAAAACAACATAGGGGACTAGCACAAAGAAAAAATGGTGTTAATGGCTCAATTTGTTGAGCCACTTTTATGTATAATAGAGAAAGAGTTCTTAAGACCGTTAATTAAATTCTACCTCAGCATTTTCCTTTCAGTTTGGCCATCATCATTTTTCATGCACAAGGGAGAGAGGTGTTAATTTAATTGATGTTTCGATCAAAGTGGTTGATAAGACCATAATACATATAGTTAAAGGATACAATGCTCGGCACCTGGAAACTTAGGATGAGAGCATCCCTTTCTTGCAACTAATTGTTAACCATACTATACACAACTCAACAATCAAGTCACCATAGATGTGGCACAAAGTAGTTTTTCCATATTGGACAAAAGGGTAACAACCAATTGCAACTAAATGGTTCTCATGAGATGTTAGGCACATTTAGTTTCCTCATCACCAATGTTAAAACCACTAAGAGTTATTCTTTCTAACAAGAGGAGCCATGATCTAGGATGATCGTTACTACACGTAGAGCTTGATTTGTTCCATATAGGATAAAGTCCCACCATGAGAATAGCTTTAGTGGGAAACTAGCTCAAGGAAAAAGATTGGCATTAATAGGTCAGTTTGTTTGGTTACTTTTATGCATAATGGAGAAAGACTATGACTAGTATACTTAATTTGTAAGAAAATGCCTATTACATCAGTTTAAAAGCCTAGATATTAGTCCCTAAAAAGTACGAAATAGGGGATTAGGATGTCATCCATATACACTAGAAGAGAAGTATCACCATTCCTCAGTTCTTCGAATAATAGGAAAAGTGAAGTGTCTGATTTTAAGTTCACAAATGTTTAAAGCAACATGTTTGTTTTCAACTTCTCATGTCAGGCCTTAAGTGCTTGTTTCAAACCATGTAAAGCCTTTTTAAATTTGTCATTATGTCTAGGCTTTAGTCTGTCTTAAAAACCCTTTAGTTGTGGCATGTATACTTCCTCTGATAGGTTTCTATACAAGAATGCATTGTTAATATTTGTTTGCTTCACATCTCAGCTTAAATGCTTAACCATACTCAGAACTACACTAATTGTTGAGGATTTGGCAACTGGACTAAATGTTTCAATGTAGTCCACACTAGTTGTTTAATAGTATTCTTTAGTAACCAACCTTACCTTGTGTTTGTAAGACACCAACTCCGAAGTGTTGTTCTTTATTAAAGTTTTATACTATAGTGTTATAACATTCTTATATTCTAAATTGTCGATTGCATCTTCTATTGTGTTTAGAATCCCATCATCTTCACTCAAAAATTTTTCGAATTGATATAGTTAGGTTTGAAGATACTTGCTTTGGATCTTGTGATCATAGAATAGATATTAACATTTGCTATAATTTCATCACAATGACGTGTGTGATGTTGTCCACTCTCAATTGGGTTTTAAGTTTAAGTTGAAAGCTCATCTTGACATTAGTTTTTTGAGGTTATAAAGATTTCATGTTAAGGAGATATAGGAGCTCTCACCTGGCTGTCATTTAAAGATTGAGCAAAAGCTTGTATTGCTAATAAATTGACTGAGTTTGGAGTTGTGCCTGTTTCTTGTGAAAGAGTAAAGACTACTAGTATAAGTAATAATTTTATTTTACAATAATTATTGTTCAACAATTATATTACTTTAATTTGAGCATACTCTTAAAAAAAAATACTCTTATGTGGGATTGAAATAAAATATAAAAGAAAAATGGAATAAAGTTAATTATAAATGACATAAGAAGATATAACAGAAATAGTTAACTAAAATCAAATGATTTTGTATTAAAATCAATAAGTGCAAATAGAAAATTATAAAATATATGAATTTGAAGAGAAAAAGGTTATGTTAACAAGTACTTACAAGTTGTAAAATTTGAAGTAAAAAATAGTAAATAATAAATATGACATTTAAATTAAAAAAATTAATTAATATTTTAAAGTTGTTTAAATTTTTATATGTTTATGTGCAAGACGAAAAAATATTTAAGTAAATTTGAAAAAAAAATTAATATTAGTCCCTTAATAGTATTTACTATATATTTACTCTTTTTTTTAAAAAAAGTATTATTGTGTTTGCAAATTTTTTTACAAATTCATCTATAAAGTTGATAGATACTACTACATTAATGTCGCACTTTCTACATTTTCTAAAGAATAAAAAAATAAATTATATAGAACATGTGATGGTAATATAATACTATCACATTAATTTATATCTTTATTATTATTGTTCTTTTTATGATTGTGTAGCTAAGAAATAGGTGTGGTAGTTATTTCTATACTTGCAAACAGTCCTACCTCTACAATTATTTTGCAACCTTATTTATTTAAGAAAAAACTTGAATTCATTACCAAAATCTAAATAGTTATATATAATTTCTTTTAAAGAGTGTTTAATCCTAGAATTATATTTTGTACCCATAAAAAACATCCTTTTTTAACGAATCAAACAACTTCCAATAGACAAATTTTGAAAATATATTTATATATTTTTTTTTCTCTTTTAGTATAAATAAACGGAGGCTCTCATCCTAATAAAAATTAAGAACATAAAAACAAATTCAATGGCAACAAAAAGAAAATGATGCCATCTTCAAAACAAAGCAATCCCATTAATCTCATGATTTTCTTGCTTTTCATAGCTTTCATTTCAAAAGTTGATGCATACATTAAATCACATACAATCAATAAACTTGGGGAAAGTAACATGTTGGCATTTAATTGTGTAGATGGAGGAATACAAATTATTGCAAAGGAAAGTTTATGAAGGTTTTGGTTTCAAAATTTTAAAATTACATATTGTAAGACCTCAGCTTCAATTTGATGCATATGATCAACATAGAGATACATGTTCAATTGATTATGATTAGTTATTCACAAATTTTGGGGTTTTCAATTTGGTAGATGGGCTATGGAAATTTAGTCATTCATGACTACAGTAATTAATAATTAGTTAATAAAAATTAATAAAATCATTTCATTTGATTCATATGTTAAAACTTCTCCTTTTCAAAATTTTTATTGTGTTTCTTTGAAATTATTGTAATATTCTCTCATTTATTATCATATATTTTAAAAAATAAGATAAATATATTCGAAAAGTTGACATTTAATTGTAAAATTTTCTATCCAATGATATGTGTTATATCTTCATCAAGTGAGTAGTCTATCATTGCTGCTAGAATAATATTCTATTAATTGTTTTAATTTATAAAATTTTAAATTAGATATTTATTCATAAAAATAATTTAAAAATTGATTATTTTATTTGACATAATCAGATTATAAAATAATCAGATTTTGAGAGAATACCTTTAAGTTCCTACTGAAATAAAGATGAAATCTGATTACAAATTTGATAATCAAATACTAATTAATTACATTCAATAATGAATTATCAAACATAATTTGGGTATTAATTATAATTCAAAACATGATTGCACTTATGATTCATTTAAATAAAAGAAAAATTGCAAGAAAGAAAGAATGAATTCCCTCTTCAAAACCAAACCAAAACATCCTAAGAATCTGCACATAATCTTCTTGTCCATCATTTCATTTGTTTCAAAAGTTGCAAGCATCTATGTGCATACAATCAATCAACTAGATGATGGCAAGGTTTTGGAATGGAAATTCTTATGAGTGGTATTTTTACAAGAAGAGATTTCATTCAACTCTAATGCAATGTGTGGTGGATTCAGAAGGAGCAACTCGGTTAAAATTTGATGCATATGATCACCAAAGAGATTTTTATAAAAGAGATTGTGATTACTTGTTTTCCAAATATAGGGTTTTCAATTTGGTTGAAGGGAAATGGAGTCTTAGATATTCATGGCTATAGTTAGAGAAAATATATGTAACGGAATATGACTTAGGAGATGTCTCTTCTCCGTTCATCTCTTTTGTTAATAAAATTAATAGATTTATGTTTGATTAATGGTTATGATATTGTATTATTGTATTTTTCATATTTGTGAAATGGGATGCCATGCTTACTTTATTGTTAAATAAAAAAATGTATTACATATACAAATTTCTATATAAATATATTCATACAAATAAATGTGATAATTTTCTTTCATCACCATAGATTTCATATTTTTATGAGTACAAAAAACTTTAAAAGAATAAAAAAATAAATTATACCTAATAATAATATAACTTCAATTTGTATGAAAAAATATTATATGCGAGCGCATACGCACATGTATGTATATATATATATATAATTTTATTCCAATTAAAAAAAGTCAGATCCCTTTATAGAATACTAATTAGTTTTAAGTACTTAAAAAAATTGTCACGCTTTAAATTAGAGTAAGTAATTGTTAAGTTTGAAAAGTCAAAATTTTAATTTACATACATCAAAATTCTAAAAGTCAAAACGTTATAAAGTATCTCGAGATCTTATTATATATTTAAAAAATGATAATAAAAATAAATTTAACAAAATCTTACAAAAATACGTAAACTCATATTTTATTTTAAAAATAAATATTTTAAATTTTTGTAGTCTATATAATTCATATATCATCACATAATTAGAAGTCTAATAATTTAAATATAAATCAATGGAAACGTACCAACTAATTAGCAACTAGAAACCTACTTGTTTTATCTCTTATTATCCAAACGTACTACATACTTCATCCATAGCATACTAAAAATATTTCTAAAGAGAAAAAAAAAAAAAAAAGATGAGGAAAATTATAGTACTCAGTAGGAATTTATATCACTTATTTAAGTAATTTTACCAAAAAGTCTATATAGTTAATTTAAAAATTTTACATGTCCAATTTCAATGAAACCATTAATGATGTTAAAGTTAAAAATTTACCTTTTGTACAAAATACATACATACATACATACATACATATATATATATATATATATAGATAGATATAGACACACACACACACACACACATACACATAATAAAAATAAATATCATCAATTTAATCTAAATCAATCAATACAAAATAAATTAAAGAGTATATCAAAATTCATCTATCACTCTTACCCCACTTAATTTTCACTCACCTATGTATCTCAAAAGCCTATCATAAGCTGCACACTATAACTACAGAAATATATATATATATATATATATGCAATATTATATATTGGCTCAAGGCCACATCACTATACTATTATAACCATATATAAGTAATATAAAATAATTAATTAAAATTTACGTAGCATAACAACAAAAAATCAATAAAATACATCATATACTATTCATCAAAATCATACATTTCATATATTTTTATATCGTGCAAATAATATCTAGGTAAAATATTTAAATTAATACAAATTTGGTATGTCATAACTATAATATATGCCACCCAATATTTTATCATAAAAATATATAATCAATTTTATCCAATTTAAATTCATTTTTAAATCATAATTATATTCATAAATATGTACAATATATATATATATAATTTATATTTTAAAAATAAATAAGTAAGTGACGAGATCCCTATCTTGATTATCTTAATTTATGTACGTTCTAATTTATAAAGTCGTTTGATAATTTTAAACTCATAATTGAATTCTTCTTGTCAAAACGAGTCCAGCGAATGCTCCTGAGGTCGAAAATGATATCTGAAAGGTTTAAAATGGAAGGATTGATTAAGAGTTGACCACAATGACGATAACTTAGAATTCGGCGATTTGAGCAGTGGATTATCACAAGTCTTATAGTTTTCAAAGTCCTGAATTCAATGTTGTGATCTGTTTTCCCATCCAATACACCATTTGTCAAAAATTTGGTCAAAAAATCATAACTCTGGTAATTTTTTTGGGAAAATTCGGTGACTTTTGGGTCTAAATTTTTTGATAATTTTGTTCTACCCATCAAGATGAATTCACCAATATATTCAATTTTTTGATAGGCAATCGGAGTTGGCCAAAAAATTAAGTTAAAATTTTTTGAAAATTTTAAACTAGATTTGCTAACTCATCGAAAGTCTGATTAAAGTGAGAGTTGAGGCAATAGAACAACAACATTGAGAAAAATGTATGGTCTAAAAATAATGTCGATCGAAAGTCGAAAAATATTGAAAATGTTAGGGTATTTATAGGAAAAAAAATTTTAAATTATAAAATAACCTCAAATCTTTTTAAAATTATATTTGAACCATAAATATTCAAAAATTATACAAATTCATTCAAATTTTCTTACAATTTAGTTCTTACTAAAAATGCTAAATATTCACGTATTTTGTAATATTCATATATTTATTTAATATTTTCTAGAGCATTATAAAAATATTATTAAATATATTATAATAAAATTAATGATTAATTTTAAAATAAAAATGTTGCAAAAACTATATAATGATGATAATAACTTTTGTAATATTTATGAGATTTAAAATGTTTTATACTCAAGAATAGATGGTATGTCAAAAATTACTTTTGACTAGAGTATTCATGTTTGATCCTTTTGTGGAGTATTGACAAAATTCATTATTTAATTAATGAATGATACCTTATTTATCACATTAGAGGTAAACGTTAAAGTTTTAAAAAAATTAATAGATGTTACATTAATAGAATCCTAACTATAAAATTGAATCAAGAAGTCAAGGCTTGTTAAGGGCATTGTCCTTAAAAAAATGATTCTGCCTTTGTAGGACAATGTTGAACACAAATTATGCTCAATAACAATCTAACCTCTAAGATTTAAAAATTTTATTTAGTAAGAATACACTTTCAAAAATAAAAACTTTAAAATAATTATATATATTTTTAAATTTTTCGGTGTCAAAATAGCAAACAACAATAGGAGGATTATTTCCATTATTTCGTAGTAGTGGTGCCCTTTATAAATTATTGTTGCACTATTAAAAGATAAATTAATATTATTATAATATTGACCATTAAAACATAATTTATAAATATTGATTACGAAATTTAATATATGTACATAATGGTCAATTAACCATAATTTTATCACTAACAAATAAACAATGGTATAAATAGTTTCAATAGTATAATGATAGTTACTATGAGGTTGTATATTTTGAAATTTAAGAACACAAAATGTAATGCCTCACCTAAAATATATTAAAGCCCAATTAATGTATATTTTCTAAACCCTAGAATTGTTAAGCCTATTAGCGAATTACAAGTCCCGCATTGCAAACTTAGGTGGCAATAGCAGAGAAAATTTTCAGCATGCATTTCACACGTGTCCTTGGTGAAAAGCAAAAGAAAACAAAATTGCATGGTTCTCTTCATTCTTGCAAATATAGTGAAGTAAAAAGAGAGGGATTTTCAATAGTCTTCAATAGAAATTTGTAAGTTGAATTTTTTAAATCAAATTTTATATATTAAATTTTTTTTTAATGTATATATATTCTATCATTAATTGTTGATGATCATGTTATGAATAAAATATAATTTTCTTCATTCCTTAATTTTGTTCTAAATTTTGTTGTAAATTGAAAAAGATATTTAAAAGAAAAATTATTTTGTTATAACTTACTTGTAATAAATTTTACTGTATTAGTAAATTAAGTAATTTAGGAGAAAATTGTATTTGATATAATTAAAATTTTAATGTGTGCATGTATATGTTTAATAAAAAAAAGATAATAATTTTTTTTATTAATTATTTTATGATAGATGATTTACTCTATGTGTGTGTATTGGAGTTAATGAAATTATAAGTGATGATTATAATTTATTAAGTGAGGGTTTGTTTGATAGATTAGTGTAAAGAATGTGAAAACGTATAATTATTTAGGGCTCATTTGCTCTTGTGCCAAAAAATAAATTGAAATCATTATTTAAAAATAATTCAGGTTCTAATTACAAATATACTAAACATCTGGACATTCTATAAATTAAAAGACGACAGAATCATTATTTAGTGTTACATTAGACTATCTTTAGAATTCGGGCCGTTGCGTAAATTAGTAGTAATTTGGGATTTTACTGATATTATCTGATCATAAACAGTAAACTTATAATTTTGTTTATGTTGCTGTTGTTATTATTATTTTTATATATTACCTATTATGAAGATATAATACTAGATTAATAATTTTGCAAAAATTATTTTATTAACTTTAAAATTATACTTAATTTTTAAATAAAAAAATTTTGTTAAGTAAAGATTTTAATTGTTATCATTAAGTAAATAAAAATTATTGTTAATTTTATTTAGAAGATGATTTTAAGGAGAAAGATAAACTAGCAAAAGAATAAAGAGGCCGATTATTTGAAGTTTGAGGTAGGTATTTATATGTAATTGGGGTGATTTTATTTTATTTTTTTAAATTAAAAAATAGGGTGTTTAGAGCACATGCATAAGAATTTTTGAAATTAACTCCATATGTTGATTTAACAAATTATTTACTAAATTAATATTAATATTTTTTATTAGAATATTATTTATATAAATACAACTATAAAAGTTCAATTCATGTATTGTATTTTAACCTTACATGTTGAAAATGTTGTTTGGAATGAATGAAAATATTTTGTTATTAAATATTTTAATAAAATGTTTGAAATACTATTATTTTTAATAAATTGACCAAATTGATAAATATAAATATGTGAGGACTATGATTAATTAAGCACTAATAGTTTTGAACGTAATTTTTATTCCACGGTAAAAGTTCGTAAATAAAAAATTAAGGTGATGGTCCCTAAAATAATATTCTTAAAGTATGCGTAATTATTTAAATGATATTGTTCTTGATAGATGATGATTATTAATTATTTATGAAATTTATTATATTTCATCTTATTTGAAAGTTAATTGTTTATAATTCTTTTATATTTTTCTTTGAGATGTTATTGGAATTTAGAAAATGGATTGCATTTGTTAAACTTTTAAAACGTTCATTATATGTAGACACCTACTTTCATATTCTAATAAAGTTAAAAACAATAGTTAAAGCGAAATAGAGATTTTTTAGTTAGAAGATATAGGTGTTATATTTTGATATGTTTTGTAAGTGTAAATATAGATAATAACCGTATAGTTTTGAATATATATTTAAGTGATATATATTGATTGTTTTTTAATGTTCATAAGTAATTAATGAAATGAAGAATATATTTGGAAGTGTTAAAATTTCATTTGTAAATTTTAATTTTAAAAAAATATTCAATTTATAAGAGAAAATTTTACCAAAATTTTTAAAAATAATTTAGAGACATTACACAAAATATCCACTAATAAATTTTAGGATGTCTCGTATTTCTATTATTTAAGTAATTTATTTTTTTTAATATATTTACACTAATATAAACTAAATTTGTTTTTAATTAAAATTCAAGTTATAAATCTCTGCTAGAGGTTTTATTAATTGAATCAAATAACAGCTCTTTTAGTAATTTGATCAATTATTTAATTAAATTTGGTATTAGCTAATTTAATTAAACTTAATATAAACTCAAACTTCTACAAAATAAATGTCAAGAAATCAAATTCTAATACACATTTAGACAATATGTACCATTTCTATCAATATCTACATTTAATGCCTTTTAAAGGTTGGATTTATTTGTAATTAATTGTATAGTCATATGTACATATGTTGTACCAATAAAAGGATATCCTCTTTGTAACAATATTTAAACAACCTTTAATGACTGCTTTTTGAAATGAATTGAATTGAAACTATTTTAGATGCTTTTCTTTCAAATATATAATCTTGAATTTGTTTGAGATTAAAATTGTTTTGAATTGAAAATTATAATTTTAAAGTTACAACTATTAAAATTAAAATTACAAAATATCAAAAATAATAATTTTCATTAAACCTCTAGTTGAGGTTTTAAAATTAAATATAAATTTAGTAATACAACAATTGAACTTCATCTTGCATAAACGTTTGCTTTTTTATGTCTTGTAATTTGAAACAACTCTTATAAAAATTTAAAACAAAAACATATTCACTCAATCAAATTTTAAGTTGTTTACATTCATTTGTTAAAAAATGTTTTGAAATTAAAATGTTGCAATTTTTAATTTTCAATTGGTATAAGATATAAACATACTATCAAATATAAACATACAAGTGAATGTCGAATATAAACTACTATATAAAAGTGAATATTTTATCAAATATTTTGGTTGATTTACTTTGAAAATTGAACTTTGACACAGCAGTTGGAGTTATGGATAATGTTCTCGCTAACATTCGAGTGTAACAGATATATGAAACCCCATACACTTCGTAGTTTAAAAACCAGCTGTCAAATCAAATATAATCATCGCAGTTAGACTTAAACTCAAAGATAAATAATTCTTCATTCTTATTCTTATTGTTTCGATAAGATTGTATTCAAAATAGTAAGTGAAAATTCTAAGCTTTATCCAAGTCACAAGGTTCTTAGATCAGGAATCAAACATCCCCGCTGAGAAACATTTTAAGAGTTTGTCAACAAGACTGGAGATAGAACTTCAGAAATTGCTAGACCCGATATCTTTGCCCAACGTGCCGTACAAGGGCAGGAAAAGAAAATGTTTCGGCATGATTGATTGAATGCCATTAACCATTAGGGCACAACAAAAGCAAAATCTGAGCTCTGAATTGCCTCATCTTTAATATTCTGAATTCCTTTTTTCCTCTTTCTAGAAAGAAAATGGCAACCGGGTCATGTGCATTGCCTCGAGTCCAACTCGTAAGAAAAACATAACCAATAATCCCAAATACGGAAACCATATACAAAGGAGTCAAATTGTCAAAAGAAATTCGATATTTTATCAACAATACTCTCTGTTTTAAGAATGGATATCTTTGTGGTATTAAATTTACGACGGAAATGATAGGGTTACCTCTTGTAAAATTATTCTGGCAGCAAAGTAATTACTATATCCTTTTCACCTACAAACTCCATATGCCAAATGATCCCTCACAATTGAGGAATATATAGTTATCGGGGCTTATGAGAATTACTTGCAAAAATTTCAAAAGAGATTGAGGGTGTCTGGAGATGAAAAGGAAAACAATTGAGTGTTGTGGAAAGAAAGAAGTAGAAAAACTTGAAAAGAGTACACAAGGGAGGATATTTTGTACCCCTGGAACAAAGTATCAAGCCACCAATTGGACCTTTACTTGGGGATGTCAATTTCGTTGACATTGTGGATATCCACCCAAAAAGACATCTAATATCCAAAATTAATTTGATATTAGATAGGCTTTAAATATAAAAATAGGTATTTAAAATTAATTTCGATCATATATGATTTTGAGTACTCGATATCCGACCTATATTATTATTAAATTATAATAAGTTCATCCACACTTAATTTCTACCCTACATTATAAAAATAATAAAATTACCCTAATTTTTGCTTCAACATTAGAATATTATGTTATTATTTAATGTATATTCTTGTTTCAATTCTTTATCAATAAATAATGAATTCATTGAACACTAGTACTTTTAGATTGAGTAACATATTAATGATATGTTAAATCCATTTTTAAATCTAAATTTTCATCACAAATGATGATATATCATTTGTGATGTGGATGATCTAGAAAATAAAAGATTCTACTCATAAGATGAATTCTGATGCAACTATAAATCAATATAATGTTTTGTTCAGTGGGTAACGTTTTACTTAAAATCAACTAGAAATGAAATATATACCATACAAGACTAAGCTTGCTCCAATAATTCACCAAAGTTCAATTTTGAATTCAAGTTCTAATATGAAAATTGATATCTGAAATATGTCTAACCAATCTTCGATTATTTTGGACAGATACAGATATTTAATTTCTCAATCAAATATGAATATTAATATTAAATATATAATTCTTAACAATTATAGATAAAATATGTACGTTGAATATTCTGATCTAATGCAGATACAAATATCTCAAATTTTTAGATATCTTATACGTAGCCATCCCCACCTTCACTTACAAACATCACCTTCATTTTTTTTTTTTGTTTGTTTGTAAAATTGGGAAGCAACAATGGTCAATATGGTAAAGTTTTCCTGGTCTTTTTTTTTCCATGTTTTGGAGGGGTTTTCCTTTGTATACTGTTTGTTCCTTAAGGACGTTTTGGAATAATGATCATTTTTTTCATGCACAGCTTTCCTCTACCTTCACCCACTACCAAAACACAAAAGAAAAGAAAAAGAATCATATATTTTCAACTGAAATTCTAACTTATAAAAATCTCAATTTAGGATGTTAAGGTTTGAGCTTCCACAAAAATAATGATGCACTAAACTGTAAGAAAAACAGGTAAGGATAGAAAATAAAAACAATAAAAAGCCAGGTTACTAATATTTTACTTTTCAATTTGTTTGATGAGAAAATAGTTAATACTTGAATTTAAACTTCCGCCATGTACGTAGTATTAAGCAGGGAACTCTAGCACTTCTAGCTACATCAATTTCATTAACGTACTGGTGTAAAAATTTTTAAACCAAATAGTGCAGTATGCAAATATTGTAACAAATATAGTGAATTGTATTATTAGTATATAGAAAAGTCCATACCTTTATAGTGCTTCACATAGTTTGATTTATAGGTCTCCACTCCAACTACAGGAAAAAAAACCAGATTAACCTTCTTAATTAAGTAGTGCGTAATGCTAATATGTAATAGATATTGTAGATGCGTTATTAGCATATAAGAAAAGTTCATACCTTTAGTTTGCTTCACATCAGACTCCACTCCTTCAAGTTCAGACGAAAACCAATCTGATGCACTGTCAAGCCAGAGCGCCAGGCTACCACCCTTGACTCTAAAATCGGGGTATTTTGAACTTACCTGTTAAATTCAACTCAGAAATCAGATGTTTTACTAATATATTCAGATGTATTCAGAAGAGTAGCAAATATATTCAGAAGAGGAGTCATCACCAATTCCTTAAGCTTATCACTATGGCAATGTTGCCATGGTTGTCGATTATCAAGAAGGTCACGCCAAGCACGTGTGGTAGCACTGCTACCTTTCTTCTTGCTAGCTGAAAATTATAACACCTAGTAACATTACAAGGTCAGAAAACACGGCAACGACCAAATTAATGTAGCTCTGCATTCATATATAGTATTGTTGTATTGTTGAGAATGATCACCATAATTAGCCCACCCCCCCAAACAAAACACACACACACACACCCCACAACAAAAAGATAAAAAAAAAAAATCACTTGTAAAACATTAGCTCTTTTTCATATATTCAACCTATCTGATATTACGGCTTTCCAATGCCCCTAGATTATTTTAACCATAGAGCAACAGCAATCTTTTGAAACCCCTTATCATTCCATAAAGTGATAAACATACAAAAAGAAAATAAGAACTAGTTATTACATATTTTACTGAAATGATCTATGGCCGCTTCAAGGACTTCCTCATTTGAGACAACTTTTCGATAAAGTTGAGAGTATGGACCATAACCTAACATGAGATTTCACATGTCAAACCTAACCAAGATAATGAATCCTAAATTAAAAATGGCTCAAACAACAAAGGGTACATAACTTAAAAGAGAGAGGATAAGAAGCAGAGGCTACTCCTCCAAGAAGGAAAACTAATGTTGTCATGAGGTGTTAGCTGAAAAGCAAAAAAACACAAAAAAAAAAAAACATAATTTTGTGTGTGTGAAAGAAAGAAGTAAAACAGCAAAGACACTTCCAACAAAAAATGGCTTCACTATAAATCAACAATTTCTGTATTAAAAGAAAACTTAAATAAATGGTTTCATGTGTATTAAACAAATAACTTGTAGGTCATAAGCAAGATTAGTTCCGCTTTTTATAATTTCAATTTGCACTTGTTTGAGTTACCTTACTCTTTTTTCATCTTAAAATCATTTTCACTTGCTATATAATTGTCTGTGTCTCTCCTCTTAGTCTTCATCCCATGTGTTCAGTTGCATTCCTTTCTTTCATGAGTTAGGTACAGGTAAAGACAAGTTGTTGCTTCCTTCTGTGAAACTCTTGTTTAACATCAATATTCTGAGAATGCTGATGTTACATTCTTTCATTTTTTTTTCATTTTCGGCTTCCAAAAGAGAGTGTATTTAGCCTCAATTCTTCGCATCAGCAAAGGTTAGTATTCCCTCAAATTTTTCTTGTGCCATCAAAGTCAAGTTTGCATTCCCCTCTTTTGTAAGTTTATATGAGGCTCACAACCAGACAATATATTCCTCGAATCTGTTTATGGCATCCCAGTTGCAATAGGGGGCAGCAGTAGCACTTGTACTTGCACTTAGCATCCCATTTGTTTTTCTTTTGTTTCTTTTCATTTCGCAACTTTAAAGTCAAATAACAAAAGAGCTATGATTTCATTTTTGATTAGGGGCCAAATTCTGAACTTCCATGTTCTCACATAAATATTATTAGGTGTTACTCCAACATTTCCTAGAACAAGGATTTAGTATTCCAATGGTTTTGCTCTTTTCCTCTTCCTCTTTCTTTATGAGTAAATGCACTCCAGTTTTTTCTAAATACTGAAACTCCATATTCTTTCTCGCATAAATATTCTCGAGCATTACCTTAGCATTTATTAGCACTAGGATTTAAATGTTATTGGTTTTGTTCTTTTCCCTTTTTTTCTCTTCTTGAGGAGAAGACGCGCTGTGGTGGTTTCTAAATTTGCGAAACAAACCCGTAGTTTTAATTATCTGAATGTTTTATTTGGTATAATTGAGATGGAGCAACGACATCAAACTCGATTTAGTAGCCAAAGTTTATTATTTTTTCTATTGGAGTCCAAACTCTAAGTAGATAGAAGTCCCTAATCCCTTCAGTTCATTACAATGTTAATACCAATTGTAATACACTAACAGAGAACTCTCTGAAAGTGTGTAACAGAAACCTTAGAGTGAAAACCAAGGGATTCTAATATTACTTTTTCTAAACTTAGACACCATTAAGCGTGTATCTGGCATGGTTGTTGGAAAGGACAAAATAGATATTTCAATCGATGAAGGCCTTCAATTTAAAAAAAAAAATTAGTTGTTTAATTGCCAAAATGCAGAGCTTCCTCAACAATTAAAAAGCTCTTTTATATAGATAAACACACGCTATCTTTGAGCTTCTTAAAATAGATATATTATCCAAATGCGTTAATATCATTTCATAAATTTCCACCATACTCGTAATATATCATATTTTACTAAACAGAACCTTTCTTGAAGGTAATTGCAGAATCCTTTTCCTAAAATCTAAATCAACCAACAACTTTTTGTTAGAAGTTCAACATATAAAAGCTCTACTAGTAAAAAATCTATATGAAGTACTTGTAGAAAGCAATAGGAAATCTCTAACCTGAGCATTGGCATGGCCATCAATTTCATCAACAGCAGGTGGGTCTGCAGTCAGTTGTCCAGCTATATGTACATGATCATCCATTTTCAGATGACTAGCAGCAATGAGAGCCATATCACTTTCCAATGATAATGGAATCCTAACACAAAATCTAAATTTAAACCAAAAAATTCTTCCGAGCAGATAAAAGGGTAAAGTTTCTGAAAAATTTGCTTTTTTTTCTTTTGATCTATGATATCCCAGTGAGGGGTTCTTGTCAAAATGTGACCAAATTAAACCGACGTTTCTGATAAATTTCTCCACAACAAATAAAAATTTTGTACGGGCTATGATAAAATTATTATAAAAAAAAAATGAAATAATAGTAAAATTAAGAAATTCCAAATTCAATCAATTAAGCAAATGCCACATGGGTGTAGACGATAGGCTTTCTGGACAATATCGGTGCCAGCCCAGTCTTTGCCGTTGGGAGAAGTCTTGATCTGAATGGGCACATCCACGTAACCAATCAAATTCACCGAGTTAGCAACTTTCGCCAGAAATGGAATTTCGCTCGGCCTCGGCCAATCCACCGCCTTCCACGCTGTTTCGGTTGTGGCTTCACTTGATTGTTTAGCTTTAGTGGAGTAAAGCTGAGTAAAAGGAGGGGCCCGATGTAAAACGATGCGTTTTTATGTGGACTGCGAACGTGCGATTGTGCTGCTACTCGACGAAGCAGATTCACCGTGTTTGTCGCTCGGTAAGTGATAGCAAGAGAAGAGAGGGAAATAAAAGTTAACGAATTAAACGGAACCGGCTAACATCTTCAGATTCTCTGCAACTCGGGCCGGTGGTTTGTAAGCTTTGAACGGTTCTGGGTTTTTCTTTTTTTTCAAATGCCCGAATTTTGAGGCCCAATTGACACACTCTACATTTTCTTTTTATTTGTGTCAAAAACATCCAATTTTGGACAAAAATCTCGTGCTTCAATTGTAATTTTTTGTCATTTTCTATAAGCTTAAAAGAGAAAGAAAAGAGGAAAATGCTAAAAGAAAAAAATATCCTCGCAAGACACTTTAATCTTATTTGTTCTTCACTTCAAAACACTCTCTTAATTGATATAAATTATTTAAAATAACCTTGTTGCAAAAACATTTATTAAAAGTGAGTGAAATTTGTATGCTTATTTTTGTTAAATTATAATTTGTATTTTTTTATGTATTGTTTCATCATTTAAGCAATGGGAAGTTAATAAAGTATTATAAATACTTAATTTTAGTAAAAATATATGAATTACCTAATAAAAATGTAGATCTGACAAAATTTTAAATAAAAATTACAAGATTAAAGATAAAACACAATTTTTCTCAATGTACTTGTAGTATCCCTTGATGAATCAAAATCATTAAGGAAAAATAGTTATTTTCAACTTTCTCAATAATTTCACTCATGCTTCTAAGTGAGATTGATTAACTAGATGCATATATATTTGACATATCAACTTTTTGATAAATATCGTCAAACAAGGTTTTTATCTTATTAGTGAACTTATAAAAAATAAAATTTATAAACTTAAACCTAATTTACATACCAAAATATATTCAAAATGATATTTAAAGTAAATTTTTGTGCCATTATCACATAAAAATGTTTAGTGTGCTAAGGAAGTAGTACTTTTATTAGAATTTAAGACCTTTAGGATTCTTATAACTTATTATTGTTACTATACTATTATGTTTTAAAAAAATGCTAACATCAACACAGTAACACATATATAAAGTTGCTTGTATAAAATGATAATAATTATTTTATGTATTTTTTTATGGCAGATTTATGCTTCCAATTTGTAAAGGGTTGCGGCAACACCCTTAATTTTGATACCTCTAATTTTGATATGTATTTTAACAAATATAACTTTTTCAAAATTTTAAAATATATAATCAAAATTTTTAAATACTCTTAAAAGAGTTTCTAAATTTAATTATTTCACCTCAAAATCAATGTATAATATTTGTTATTTATTGTCCATATAGCAACTTAAAATTATGTATATGTTTTCTCATATTTACATAGGTTCAAAATTTTACGAAAAAATTCTCCCTCTAAAAAGTGACTAACTTGCTTCAATAATATTCTTTTTCATTACACTCAAAATCTAAAAAGTAGGGATAAGTTGATACTTAGTAGATATTTATCTATAACGAAAATTTTAAAAATAAAAAATAAATAGCAAATAATTTTTTTTTATTAAATTTAAATAATATCATAATAAATAATATTTAAAATATTTCAAAATAAAATTTTATAAAAAAATCATATTATCAAAAGATATTTTATTTAGTTAATTCTATGCTTACTTTGGAAGCATTATTTTCCAAAACTGTTACCCCAATGATCATTGTATTTTAAAGACATTATTCTCATAAACAATCACTCGACTTAATTTCTTGTTTGCAAACTTTTACTATGAGATCTAAATCACATCTATATTAAGCTATTTACAAATATATTTTAAATTTATATTTAATAAATCAGTCAATTATATAAAAATAATAATATTTAATATTTTTCAATAAAATTACAAAAAATTAATGTTATCAATTTCAAATAAATACTTTAAACAATTCTTACTAAAACCAGCGCATGTAATTGAATTATTGTTGTAGAATTTATATAAATAAGACTTTTATAAAAAATATATATAAATTTGATTCAATAAATAATTAATTAGATCAGTATGTATACATTTAGAAATTTTATATGTATAAGTAAAATTTTAAAGGAAACAAAAACTCCACTTTTTAATTTTCTAAAGCTAATATTATTTTAACTGCATATAAATACTTATCTTAATACACAATAGTTAGTAATTAAACTTTCTTTAGTTTATTTGTTGTTTGAGAATTATTTCTTAACATAAAAACAACGGTATAAATAATAATTTAAATATTAACAAAAACTAAATTATTAAATCAATATCCTAAAATTATGTTTATAAATAGAATTGAATTTCTAATATTGAAATTACTACAATAATTAATATTTATCTTGTATTTGAAATCAATCACTAAATTTAATAGAAGTAAATTAATATAAATATATCGCTAGCGGATTTCAATTCTCTGCTTTTTTCTTCTCCTTTCTCTTTTTTTTTTTCTCTATTTNAATCAATCACTAAACTTAATAGAAGTAAATTAATATAAATATATCGTTAGCGGATTTCAATTCTCTGCTTTTTTCTTCTCCTTTCTCTTTTTTTTTCTCTTGCTTTCTCTTTTTTTTTTCTCTATTTTATTGAGAAAATTATATAAAATTTTAATTTTTTATTAAAAAATTTCATTAATTTTTAATTCTAGTATTAGTTTGAAACAAATAGTTATAAATATAATAATATTTTAAATTTAACTATCAATATGATTGTATTTAAATTACACCTTTAAACAAAAGTTTTAATAATATGAGTACAAGTATCACTTAAAAGTTTTAGACAATAATTAAATAGAGTATAATTACTTAATTATATAATAACACTCTTTTAATCGATGCGCGAACTTGATCAATCTCCTCAATCCAATAAAATTAGATCAAGTCAAAATCCAACAATATTATTACATTTACACTTATTATTAAATTTAAAAATATGCAAAGATATAACAAAAAAGATACCATTTAATTAAAAAATTACTGATAAACTTTTTTCTTAAATGAATCTCAATAATTAGAAAGTATATTTATTTATTTGTTATTACATGGATAGTAGTAAATATAGGAGGCCCTTACCAGTATTATTTTAATTTTTTCAAATGAACTTAACAGTGGGAAAGTGTATATATATATATATATATGCGCGCGCGTGTTTTTTTTTGTCATTAAATTATATAATAAAACGGTAAAACCTAACGGAAACAAATGTTTAAAAAATTTCAAATTTGCGCGGAGGGGTAGATATTGTAAGGCCAAAATTATTATAATACGATGAGAATTCAGACATCATTCAAATTGATCTCCGTTGAGCGGGTGGCTACATTTCATACAACAGCAAAGAATAAAATAACTTCACACTAAACCTGCGGGCAAAGTGACGGTTAGGATTAAATTCAATGTAATCGACCCCATGATAAGCATATAAACTTTATTTTGGTAGCCTTCGGATTGTACTTTAATTGCTGAAATCAAATTAGAACCAAATTGATTAATAAGACATTCTGTGAAAACGTTGACAGAGAATCAACAAATAATACACTTCAATTTTAGGTTTTTTTTGTTCTTATATTATTTTAATAGTATTACAATCTCAGCTCTTCTCTCAAATGTTTTAGGACCCGATCAGGGACCTACAACAATTGCACTGCCCAACCACAATCAAACCTCTCACGTGCCTTGAGGCGTTTGTGAGACACCGAGAAAGACTAATGTGGGACCTTTATTTTGAATTTTCCGACATTCTCCGTTTATGGGTCAGTGTACCCACGCTCCATCAAACACGCGTGAGAATGACGCCTTGTTCAAAACGTACAACCCAAAATACCCTGGCTCTCTCTCTCTTTTGTTTTGGAGAGGGAGAGAGAGAGAGAGAGAGAGCAAGATAAAGATATACTGTAGTTACCTTGGCTTTGTCGTTTGATTCCCTCTCTCTTTCTATCTCTAGAGCCGGCACTCGGCCGTGAATAAAAAAGAAAAAAAAAAAAAGAGAATCGAAGAAATACTTGAGTTCTCATATTCATTTCATTATTGGTTGGTTGACGTAGATCAAAGCAAAAATGTCCGAAGAAGAGAAGTTATTGAAGGAGGCAAAGAAATTGCCGTGGGAAGATCGATTACTTCACAAGAATTGGAAGGTTAGAAACGAGGCTAACATTGATTTGGCCGCTCTATGCGACTCCATTACTGATCCAAAGGACTCGCGTCTCAGAGAATTTGGTTAGTTTAGTCTCATTGTCTCAGATCTGAGTTTTGCATGGATGCGCATTGTGTTTGTGTGCATGATTGTGATGTGAAATGATACGGTGTCGGTTTTTTGGTATGATGTTAGGTCCATTGTTTAGGAAGACTGTTGCGGATTCGAATGCGCCGGTACAAGATAAGGCTCTTGATGCGTTGATTGCTTTCTTAAAAGCGGCCGATGCCGATGCCGGAAGGTGGACTTGTTATTTGCTTGTTTAAGTAATTTGAGGTATATACGAAAGAAGAATTACGAGTGACAATGGTTTTCTTGTAGGTATGCAAAAGAAATTTGTGATGCGATTGTGGCAAAATGCTTGACGGGAAGACCGAAGACAGTAGAGAAGGCTCAGGCTGCGTTTATGCTTTGGGTTGAATTGGAGGCCGTTGATGTTTTCCTTGTATGCTGCTTCTTGTAGTAATCATTGCATTGCATATCATTTTATTCATCACATAGTAATTAACTAAGGCCTATGGTTTTGATGGTTGGGTAACATCGACTTCATGTAAGGAGAAATTGAGATAAAATGATATCTGTGTTATAAATTTTGTTTACGGGTATTCTTTTTTTCAATAGAATTAGATTGGTTACAAGGTATCTGGTGCTAATTGTAGGATGCAATGGAGAAAGCAATAAAAAACAAGGTTGCTAAAGCTGTCGTGCCTGCTATTGATGTCATGTTTCAAGCGCTAAGGTTTGTGCATGAGATCACATTGGTGCAGCTTCTGTAATTTGTTGGAGAATGTGGGTTTTTCATCTAATTGGGCCGTGCTCTTGTCTTATTTTTATTTAGTGAGTTTGGAGCAAAAATTATGCCTCCTAAAAGGATTCTGAAAATGCTTCCTGAACTCTTTGACCATCAAGATCAAAATGTTCGTGCTTCTTCTAAAGGACTGACTCTTGAGCTTTGTCGTTGGATTGGGAAAGACCCTGTAAAATCAATATTGTTTGAGAAAATGAGAGATACAATGGTATGTTAATATTAATTTGCTAGTTCATTTATGTGCAGCTTTATTTTTATTTGGAAGAATTAGTGAATTACACGTTCCTTTATCATTTGAAGAAAAAAGAGCTGGAGGCTGAGCTTGTAAACGTTACGGGGACAGCTAGGCCAACTCGGAAGATTAGGTCAGTCCCATGCTGTGTGTAGCATTTCATTGCTAAATAACCAAAACTAACTGTAAAAGGAAATGAGCACAAGACTGAAAGCTAAAAGAAGAAATTCAAATGACTGATGATATAAGTAGAAAAAACTTGTTTCACTATGATGCTTTTGGACTCTTTTGGCTGATGTTCAGCTGGTCATAACTGTTACTGTCTTTCACATATTGGAGCATAATCTCCTGGTTTGCATGTTTGATCTGTTATACTCTTTTTCTTTCTGAAACTAGTTTTGTGCTTTCTGTAAATTCGAATTTCACCATCATTTTCTCTTCATGCAGTTGGAGCTTTGAACTTCAATATATTGATGTATATTGTTTCTGTTTTCCTTTTTCATTTTTTTCCTGTCCTCTTTCACTGGTTTGTTCTCATACCTGGGGCTACATGAATGCAAGTCCATGTCCTGGGATAAAATATTGTCCTCAAGTCCGCCTCAATTATGAATAGTTAATTTTTGAACCAGTTGTTCTGATGAATTTTAGTTGGGTTCAATGTAAAACCCCTTATCCTTGTTTTGATTATATATATCTTTCATTTTGTACATTGATAATAATGGTTTTGTTGACATATACTTTTAGATGCCCTTTATCACATCCTTGTACTTGACTTTAAGATCAATTCAGATTATCTAGGTGCTCATGTTTGCCATATTCCAGTTGGGATTAATGTATGTATACTTTTTAGATCTGAGCAAGATAAGGAGCCAGAACTGGAACCTGTTTCCAAAAATGTGGTTCCAGGGACTTCTGAAGAGTCAGCAGCAGAAGGTATGCTATTCAAATTGAGGGACTGTGGAATATGCTATTTTTCTATTGTTTACTGTAGTGTTATATTGGGCCTCATGCATTTTTCTTTATTTCTTGCAGTTCCTCAGGAAATAGATGAGTATGAACTCATTGATCCTGTTGATATATTGACTCCTTTAGAGAAGTCTGGATTTTGGGAAGGAGTGGTTAGTGCTCTTTCTTTGTCTCTTTCTTGTTTCTTATAGACATTTAATACATCTTTGCATTTTAGCATTTATGTAATTTTGATACAACATTATTGTATTGTTAATGTTTTTTCTGCAGTGCATTTTGTTTTTCTCTTGCTTATTATTGTTCCAACTTTGTGGCTGTCTTTAGAAAGCCACCAAGTGGTCTGAAAGGAAGGAGGCTGTTGCAGAGCTAACCAAGCTTGCTTCAACAAAAAGGATAGCACCGGGTGATTTTACAGAAGTTTGCCGGACATTAAAAAAGGTATTATGAGCTTCTAAAGTAATTGAACTTGATTTTATCATTGACACCTTGCGATGTTGTCCATTATCTCTGATGGGGGTAGAGCAGTGTTGGCAGGCTGCTTTGCTTGTGATATTTTATTTCTCATGTTTAGTAGAATGCTACGGTTAGATAATAAGTTCCTATTTAATTTTGTTATCTCTTCATGTTAAAGCATTTGTAGTCTGTTTTTCGAATTCAGAGAAGACAGGTGAATATGCATACAAACTTGAAAGTTTGATGGCTTAATGCAGCTTCCATCAGAATTTAAGGTTTTCTTTTTTGAGGTTTTGACCAGTTTTATTGTATTCAAGGAACTGAAGTAAAATTGTGAAATAAATGTGATTGCCTCTGAGGGATGTGATACGAATACTATACTTACATTGTATATACACAAGCATTGCTATGTTATGTAATTTTCTCCCTTTCTGATTCTGTTTTCTCCCTTCTCATTTCTCTTATCGTTCAGTGAATGTCTTTTTTATATGTGTGGTTGTTTTATCATGGAAGAGGTGCTTGTGTCGACTACATCACATTTAATTTGGGAATGAGAACACCTATCGCTTTAATTTTTTCTCTCTTAGCAACACCTAAATTTTCTGTGATTCCATGAATGGTTTAAATTTTGCTACCTGAAAGTTGTGTTTTGGCTTAAACTTAGTATATTGTCAAAGTGATGTTTTGTTGTTCACTCTGAGATGATACTGTCTGAAAGTTGCATCTTGGCTTATAGCAACGAGGCAATAGTTACCAGATTGTCAATAATGGGCCATAGATGACTGCCATATTTTGGTTGCGGTCTGACAGAATATTGTCTTGGACATTGCTATGTGGCATTATCTTAAAGTCATTTGTGCATATTTCATAATTTTCTTAAGATCAAGTATTGGAGTGTATTTGTTTGGACGTTATTTATTTATTTATTTTTTGTTTCCACTACCCAAGTCTGACCACACCCCATGCACGCATAAATTAAAAAAATTCCCCATCCAAGGTTGGTGTGGAGGGAAATTGATCCCTTGATCTCTTACTTGCACGGTGAGAGGCCAAACCAACTAGGCTATTCCCTGGGGACTGTTGGAATGTTAACACGAATATGCTCTATCTGATCTCCTTCTATTTTATCTTTTGCTTGTGGTCAGATAGCCACTTGCGCCTTTGTTAGTTGTTTTTCAAGTAAATCTCTAATCAAGTGTATTTGTACAGCTTATTACGGATGTGAACATTGCTGTTGCAGTTGAAGCCATTCAAGCTCTAGGCAATCTTGCCCGCGGTTTAAGAACCCATTTTTCTGGCAGTTCACGCTTTCTATTGCCAGTTTTGCTTGTGAGTATGATATGTAGTTTTACATACACGCACGGGCACACATATTTGTATCATTGTGTTTCATCATCATGTCATTTATCTTGTATATATGGAAATATAAGGTAGGATAGTTTATTTCTTACTGCCTCTGTTTCTTTTTAGTAATCTCTTTGATCTTTGTTTTTCAATACCCTGATTATGAGGTTTTGCCTGTAATTTGGATCTAAGCATACAATAACATGTGAAAGCTTAACTTAATGCATATTTTACTTCATGTTTGAAAGCAACTTCTGTCTTCTTCTGATTGCATGCATTTGTTGCTGCTTTCTAGGTCAGTGCTAGTTTTAGTAGCAACTCTTGATTACTATCATTTTTCCCTTCCAACAAATATAAACTTGTTATTTTGTTTTGGAAATTATAGCCATTTTTCTACTCTTATTATGCTTTGATTGTGTTGTACACTGCTATTGTAGCATTGTTCTTTTTCAAAGAGATTTGAGGTGTCTTTAAAGATTTGTTGGCTGTGCAATTATTTTTATCACTTTTTTTTGATGTATTATGTTTCTTCACCTATTTTGATGCTGCATCATAAATTGTTATCAACATTGAAGAGAATTTATGCATCTTGAAAATTTATGGATGTTTTAGAATATGATAACAAGTCATATGTCAGGCAAACCATGATTTTACAGTTTATCTTTCATGCTTTCTTTATTGAGGCAATTAGTTTCATGTTATGATTTTTAATATTTTGTTCACAGAGTATAGATGCATATATGTGTGTTGGTGGGTTATTATATGAAGCTGTTTAAGCACAATTTGTTGCTCTAACAAGGTTTTTCTTGCATAGGAAAAATTGAAAGAGAAAAAACCTACAATGATTGAGTCACTTACACAAACTCTCCAAGCAATGCACAAGGCTGGGTGCTTAAATCTTGCTGATGTTGTTGAAGGCAGGTTTTCATATTAAGATTTATAACTTTCTTATATGGCCAAACCACTTGCATGTTTATAACTTCAACGAGTCTCAAAGACAAGCAACTCCTTCTAATGATTAATTGATATTCGCATTTTCTTTATAAGAATTGTGGGCATATGAAATTATTTGTGATCCATTTTGGTTTGCACTTATCACTAGATAGTTTGTTTTTTGTGAATGTATTCAATATTTTAATGATTGCTGCTTAATGCAGATGTTAAGACATCAGTGAAAAATAAAGTTCCACTTGTGCGGTCATTGACTTTGAATTGGGTGACATTCTGTATTGAAACAAGTAACAAGGCTGTTGTTCTAAAGGTGCACAAGGACTATGTCCCGATCTGTATGGAGGTCAGTGCATCCATGCCTTAAAAGTTCTTTTTTCCCTGGGCTTAGGGTTGAATCCTTCTTTTGGATATTTTGTATGCTCTGTGCTCCTTTTTCCCTCAATTTATGAAGCTGAAAGATGTATAATTCTGCTCTATCAAAATTTGAGGCCACTGATCCTGGTTCTTTCACGATGCACTAATATATGGACAATTAAAATAAAGAATTACACTTGTACATTTTCCTTGTTATGGGGCAGGTGGTTAATTTTGGTTAGAGCTTGATGTAGATCACTTTCTATTAGATGCACAAATTCTATTACTGCTGAGAAAATTTTTTGAATTGATTGATAGTTGTGTGCATGTATAACATTCAACATCTAGATCATGATATGGATCACTTTCTATTAGACCACAGCTTCTATTACTGCTGAGAAAATTTTTTTGAATTGATTGATAGTTTTGTATAGGGGCCACGAAAATTAGGCCACATGAGCTTGTGGGCCGGGCCCTTACAAAAAAGAAGTGGCCTGGTCTGGCCCATAAGGCTCAGCCCACACAGCCTATGCCTGGGCTGGCCTGTGGGCCTAAATGGGCCCACCTAAAATTTTAAAAAATAATTAAAAAAATTTAATTGCTATTATAAGTTCAATTGATTTAAAATAAAAGAGTCAAAATTATTTGATATATAAATGGGTCGAATGGGTAAAATATTTACTTTAATCATTTAGTATTTACTTATAAAATATAAATTTATAATATTTATGTATATATATTATAATAGAATAAATAGGTCCGCGGGCTCAGCCTGGCCCAGCCCGGCCCTTTTGCCATCTTCAGTCTTGTTCATGTATAGCATTGAACATCTGAACTGTCTGCTACTGCATTTTGTTATCTCCTATGTATTTCTGGTAATTCATACATGTTAAATTTTGTAGAGCCTCAACGATGGTACCCCAGAGGTGAGGGATGCTGCCTTTTCGGCGTTGGCTGCAATAGCTAAGGTAATACTGTCAAATTTACTTACAGCATTTTGTTGGTTCATAATCAACTTCCAGTATCATAAATCTTCTTCCATATTTGTTCAATCTCTCTTAGTCTGTTGGCATGAGGCCTTTAGAGAGGTCAATTGAGAAACTTGATGATGTTAGAAGAAAGAAGCTTTCTGAAATGATTACGGGTTCTGGAAGTGATGTGTCCACTAGTACAAGTTCAGGTTTGTAGCTTTTCTTTTTGTCAAGTAATCATTGCACTTAATTTAGTGTTTTGAATTTTTCTTCAGTTTATTTCTTATGTTTACCATGCAATGGCAGCTAGAGTTCAAACTTCTGGTGGAAGTGTGCCTTCTATGGAGGTGTGTTTGTTTTTGCTTTCCGTTTATTATTTATGCTTTGCTTCACAATTTTATTGTGGTGCTTCAAGTTTAGTTTCCTTGACTTTATTCTTTTTCTTTATTTTGTGTCTTGTGTTATTGATTACTCAAACAATTGTATTAGATATGTGTATCTACTTTTGAAGCTTGCATTAACAGCACACTAAACTTGGAACAAAGATTGATTTATCCTTAATGTGTGGGAAAGATTTCAAAATGTTTGTGGAACAGAATGAAAGTTTTCAATGTGATTTAAGTCAGGAAATGTTCACTCAGACACCTATCTGGTTAGTGGTGTGTATGTATGTATTTATATGTTTAAACCATCCCATAGCTCCCTCCTTGATTCTCCATTTTTCTGGTAAATCCATTTTCCGTTGTACAAGTTTCTGTAATAAATAATAACTATTTTTTGATGGAAGGGAAAATATTTATCTACTGCTTGATTAGCGTCAAATGCATTTTTTTCTTCAAGACTGGCAGCATCCTCCCCCACTGATTTCTTTCACTGGATATATATGGGATTACCGTGTTTATCTTAAAAGTTTCCATTATTTAGAAATTGACAGCATCAATCAGCTATTTTACTTTCATTTGTAATTCAATGTTTTGGTGTGGTTTTGCACATGACATTAAAGTAAATTAATTGCTTTTGTTATATTGTATATTCACAATTATGCAGACTTCAGAAAGTTCATTTGTTAGAAAGTCAGCCGCTAGCATGCTTAGTGGGAAGAGGCCTGTTCCAGCAGCGGTGAGGTTTTGCTTCCTTTCATGTGTACATGTGCCACAGAGAGAGAGAGAGAGAGAGAGAGAGAGAGGCAAAAAGTTCTTTTATTTATTTTTTGGAAGTTGTTTGCAGAGGAAAGGTTATTATTTGTCTTTGGATTCTGTTAACCGTCTTTCTGATTGTTCCTGACAGCCCGCTAGCAAAAAGGGAGGTCCAGTGAAACTGAGTGCCAACAAAAAAGGGGATGGAGCTGGACGAAAAGAAAGTTCAAAATCGATCGAAGCACCTGAAGATGTAGAGGTGAAACTATGATCTGTCTTTCAAGGCATTATGATTTTCAGTTGGCCTGATAATTTGTGATCATGACATCTTTAATTCCTTTGGCCTATCTAATTTTTGCAGCCTTCAGATATGAGTCTCGAAGAGATTGAAAGCGGATTAGGTTCCCTTATACAGGCAGAGACACTAGGCCAATTGAAGAGTGCTGTGTGGAAAGAACGCCTGGAAGGTTGGCTATTAGCTCATCCTCTCTCTCTCTCTCTCTCTCTCTCTCTCTCTCTCTCTTTTCTTTTATTTGAATTGAATTTTACGCTCACACTGCAGCTGATGTGTTTCTCTTAAACTAAAATGATGTGCTACCTTGCCTCTTAATTTTAAATTTGAAAGTTGGCTATTTATGTAATCTTTTCTTTAACCTGTGCAATGAGTTTTTCTGATTGTTATGTGAGTGGTAGAAGACATTGTTCAGTTTCTTATGAAAAAGAAAAATTAGAACATACCTGTAGACATGGATTTTTCTTTCTATGTCTTAGAAAATAGTGAGGGTTATATTGTAGACAATATTATGTAAAGTTTGAATTGTGGAGGATTTGTGTTGAAACCTGACACAGCTAGTACAACTATACTCTGCATTGTTAGTGCTGTGTGTGCTATATTGTTACTGTCCATGTCCAATTCATAAATTGATAGACTATGAATAGCATGGTTATCAACATTGGGCCATTAGTGGCATAACCATTCCTGTGTTACATGTTATCTTGAGCACATAGCTGAAGGAGATACCAACCTGAGTACTGTTTACCTTTTAAATTTGCACTGACTTTGTGCCCGACGGGACAACACATCAGTTACCCCCTTTGTAAACAATAAGGATAGCAGCATGCTTGAGGGTTCTTAGCTTTTGTTTTCTGTTAATAGTGTTTATTCGAGTCATTGCATCCAATCAAGCGAAAATGAACTAGTAGGACTTATAATCAGCATGAGAGGAAAAAAATACCACTGGATAAAATTCTTGGAATTATGAAAACTTTTAATGCACCTGTTTTCTAAATAGTTTTCACTTGTGAGTGCCTCTAATATGGTGTCGAGATTTTCCATGTTATTGTAGTTGCAAGTAACTAGTTAACTGGTTAACTTGTACATGAATTTTTTAACAGCCTATATATTTGGCTTGTGTTTTTCATTGAATCTACAGTTTTGCCAAATAATAAGAAGCTTGGAATTTTCTTCCAAAGTTGTTTATCTAATTTTATCATTGAATCTCTGGCCTCTAATATTTGGCTTTTTGTTGCAGCAATATCCTCTGTGAAACAGCAAATTGAAGCTGTGCAAGACCTTGACCCATCGGTGGAGATTTTGATTCGTTTACTCTGTGTGCTACCTGGTTGGAGTGAAAAAAATGTTCAGGCAAGTTAATTGTTTGGCATTTTTGTATTGAGCGAATTGATATCTTGCTCCTTCTTTCATATGATAAAGAAAGGAATGTGATGCGTTTGATGAATAATGCAGGTTCAACAACAAGTTATTGAAGTTATTACTTATGTATCTTCAACTGCAGCCAAATTTCCTAAGAAATGTGTCGTTCTCTGTCTTCTGGGTGGGTATTAATCTCTGATACTTATTCTTTTATTGTAAATTCAATAGCACACTTTGGAATCTGGTGTGCTTGACAATCCACTATATGTGAACAGGGCGGAGTGTCTTAGCTTAATCTCCTGTTTTTATTTTCTTTTTGTCACAGTGAAGATGCTTTTAATGTCCTTAACTTTTATCCTCAGTTGGTCTTTCTTTGCCAAATAAACAGGTATAAGTGAACGGGTAGCAGATATCAAGACACGTGCTCATGCCATGAAGTGCCTTACTGCATTTTCTGAAGCAGTTGGTCCGGGATTTGTTTTTGAAAGAGTAAGTACAGTTGCAATTTCTTGTTTGGTCCTCAACAGTATCTTGTGTTGAGGTTTTTGTTGTGTATTAAGGAGTCTGAAGTAGAGATGAGTATTCATTTTTGATCTGTTTTTTCTTTATTTGACGTGGTCTTAAAGTTATATTTTCTTCTTTTAATTTTTTTTTTGTAGCTTTACAAGATTATGAAAGAGCACAAGAATCCTAAGGTTCTTAGTGAGGGAATTCTGTGGATGGTTTCAGCAGTTGATGACTTTGGAGTATCACATCTAAAACTTAAGGTTTTTCCTGTTCCCTAATTTTTCCCCTCTCTTATTTTTTTTTAACGTTCAATTACTGTGTTATAGTTATCTATTTTATCTATTTAATGAAAGATAACGATTCTTTCACAGGACTTAATTGATTTTTGTAAAGATATTGGACTCCAGTCCAGTGCAGCGGCAACAAGAAATGCTACTATTAAGCTTTTGGGTACTTTACATAAATTTGTTGGTCCAGGTGAGTTGTTATTTTATGCAAGAATTCTTCATCTGGTTTAATTTCATCATTTAGATTCTTATAGTTATCCTTTTTAGCAGACATTAAAGGGTTTCTGGCAGATGTCAAACCTGCCTTGCTTAGTGCACTTGATACCGAATATGGAAAAAATCCATTTGAGGTATTCTGAGTCACTACTTATATTCTCACATGAAAATCTTTCCTTTTTTTAGAATGCTTACTGCATTCCTATGCAATTTTCAGGGTGCTGCAGCAGTTCCTAAGAAAACCGTTAGGGTGGCAGAATCCACATCGTCTGCATCTGCTGGCGGGCTAGATGGTCTGCCACGTGAAGATATTAGTGGAAAGATCACACTTACTTTGCTGAAGAGCTTGGAGAGTCCTGATTGGAAGGTCTGGTTGCTAATGTGTATAAAATTAGCTTGTTATGTGTATCTGTGTTTGCTATCTATGTTGTAGGCAGATGAAACAATTGTTGGTTAGAATAGTTCTAATTTTTCTTTCTCTTCTTTTTTTACCAGGTTCGTTTGGAGTCAATTGAAGTCGTTAATAGAATCCTGGAAGAGGCCAATAAGCGCATTCAACCGACTGGAACTGGTATAATAATAATAATATGCACTTTGTGCTTAAATATTGAGATCATTTATATTTTTTCAAGTGATTATTAGTGAAAGTAGTCTCTTCTTGCCCTAATTTTTTATTTGTAAACATTTTGCATCTGCTCATCATTGTTCCTTTATTCGACTGCCAGGAGAGTTGTTTGGTGCTCTTAGAGGGCGTCTCTATGACAGCAACAAAAATTTAGTTATGGCAACTTTGACTACTCTTGGGGCCGTTGCTTCTGCTATGGGTCCGGCTGTTGAGAAATCAAGCAAGGTTTATGGACATGCAATCAATGTGTATAATGCATATATATGTCTATTTCTTGAAAATTTGTAGGTTATGAGAGAATTAAGTATGAACTACCTTCTTGCAGGGCATTCTGTCAGATATTTTGAAATGTCTTGGTGACAACAAGAAGCATATGAGAGAATGCACTTTAACTACTTTAGATTCTTGGCTTGCTGCTGTTCATCTTGATAAAATGGTAACTGTTTATCATTTGTGTTTTTTAGGGCAATTTATCTTCATGTCTGGATTCATCATAATTTTATTGTTGTAGGTTCCATATATTACAGCAGCACTGACTGATGCTAAGCTTGGTGCGGAAGGGCGTAAGGATCTTTTTGATTGGTTGTCAAAGCAACTCTCTGTACTTGATGATTTTTCTGATGCTGCACATATGCTAAAACCGGCTAGTGCTGCCATGACGGTAGTTTATTTTCTCTCTAGAATGGAAATGCTAGTTATTAGTAGGCAATTTTCATTTTCCCAAATTTTGAATGTTTACTGATCTATTTTTTCTGAGTTACCTCTCTTTCTGAAATTGTTTTATTAGGATAAATCATCAGATGTTCGAAAAGCAGCAGAAACATGCATTTCTGAAATTTTAAGAGTTAGTGGACAAGAAACAGTATGTGTGCTATAAATTTTCTGGTACATTTTCTCATTATGTGATTGGATCAGTGCTTTGAACTTCATTGCTTCTTGGTGTGAATTGTTTTTTCAGATTGAAAAGAATATTAAAGATATACAAGGACCAGCTTTAGCTCTTATACTTGAAAGAGTGAAACTGTATGGAGCTTCTCAAGGTCTTTTCTTTCATGACTTGACTCATTTTTCCCCTCATTTTACCTTTACCTTCCGTTTGCTTATTTTTCTTAATATTTTTTGAATCTGCTGAAGTAGTTTCGATGGGACCAACATCTAAGAGCAGCTTAAAGGTTGTAAAATCTGCTTCTAATGGTTTGTCAAAGCATGGAAGCAGGGCTATATCTACGGTATGTTTTACAGGCTTGACGTACTGCATTTTCTGGATATAATGAGGATATTGAGTGTTTGTTTAATGACTTGAAAAGAGAGTTGTTCCAACGAAGGGTGCAAGGCCAGACTCAATTATGTCTGTTCAAGATATAGCTGTCCAGTCACAGGCATTGTTAAATGTCAAGGACTCAAATAAGGTACTATTTGGATTACACCTGAAGCATTCAATTTTATATTAACTGTTAATTTTGTTGATCGAGCATATTTCCTTGGACTTGTCTGTGCAGGAGGATAGGGAGCGAATGGTTGTTCGCCGATTTAAATTTGAAGAGCCAAGGATAGAGCAGATTCAAGATCTTGAGGTTTATTTTGGATGTATTTTGGATGTATTTCTTAACATGATTTCTTGGCTTCCTCTATTAAAAATGAATGGTGATGGATCTGGAATGTACCTTGTTGCAGAATGACATGATGAAGTATTTCAGAGAGGATTTGCACAGGCGCTTGCTAAGCATGGATTTTAAGAAGCAAGTTGATGGGCTTGAGATGCTGCAGAAGGTGTTATGGTGACATTCATGTTGCTTTAGTTCACTTCAAGTTTGTCAATATCTTGTCTTACTCAAATAATAATTTTTAATTGTAGGCACTTCTATCTATTCGAAAGGACATTGTTGAAGTTTTGGATATACTTTTGAGGTGGTTTGTCTTGCAGTTCTGCAAGTCTAACACAACATGTCTGCTGAAGGTATAATTTGTTTCCTGCTTCAGAAATTTTCTTTTACATGTTTGCTCCTATTTACAAGTATGCTGCATTGTAAAATATATTTTGGAATTAACAGGTATTAGAATTTCTCCCTGAACTTTTTGACTCTTTAAGAGAGGAGGGATATTCTCTGACTGAATCAGAAGCAGCTGTATTTCTGCCCTGTTTGATAGAAAAGGTCTGTTTAAATTTTTTATGGCATGAGTTTGGATGCTTGTGTGGATGTTGCTGTTTTGTACCTGAGGGGTTTGTTTTTTCAGCATTTTGAATGAACTTGCATGCATTAAAGGGTTCTCATGTGTCATTTTCTTGGGCTGCAGTCAGGGCACAACATCGAGAAAGTGAGAGAAAAAATGCGGGAACTGGCAAAGCAAATTGTCAACTTTTATTCTGCCACAAAAACATTTCCTTACATTTTGGAGGGGTTGCGTTCAAAGAACAACCGTACTCGAATAGAGTGTGTTGACCTTGTTGGATTCTTGATTGATCATCATGGGGCTGAGGTACAAGAAGGAAGCTTTATCTTGTTGTATTCTTATGTTTCTGGAGAACTTACATCTGGTCCTTTTTTTAACAGATCAGCGGACAATTGAAATCTTTGCAAATTGTTGCAAGCTTGACAGCGGAACGTGACGGTGAAATTAGAAAGGCTGCTCTAAATACATTAGCTACCGGTTTTAAGATTCTAGGTGTGTAGTATCATGATGTTCTTGAAAAGTTGTGAAAGTGTGTAATGCTGTTACAAGATTGGTGCTTGTGATCTTTTATTCTGAAAAATTTGTTGGTCTGTCATTGTCTGTGCTGAGAATTGTATTATTTTGAAAGGTGATTTATATTTTTGTAAGATACTTTTGCTTCTATGTGTGAAAGAGTTTTGTGCTTTTCTTTGTCTTTAGGTAGCTAGTTTAGATTCCTTTAGTATTTTCTCCATTCATACTTGGCTGTCGTTAATTTCTCCCCTTTTTTTTTCCTTTCCTTCCCAGGTGAGGATATATGGAGATATGTTGGCAAGCTCACAGATGCTCAGAAAAGCATGTTAGATGATAGATTTAAGTGGAAGGTCAGTATATCTTTGTGTTGTAATCTGTTCCTGTTTTGGTTTTTAACTCTGTTTTATCATTGGGTTGCATTATTTTAGGTCCGAGAGATGGAGAAAAGGAAGGAAGGAAAGCCAGGGGAAGCAAGAGCTGCTTTAAGGCGTTCTGTCAGAGAAAATGGGTGTGTGTTCTTATCTGATAATTGTCCATCTGAATGTTCTCAATATTGCAGCATAAATTCATTTATATAATCCAGCCTGATGATTGCATCAACAGATCTATAGGGGGACCATGCCCCCACTGACACTATCTTTTGTGAAATTTTTTTGTAAAAAATACAATTTTTTTAATGTGTTATTAGGCCAAATAAAATGTTGTTTCTTAGGTGGAAATTCAAACCTAATTTTAAAATATATTCCTTTATTTTTTTTAACATGAAGATACGAAAATAAACATATTGATAAGATATTAATTGTTTAACATCACCATTTATCATTAACCACTTCTAATCTAAATGCAGCTTGATTATTATAAATTTTACAGGTAGTGTATAAAATATTCTAGTAATGTATTGTAAAGAGTAGAAGGTAATGGAATGATGTGCATCTCTTATTTCAAAATTTTCAGAACTGTGATTGGTATTTTTCAATACTGTGGGTTAATTATATTTACTGAAGTACTTTTTCAATTGTTAATTAATTTTGTAATGCAATATCAAACAGAAAACCTTAAGAAAGTCATTATTAATGATAAATACCCCCACAATAGAAAGTCTTGTCAATGAACTGGATACCTTTATATTTTGGTAATGATTCTGTAAACTGTTATGGAGATCCAATTGGAATAATTTTTAATATTGAAAAAATTTTGCTTAGTTTGAACTGTTAAATGTTTCTTGGATGATTACCAGGTCTGATGTAGCAGAGCAAAGTGGGGAAGTTTCTCACTCTGTTTCTGGCCCAACATTTATGAGGTTATTTGTTTTTATGAGCTTTTACTATCTCTTGTTCTATGTACACCTTCAATTTCCATAATGATGTCATTGTGATCTTATGTATTTCTAGCTTATGAGATTAATGTTGTTTCAGTTCCAGGAGAAACTATGGCCATTCTGAGCTCCCCGTGGATAGAAATTTGATGCCTCGTGCACTTGCTGGTGTTAGTGGCCCCACAGACTGGAATGAAGCACTGGATATTATTTCTTTTGGTTCACCAGAGCAGGTTTCCAATTTACCTTGTCAAATGTTGATTTTCTTTTTCTTTGTCATTTTTTATGGTGCTTTTATGCGTTTTACTATATATCTGCTTTTAACCATGTCCAAGGGTATCTAGCCACTAAATAATGCGAAAAGTATATATGAATGCATTACACTCTGATTTAACTAATTACTTTTTCTTAAGCATTAACGAGAATTACTGCTGTCATGTTTTTGGCCAACTATATAATATTGGTGGTTGTGCTGTAAAGAAATGAAGTTGCCTCACAATTTTAGCATCTGTAAAATTATCTGGATACACTGTTGTGGAGTTTCTCTTATTGTACTCAAGCTCTAAGTGTGTGGTGGAAAATATGATAAGGGATCACTGGTTTGAATATTTTATATAATGATGGTTGTCATGGCAAGACTGGTTATCTTGATAGATCAACCGCAACAAATAAAGTTTTAAGGGATCATTGGAGCAACCCATTCTCATTAAATTCTTTATGTGTCATGTAATCTGGGGCTCAAGTAGGCCAAAATTTTGGACACTTGGTAAAACAGTTGAAATAGTATGAAAGTTGTAAAATATTTATGAGAGAAGGTAAAATAGTGGTGATTAAATTGTTATCACTTTAATATTTTGATTATTCTTTTATGGCCTTGTCTTCCTCACTTGATTTTCACTCGATGCTTTTGAGTTCACCCTAGGAGCAGCTTCTTTTGTTTTGTCCACTCTGCAGACGTGAGAGCAATATACCAAAATTTGATCAAAAATTAATTTGACTGAAACTAAGGTTTAAGAGCTGTATATAATTTTTTTCCTTTGTGTGGCCACTATTATCTGGCATATGCAGTGTTTTGTATTTGAGTAGTTTTCGTATTTCCTGGCTGCCTATCAGATCAGATCACATATTCTTATCTTCTTTTTGTGTTGGCTAGATTTTATTCACTTCATAATTGTGTTTACTGATGTGCACCAGTGAGGATGTAGCCATTGAGCATTTTAAAATAATGGAAAAGTGTTCCTTATTTATTTTTTTTCGCTACAGAACAATATGTACTCATCGAAAATAACATACTATACATAAAGTACAATTCTCAAGGAACGGTACAAAGAGCAAAAGACTTCGTAAAATGCTTTTTTTCTTTGTTTTTCTTCTTTTTGTTTGACATGAATAGGTTTAGCAAAAGTAAAATTTGCATTGACTGAGGGACATGAGCTGTTTGGCTATTTCTTGCCCAGCAATACAATTACATGTCGGTCAACTTAGTAGATGAAGAAAAAGAAAAGGGGGGTCGGAGTGTCATTTTTATTCCTTTTTAACTGCTATATATTGGTCTGGAGTCTGATTTTGGAGATGTGGCTTGTCTGAGCCTTTATTTTGAGAGTGGGGTGGGCTGGCACCTTAACAAACATGCACACAGATACAAAAGGAATGGGCAGACAGTGCACTCGGAGAACTCTTTCAAATTTTCTTAAGTTTCGTTCGCATTTTTTCTGTTACCCTATAGGATCATGAGTTGTGCAATTGGTGGACTAGTAAGTTGTCATGGTTGACACCACATCTATAAATCTAATTGTTATTATCGAATTTCTATTTATACTTGTTTAAAAGATTGAAACTGAAGATTTCATCGTATCCTTCATTATAAATTCATAAAATGACTAAATCTATTTGCATAATCTTCGTAAGCCTGAATATTTGATTCAATTGATTGTGGATAGTCTTCTATCAATCATGAAGATCATGGGATCCACTTATGTGGGTCAGTTTCATATGAAAGGTCCTAAACTTAACCTGTATGTTGCAGTCTGTTGAAGGGATGAAAGTTGTGTGCCATGAATTGGCACAAGCCACCAGTGATCCTGAAGGTAGTGCAATGGATGAACTTGTGAAGGATGCAGATAGACTTGTTTCATGCTTAGCAAATAAGGTAACAGAAATTACAGTTTAATTATGACAAATTTGTATTTCATTTCCCTGTCAATTTTTCTTCTTCCTTGTATAGGCAATAAATATCTTAATAAAAGAACCTGTATTCGTCTGGAAAATTTAATTTGTTCTCTTTTCTTGTCATGTTTTCTTTGATAGGTAGCCAAAACGTTTGATTTCAGTTTGACTGGTGCATCTTCAAGGTCCTGTAAATATGTTCTTAACACACTTATGCAGGTATATTTACAATCCATTTTTTTATTATTAATGATGCTCCTTTTGGTTCTCAAGTCTTATAGGGAAAAAAGGAACTGAAAGTCTTGCCACTGTTACATTTTTAAATATGTGTAGCTTTCAACTGATTCATTTTTAATATGTTTGTATCATATTATTTAATATTTTATCTCATCTTTTTAGCAGTAAAATTCTGTCTCGTGGAATCATTTTGCTTCAAGATACTAACTATATGAACTTTGCTGCAGATATTTCAAAACAAAAGGCTTGCTCATGCTGTTCAGGAGAGTACTCTAGACAGTCTTATTACTGAGCTTCTACTTTGGCTTTTGGATGAAAGAGTACCTCATATGGATGATGGCAGTCAACTTTTGAAAGCTCTAAATGTGTTGATGCTTAAGATTTTGGTAAAGATTTACCTGAGAATTTTTTTTCTTTTTTTTTTTCCATAATTTTTTGACGTGTTTGTTGCTTATTCGGCTAGTGAATGATCATACAGGATAATGCTGATAGAACATCATCCTTTGTTGTCTTGATTAATCTCTTGCGTCCGTTAGATCCCTCAAGGTGGCCTTCACCTGCATCTACCGAGAGCTTTGCTACCAGAAACCAGAGATTCTCTGATCTGGTGGTAAAATGCCTCATCAAACTGACGAAGGTAAGCTACTACTCTTGGAGTGTTGTTTAATTTGAATTTTTGAGATTTCATTTGCAAATTGAGTTCTCATTTTGAACTTATACATTTAGCATATGTCAAATGGTTAGCAACTTTTGGGTTGGAGAGGGGGACTTTCCTTGAGTGGTGCACTTCCACTGTCTTCCATAATAATATACAAAGCAAGGCATGTTGAACATGTTAAACAGTAGTGCAAATTGTGTCCTTATCACAAGATGTATGTATTGGTGACATATTAAGTCTGTGTGGCCACCTGTTTTCAATCATCAATGTTTTGTTCTTAAGAATTATATTCAACAATTTTTCATGATCTTTGTATTGGAAAGTACAGATTCAATCTATTTTTTGTTTTTGGGAGACTCTACCAGGGAAATTGATAGAAAGGTCTGGTTGAAAATTTTGGAGTAATAACTACTGGCCATAAAATGTTTGAAACTTGATGAAAGAATATCTGAAATTGTGGCATTGGTTGTGCACATTCACGTCAATGTTGATTTTTCTGCACTATTGCTGGAAATGTGATAAATTGCTACCCTGCTGCTCAGGTTCTTCAAAGCACTATATATGATGTTGATCTTGACCGAATCCTTCAAAGCATTCATGTGTATTTACAAGAACTGGGGATGGAAGAAATTAGGAGAAGGTATGTGTTCAACAGTGTCTTTTGGCAATAAAGCACCTGTTAACTGCATTATAACTACGAGCTGCCCCCCACTGCCTCTCTCCCCCCTTCTTTTTCCTTGTGGCAATGGGGGTAGGGCATTGTTTGATGAAAGCGGTTGTTATCTGGCTTAACGTCGGCCGTAAATGAAGTAACTGATTTATTTTCAATCTTTTTTGTCTTTCTAATGTGAATTTCAAAAGAGCTGGAGCTGATGACAAACCGTTGCGTATGGTGAAAACTGTTCTACATGAACTTGTTAAGCTTTGTGGAGCTGCAATCAAGGGTCATCTCTCAATGGTTCCTATAGACATGAAACCTCAGCCAATTATTCTAGCCTACATTGATCTTAATCTTGAGGTAGATTGAGCAAAAAATAAACTTTAATTGTTCATTTTATTTACATATTTGAAGTAGATTTTTCTTTTTTAACATTTTTTCTATCTTTGCAGACTTTGGCTGCTGCTAGAATGTTGACGTCAACTGGTCCTGCCAGTCAAACTCATTGGGGCGATTCAGCAGCCAACAATCCATCATCTGCCACCCATTCTACTGATGCTCAGTTGAAGGTACTTCCTATTTTTTATATAGTTTGATCTTTAGAAATTTAAATTTGATGGTCCTTGAATTTTGTGCACCTTTTTCTAATTTCCTTTGTTAATCATTATTCTATTATTATTTATGATTTTTGTTCCTTATTTATTTTTCTATTGAAGCTAATTTTCTTTGGCAGTTCTTGATACTTTGGTTGTATCTATATTGTAATTTTCTTCTAACATTTCTTGAATATACTCTACTTGCAGCAAGAACTTGCTGCAATATTCAAGAAAATTGGCGACAAGCAAACAAGCACCATTGGTCTATATGAACTATATCGCATTACTCAACTATACC
>CP135550.1:2608609-2628159 GCA_032402905.1 Khaya senegalensis | reverse complement strand
GGATAGTTTTTCATCATTCGTATAGGCATTGGGTGCCTGAAGGTAAGATAATATAATATTTAAATTGTGGAAAAAATGGTTTTAATATTTATAATGTTTATACTTGCATGAATATACATCATAATAATGAGTTAAATTGTAGAAAAGTCCCATTGACGTGGAATGGGCATGATTGTGCAATTAGAAGCGTTAATATCCTTGTGTTAGATATATATATATATATATATAGTTATAAGCGTAATACCATTACCGTCGACCTGCAGTGCTAGATTAAGTATTCTAAAATACCTATACAGCATTATATGTCCTATGTTTGTATTTACATATATTTATATGGTAGGAACGCTTATATATACATACGTAATTATGCTCTTATGATGGAATGATTGAGTAGATGCTGCATTCGATGTTTTGCAATGCTATTCGAATTAACATGTGTGCATACATTAGTATATTATAATTACTGTGCCGTAGTAAGGTAATGAGTATATTTTTACTTGTGATGACGTGCTAGAATTGCGTGTAATGACGCAATATATGATAACCGAATAAAATATGTTCTGCAAATTTGTATTAATAGTGGTATAGGGTATCCATGCGTTTGAATTGTAATATACTTCTGTGTTTTATCTTGATCGTCTTATGGTTTATTTATATGCCAGAGTGGAATATGTTTTTATAACTAAGTACTACTAGCCTTACGATAAATTTATACGTATGAAGTCCTTTTAGAATATAAGGACTAATAAATGTGTTGCATAGGTAATTATATTACCTATAATGAAAATTACTAAAATGCTGTTTGATTAATGTAGGCAAAATGGTCATGTTGTTATGACTGAGTCGACTATGAATAAATCTGTGTGGATAACTGGTATAATTGGGATAATTATGGATTGGTAGTTTTTTCGTTACCCTAGTAAAGCCGCTCAGGATGGAGCAGTATCATTATAATAAGACTGTGGTGCCCTTCGAGGTATGTTAAACCCACAGCAGCTCCGGATTGATAATAAGACTGTGGTGCCCTTCGAGGTATGTTGAACCCACAGCATCTCCGGATTGATAATAAGACTGTGGTGCCCTTTGAGGTATGTTGAACCCACAGCAGCTCCGTATTGATAGTAAGACTGTGGTGCCTTTCGAGGTATGTTAAACCCACAGCAATTGAGAAATGATAATAAAAATCATGGTGCCTGCGGGGTATGTTGAACCCATGGTTGGAAGCGGCTGTTTTTCATAGCATCCTTGGGTACGTGCAACCTATGGTAGAACTAATTATCCTGTTGGTCTGAGGAACCCGGTGTGAGCGAATGACCATTGTATACATATATTGAAGTGTACGGTGGATATCATGTCCACGATTCATAATTTACTTAATTATAACCGATCTATAAGGAAATGAATTCTTGTGTCTACTAGATTCAAACTATATGGTAGAATACTTCTATCTGCTAAACGTTGCTTGGGTTTGTGTGAATAGCGATGAGGCAGTAACACGTTGTGTTTTATTTGGTATGGGGACTGTCCTGATTTTCTTGTGCAGGTAGGGCAGCTTATATGTGTAGGCAAACTCTTGCCGAATTTCTATAAGAAATATTATTCATACAGCCATTCATGACCTCTCTTGTATTCTGGTTTTCATATGTAGCGGAGGATCTAGGATTACCTTTAGTTGCAGTCATAAACGGATTATTGTTATGATTGTGAATTGCGAAAACGGCGGAAGTCTAATCACACCTTGGCAAGTGTCAATTCTTTGATAGAGAACTTAAGCTTGCAGAAACAGAGAGTTAGCATCAGCTTGAAAAAGGGAGAATTAGTATTTAAATAAGATAATAGGTTAGGTAATATCTAGGCCGCGTCACTTCTAGTATATAGAATCATGTCTAGCTCACCGGTATGCTTATGAAACAAAAAGAATATGGGTGAATCCATAATAGATTAAAGATCATGTGAGAAGTTTGAGGATATTGTTGAAAAGGTGTATTGGATGTATTGTGGGTCATTTGATTTATTAGTTTACACATTTATAAGTGTGTTTATGAGTTTACATCGTTATCATCCGTACACGTTAACGAACGACTAGGATTAAATTGATATGTGTCCTTATAATAGTATAGTCAAGGTTTAATGTAGGTGAAAGAATTCCTAGTATGGGATAAAGAATAGAGGACGTGTATTTGTGATTATAGTATAACTGTCAGGTTGTCTTGCTTCAGTGAAAATAAAGAGATAATATGAATGTATGATAACATAGACTGGTAATGAACCAGTATTGAGATAATTGTGATACGTGGATCGGATATGTATGTTCCATTTCCCTCAGCTAGGCTTGTAAGCCGGTTTCTAATGGAGGTGTGACGTTAAGACTGTGGTACCCTGAGGGGTAGGTGGAATCCACAGCTGTCCACCAAATAGCCAGTGGCCTAGAGTAACAACCATGATCCATAATGTTCCTTAGTATAATCGATCATTTGTAAACGTAATAAAATTTCTATCACCAACCTTCCGGGAGTGGAAATGGCATACAGAAACAGTGTTATCGTTTTACTAATACCCTCGGTTGTATCTATATTTAGGTGTTTGAAATTTCTGTATCCTATGTGGGTATTGATTGTGTGCCTAGGATATTTTGGCTATCTCGGGCCGAGTGTGTAATTGATACTGTGTGGTTATACCGGCTTCTAAGCAGTTCCTCTGTATGGGGCATTAGTCGTTATTTATACGAATAACTATGTAATGATTTTATATGATCATGTAGGTGTTCGTTGATAAGAATAGAAATAGAATTTAAACGGACACATGTGATAACGTGATTTATTTAGAAAATATATTGATTGAGATTGCATTATCTGTATATGGTATATTATGAGGAGTGTTACTCTGATTGAGATATTTATACAGAATTTATAGATGATATAGTGTTTAGAATTCAAGAGGAGATGATATGATATCTTGTGTACATTATTGAGCATATGCTTGTTGGAACATGTACATTGATATGTGGACATGCATTTACTTGTGTGTGTGAAATTGCGTGAAATGGCTAAAATAAGTAGGGATTCAGGTAACATACTCCTTCCTTTATTTAAGTATTGTATTATCTTACTGAGCCATGTGGTGTGCTCATCTCTTTGTGAGATTATTATTTTCAGGTGAATACGATATTGCGATAGCGGTTCCGGAAAATGCAGTTGAGGCAAAGATTTTTGGACAGGGCATAGTACATCTAAGGTTTAGGCCATTGTTATGTAATTTCCTTTCTGTGTACTCTGAAGTATTAATTTCATTAAAATGCGTAACAATTCTTTAGAAAAAAAAAAAAAATACTATTTTAGTTGTTACTATTTATGTGGTTATTTTCTATAAACTCTTTTGAACAAATGAAAACTTCGCTTCACTATGAGAAAGCATTGATTTTTGTCTTTTTGATAATTTCAATGTACTATATGCCACATGAATAGAAATGAAAGGAAGGGGGTGTTACATTTTTGGTATCAGAGCACTTTCCTGCTTTTCATGTGTTTTGTCTAAATGAAATTATACATTTTGTGAAAACATTATGCCCTTATGCCTCGACGAGTGCTTCCGGAACTGGCTGCGGTAAGGTATTTCTGTTCTTTATTTTAAGAAATACAAAATATTTTTGAACTGATTTTTACGAGAATGGATCATATAATATAAGTGACCAAATTGTGTGTGTCTACCATATGATTACTGATAGTTACATAAGTATTGGTATTACTTCCATCGAATTTTTGGCCTGGCATGAAATGCATTATGTGTTTGATTCGATTACTATCACTATGTGCACATGATGGTGAACAACACATTCGTGAGGTTAAGGTATGGAGTAATATATGTGGCATAAATCCTTATGTTTTATATATTCTTTAATTTAAATGCGTGTGATAGATGTGGCCGGTGATAGATGCAGGAATAACTGTAGTGCATATCTGGTTATGTGCTACAACTTGTTGAGGACTTTATGCTTAAATGGCCCTGCCAATGGATGGTAGAGTAAAAGTGTTAACTGAAAGGTGTGCACATGGAATCGCGTATACACTCAGATCAAAGTCGTGAGTGGCACCTCGACGGTACACACATTGTGTGTAAGTCTGTAATGTTACACCAAGGTGGTGAATGTCAAAGTCTAGCATCTTGGTGATGCACGTGTGGGTCTAATTCACACCTGAATGGTGTGTCATTGGTCTGGATCATGGTGATACATATGTGGTTTATTCTGTACCTTGGTGGTATAGACGTAGTCTGTCATGTATCTGGGTGGTATAAACGTAGTCTGTCTTGTACCTTAGTGATACGAACATAGTCTGTCATGTACCTTGGCGGTACGAATGAGGTCTATCATATACCTTGGTGGTGCTTGATCTCGGGTCTGGTATGTGAAATTAAGGATAATTTCCTATTGTGCACCTTGATCAGTTACTACTTTGAGATGATTGCATAAATATCGCGTATTATTTAGATACATGATATTGATGATTGTTATGCTATAATATATGCCATGGTATTGGACACATTGCATACATAAAAATGAATGGGCATCATGTGTTTTGATAACGTGATATGTATGCTGTGTTGCAATAAGTGGAATGAAGAAAAAAATTCTGCCTTGCTGATAGTGATATTATTCTTTTATTAATAAGTCTGTTATTGTTCACTTAGTATACGCTAAGTTCATGAGCAGTAATAAATTTTATGAGCAGTAGTAAATTTCATGAGCAATAATAAAATTTTCATTGTGATTTTATGTGTTGAACAGACTTGGATATGCATTGGTTGGAGTCTCTTATTCAGCTAATGGTTGATAGGAAAGCTGTAAAATGACCTGTGCATTGTGTGTGTAACTAATATCATGCTCTAGAAAGAATAAATAAGATATTGATGGGATATTTAAATGCCTTGATAACTTGTTTTCGGACTGTGGTGTTCGAATGATTGCTGTTGAAAGTTTAGAGGAATTACTCAATTAGTTCAACAGTACGATTCTATTGAGTAGTTCTATTCAAATGGATTTTTGTGCCTATTAATTTGGTATGAATACATCTACCCCGACTATGATATATATATATATATATATATATATTTTTATTGATAAAGTAACGCTTGTTCTTGGAAAAGTATTGATGATGATTCCACGTTTATTAATATTCGATGGCAAGGGTGTGTGCATTAAACATTCCTGTTTTCAAAGCCCTTGGTATGAATGCCACTGTCTTGATGTTGCTTGTATTGCGGATGTAATGCATGTTCTCTTATGCCATGGCAATGAATGATATATTCATTAGCATGTGTAATTTTATGTATTTTTTTTTAAAGCAAATAGGCATATTTAAATATATATATATATGCAGGAGTTGAGAAAGATTTTATAAAATGTGTTAGAAAAGTTATGGATAATATGGATAAACTTCCCGTCAGTTTGTATTATTGAGCCTAAAACTCTCTACTCAGTGGCTAGTTTTGAAGATAGCTCTGAAATTGGTTCTTTGTGTGAATCAAGAATATGCACAATCCAACAAATAGCGGTATGTTGTGAACCGCGAGAACGTGTAATTTGGATTGTGAGAAAGGAGTAGGGATTGAGATTGTATACATATATATAGTTATGACCTGATATCCAATTTATCCATAATTGTTGAAAGGTTCACCCTATGGGTATTATGTTGTCCAACTGTGTGACTATGAGCATATGTGCATGATTGCTGATGTTATATGGTTTCTTGTATTTGTGAACTTGCACATGTTGCTGATATTATATGGTTTCTTGCATGTGTGAACTTGCATATGCATGTGACTATGTTATGGATGATGAAAGGTTCAGAATTATAGTGCTATCATGTATAAGTTTCAAAAAGGTGCATTGTCATGGAATATTATGTTATATATATATATATATATGTCCATGAATTAAAAAAAAAAAAATAAATGTCTTATGCATTTTGTATGCATCAACATGGTTTTGCAAGGACATTGTTATGGTGATAATTTCCTAAAGGAATGAAGAGTGATTTATTGGCATTGTATGAAGTATTGGCATGGGATACTTAGAAAATGGTGAATTTTCAAAATATAGATTTTTGAAAATTGTTGTTTATAAATTGAATTAATGGGGAAAGTATGATAAGGAAATAATGGGCCGTTATGCAGCGTTAGTAGGAATCTTCTGAGATAGAAGGGTGAAACTGGCCACCTAGATGGGTGAGAGCTGTTATAATTTGTTATTATGAGATAGAGGATCACGGGTTGGTCTGAGTAACCATAGGCTGGGCCCTATCTCCTTTTGAGAGTCACTAAATGTGACTGTGTAGGCCATATTTCGAGTCATACTACCTATAATTGATCAAGTGATCAGGAAATTTGGAAACAAAATATTCTGTACATGCCAATATTTATAATGCCACATTTTTCTATGAGAAATGGTTTTAATGAAAATTTGCATCTCATGAGCATAGGTACCACTATCAGGAATAGTTAAGTAATGACTTGCATGTAAGCGATTGCTTCTAATGTATGTGAATTTCAGTATGTACAGGTGCTCAGCTATGACATTTATTATGCATGGGTTAAATGTGTGATATTTGACGCATATGTGGTATCCAGTATGCATGGAATAAGTGTACAATGGTATTTAGAAATGAAGACATAACCTTGCTTCTCGTGGTAGTAGCTGAAATTTCAGGTTACATATCAAAAATTACGTATGTGACTGGGTTATCTTAGTTATGAATCTCGATACTTGAGATCTTTCCTATTTGCAGTGGTTTTATAGTCGGCTATATATGTGTGTGGAAAGAGACATCCAACTCAATAATTGAGTTATTAAAGTGAAATGTTGTAATCATGTGTTGAATACACATAGATGACGTTGCTTTTTATGAATGAGCATGAGCATTTTGTGGATGAAGATGCAAATGCCTGATCGGGGGAAAATACTTGATGGTGTAGGTTAGGGCAGAGGTGGATGAATTATTGATTCTATTTGACCTACTTTCACTAATTTCGAGGATAAAATTCCATTAAAGGGGGAGATATCGTAACATCTTGAAATTTTTATACTCGTAAAACTCTATCATGGAGTTATAATACAGTATTTTTGAGAGTTTTGATAAGAGAGAGAGTTGACCGGTATTCGGGACAGCGTACTGTATGAGTAGAAAATACTATATTTCATTACCAGTATCAGAAATTTGACGACGGAAGTAGAAAGCTGTAATTTTCGTCATGCGTGCTCGACTATATAAGCGGGACGGGGTCGGAAAACCCGAAAAATCAATTTCACTTTTTTCCTCCATTTTCTCTCTCTTCTCTCTCTCCTCCCCACGGTTCTCTCTCTTGTGAACAGTGACTTTCGTCACCGGACCTCGGATCACCTCACCACCGGTGAGTGGAGGATCGCCGGACCGTCACGAGTGCAACGCCGCCAACCTCGCCCCGATCGCCACTGCCACGCGCCCTCACGCGCCGCCCGAAGCTTCGCCGACGTGAACTTTGACCGGCGATTCACAGCGGTCCACAGCGAGTTGACCGACACCTCCAGCGCGTCTAGCACCATCTCGCCGCCCTCTTCACGGTGGTGTGCCCCGTTCCGGCATTTAGTCACCGGATTCCGGCGTGGGAAGGCTGATCGGGAAGGGGTATTTCCGGCAAGATTTCTGGCGATTGGTGTAGCTCCGGTGGAATCTGAACTGACCAGTGTGCTCTCCGACACTCGTACTCCAACGCGGTATGTTTAGATCTCAATTTGGAATGAGTTTCGATGATGATTTTGGGGTCCAAAGTAGGTATCTTAAAATCTGAAATTTTAGGATGATTGGTGATTTTGAAGGCTTTAATTTGTGTTTTGTGGCATATAGACACCATGAACAGCATCCTGACATTGCAAGGGTCGCGATGGTATGTTCCGTTTGTGAAACGGAAACCGAAATTTTGTGGACTGAATAGTGACTGTGAATAGTATTCATAAATAGTGCCGGTGAACAGTAACTTACATGTTTTTTGAAAAAAATCCCATAGCGTACGGAGGAGTATTTCCAACGCGTATACCCTATCCGGGACAGTTTTTCATCATTCGTATAGGCACTGGGTGCCCGGAGGTAAGATAATATAATATTTAAATTGTGAAAAAATAGGTTTTAATATTTATAATTACATGAATGTACATCATAATGATGGGTTAAATTGTAGAAAAGTCTCATTGGCGGGGAATGGGCATGATTGTGCAATTAGAAGTGTTAATATCCGTTTATTATATATATATATATAGTTATAAGCGTAATACCATTACCGTCAACCTGCAGTGCTAGATTAGGCATTCTAAAATACCTATAAAGCATTGTATGTCCCATATTTGTATTTATATATATTTATATGGTAGGAACGCTTATATATACATACGTAATTATGCTCTTATGATGGAATGATTGAGTTGATGCTGCATTCGATGTTTTGCAATGCTATTCGAATTAACATGTGTGCATACGTTAGTATATTATAGTTACTGTGCCGTAGTAAGGTAATGAGTATATTTTTACTTGTGATGACGTGTTAGAATCGCGACGGCCCGGCGGTCCTCCACTCGCCGGCGGTGAGGTGATCTAAGGTCTGGTGACAAAAGTCACTGTTCACAGGAGAGAGAACCGTGGGGAGGAGAGAGAGAAGAGAGAGAAAAGGGAGGAAAAAAGTGAAATTCATTTTTCGGATTTTTCGACCCCGTCCCGCTTCTATAGTTGGGCACGCACGACGAAAATTACAGCTTTTCGCTTCCATCGTCAAATTTATGATACCGATAATAAAATACTGTATTTTTTGTTTATGTAGTACGCTGTCCCGAATACTGGTCAACTCTCTCTCTTATCAAAACTCTCAAAAATACTGTATTATCACTCCATAATAGGATTTTAAGAGCATAAAAATTTCAAGATATTACAATTTTAGTGTAGGAAACATTAATTTTATTTGGTTTATTTAATAATGATATTTTTTAAATTAAATATTATATGATTAGTAATGGTTAGAGGAGAATTAAAATATTATGTCGGTACAAATTATCTTATAGCAATTTCATTATTTTTGAATGAATTTTAGTGTTATGTTGGTGCATATTTTGGGTATAGAAAATTTGTATTGGAAGTTTAACATGGTGGTCATTATGGAGTGTTTATTTGGGTAAAAAGTGGTACTTATTGATTTTGTTGAAGTAACAAGAATATAGTGAGCAAATATAGTTAAAGGTGAATTATTTTCATGTAACCTCTAGTGATTGAATTTGGTGAGATATATTTTATAGATCGTGTAACATCATCAAATCTAGGTATTCTTTTGAAACTTTAGTATAATTTTTTTTATAGTATATTTTGAGTTTTGAGTTGTGAAATATATAAAATAATTTTTAAAATTCTAGTTAGAGCCATTTTAGCAAAAAAAAAAAAAAAAAAAAAAGGGGTCAAAATAATAGTAAAGGGCGAAATTATCATTTTAGATGGACGTTGGTGGACCAAATGAGAGACGATTGAATCAAGAGTTATATTTTAGTTATTACTGGAGAAAAATATAGGTTGGATAATCTTGGAATGACAAAAATCACTAGTTTATTGAAAAAAGATAATTTTATTGAAAAAGGCAAAATGGTCAATTTGCTAGGGTCACAAAGGTCAGATTGAAATTTAAATTTTTAGAAATATTAAAAATATTATTAGAAGCATGTAGAAAGAAATAGAATCAAATTTAGACAAGAATACCCGTAGAAAAGAGAAAAAAAGGATCAAAATGACCAATTTTCATCCCTAGGGGTAAAATGGTTATTTCATAAGAAATTTTTGAATTTTGTACCACTAAAATCTGATGGACTAAAGTGAAAGAATTTGAAGATAACTTAGGTAGTCTTATAATTTTTTTGGAAATCAAATGTAAGTTTTGAAAAGTTATTGGACAAAAATATAAAATTGGACAAGACTTTGACTTTTCAAAATTGGAGGCATCCAATTCATTTTCTTCTCTTTCTTTCTATAAGGTCTTCTTTCTATTCTCTTTCAAGTTTTTCAATTTTCTTCGAAAAATTAAGCGAAATCTCACAATTCGTCCGATTAATCGCATTACCGTAGAAAAAAAAATTGTTCTAAATGTTGAGAGTTTTAATTTGAAGGTAAAAGTTCTTAATTTTATTAAGTTTTAATTTTTGGACTTGTTGAAAAAATTATTTAACTAATAGTTTTATGGTTTAAATGGTATTTTAGGTATTTTTTAGCTTAAATTTAGTGTAATAGCCATCACCTTTGGATTTGAAGTAAGAACTCTAAATTTTAACTTTGTAATTTAGGAGTTTTGTAGAATTGATGTCTAATTTATGAAATTGAGTGTTTGAAAAGTAGATTAAAGTGAATAGAATTGTATAAATAGGAAAAAATTTAGTTTATATATAATTGGATATATTCGGTTACTATTTATAAAGTACTTAAATATTTGATTTTAATGTGTTTTGATATATTTAAATGTGTATAAATGTGTTTGAAAATAAATAAAATTGATAGGAATTGGTTTAAATATACAAAATGTAAGAAAAATAGAAAAAATGGCAAAATGATCCATTTTGGGTGCTGTTTATTGGATGTTAAATTATAATATTTTGATGTATTTATGTGTTAATAATTGTATTGGGCATAAATGAAATTGATAGAAATTAGTTTGGATGTGTAAAATAGAAGAAAAATAGAAAAAAGGGTAAAATAGTCTATTTTAGGTACTGTTCATTTAGTGTTAAATTATATTAATTTAGAAGTGTTTTAAATGGTTGAATTATATATATATATATATATATATGTGTGTGTGTGTGTGTGTGTGTGTATAAATATATATATATAATAGTGTGAAATTAATTATTAAATATTTTTTTTAGTCACACTTTATTCTGTCAACATCCATCGTCGAAAGAGGTATTTTAAAATACATTTCTAGCGTTATATGTTTAATATAGGGATACCTTAATATAGGTGTGTGTGTGTGTGTGTGTGTGTGTGTGTGTGTGTGTGTGTGTGTGTGTGTGTGTGTGTGAATTGGTTATTGTTATTATTAGGAATATTATTTTTATAATTGATTTGGTGGTATATATATGGGTAGGTGTTGAAAGGCGGCGATAGGTATAAATTATTTTATATTGGGAAGAAATTATAAAAATGTTGCATATGTGATTATTAGAATTTTAATAAATTATCAAAATGCTCTTGAGTAATAGTAAATGGTAAATGGGTAATATGAGTGTATGATGAATTGTGGAGAGATGTATAAGTGACCAACATTCTTGAGGTACGATATCAAAATTTTCTTACACATCAGCAAAACTGTTTAGGACAAAATAGAATAATGATTTATTATTTACTATGGCGCTCTTTGAGATACATGGAACCCATAATCGTCTTTATGGTGTCTGGAATTGTATGTGAGAAACCACGGTAGTCTTCTATGGCGCCTTTGGGCATGTTGAACCCATGGTAGTACTATAATTGTGGCCAACTTATTCATCTATTGATGTGTAAGATAAATAATGTGGTCACGATCTATAAATTATCTAAGTATGATTGGCCAAATGAAAAGAGAACAGGATAGTAGAATTAGAATAGATGGAGTAGAAAGTGTACAGAGGAAAGTGATACTATATTATGATTATTCGTAATATCCCAATTGAATTGTTAATTGCATAGTTGAGATGGGTTAATCTTAATTGGTTATTGTTGTAACGTTGGATATACGGAATATATTGTTGTTTTGATTAGCTATTATTTGCATGGTTGGAATATTGTGATTTATTAAATTATTTTATTGGACTTTATGATTTTTACTGAGTAATTTTAAATTATTCACTTCGTGGTTGAAATAATTTTCAGTTATAACTAGTAGGACAGCAGAATCGGACAAACCTTTGGGACAGTGACATGTTAAGAAAATTACGCATATCAGATTTTGATGCTGTAATAATTGTACTTTTGTTATAAATCGTATTTTTAATATATTGTATATGTTGTAAATAAGTATATATGTTGAATGGTGATGAACGCTTACTTTAACTATAATAGAAAAAAAAAATTTAGTATTTTTTTTATACTTGTTTAGAAGTCATTACTTATATTTTAAATGGGTATAAAAATTTCATAGATCGGCACAATGATGCTAAGCATTTTGTGATATGAATATGATATAATTTTAGTGTGTTAAATAAATCTATGACCAGATGCATCAATAAACGTTAACTAAAAGCATATGTATTTCACTCATTTCATCAATATCGTATATTTAGAATAAATATAGTATATAAATAATTTGTGTGTGAATAAATTTTATATAGATGGTGATATAATAATGAGAAATCCAATTCATTGAGGAGATTAAATTTATGAGTGCTGACCTTTTCACAAATTGTGAATAGATGGATGTATTTTTAAATATTTGTCAATTATATGAAGATAAATATTTTATGAGCATAAATTTACTTTTAATGTTTTTAGTTAAAATAAGTTTAAATGTGTAATTATTTTATGAAATTGTATTTATGAATGTTTTGTGAATACGAATTTAGAAACATCGGAGTAAGAGTGAATTTAAAAGAAATTACAATTAGAGAAATGTGTATGTTCCCTATAAATGTATGGTTTGATGAATATGATATGCAAATATTATTGTAACTTTGTGATTTGTAACTTGGTGTAAGTGCCTGATTGTCGGTGTATTTATACATAAATATTAATATATAATATATTTATATATACACTTTTCTTCCTTACTAGAGATAAAGTATGATAGTGATTATTTTCTTCTTATCACCTATGAGAAAATAAAGCAGTGGGTTTTGGATATGACAAGTGTCCGACACTGTACTTTTTATTTAGGTTAACACTAGTGAGTGAGATCAATGATTTCATTTTATATGATTATATGAAATAACTTATTAGTGAATCTTGATTTGTCCATTAGAAACGCACTTGGAGATATCTTGGGAGATAGTATCTGGGTGAGCCTGTATTTTTTTTGAAAATTTTACAAATTTTCATGAGAATGTCTTTCTGTGGCTTATTTGAATATGAATGAATATATTGATACTTTACAAATTATATATTTTAAATATGATATTCTTACTCTTATCAATTAAATTTTAGTTACTGTTATCCATTTATTCACTAAGTTTAATGCTCACATTTTCTTTTATTAAAAATATTTCAAATTTAACACATTTTTAAGGGGTCATCGATCCATATCCCTAGGTATAAAGTTCATGGTTTGCATTTTGTCAAAGATTATATTAGGTATTTAATGTTTTTATGTTGATATATACATATATATATTTTGTAGAAGGGATCTAAGAAAACTTTTGTGAAGATACTTAATTCTATAACATTATATTTGTAAATAATGTATATTTATGGTATGTACCTATTATATGAGTTGGCTATATAAAATACTAAAAATCTTACACATTCGTATAAAATACTAATGGTAGATATACCTAATAGATGTGTGGCAATTATTACGTACTCGAATCGATAGATTAAGGCATGATATTTGCATTGGTATCAAAGCATTAGGTTTTGAGATAATAAGTAAAAGTTTTGAATCCCCTAAGATGAATAATTAGAAATTTAATAAAGCTTGTATTAATTGCATATTGTGGGATATACAAAATGCTGCCAAAAAGGGGACATGGATGACCTCATGTTTACCCTAGGAATCTCAAGGCATTTGGCTCTCATACTTTTTAATTTGAACAATTTGAGGCTACTGTTGCTCTTTCTGGTGTTGTTACAGGGCCAAGTGCTTAGATTCCTCAAAACATTACCCTTAAAATGTTTCAAAATTTGGTTAACCTTTTGAGTGTTAGGGTACCTTAACTTTAACCAACTCCTCCAGCCTAACCAAACTGATAATAGAATTATCTAAGCTAATGAAAGAAGCTAGACAATTAGGGTGTAAATCATTTGCAGGAACAGTGAATGTCTTAGTGGCTACAAATTAAATTCAAAATGTTGAGGAGATTTTTAAAGATACATAATTAGATGATGCTATAAAATTAAAAGTGGTAGTGTGATTATTAGAAAAAAAATGCACACACTTGTTGAGATAACATTAGGGATAGATTTACTTCAACTCTACTTTAGTTTTATTTTTAGAGTAAATTTCATGAACAATATTATACTCATTTTCATAGGGATCCGAAAAGATGAGAGTATTTAAATTTGAAACGGTGTAGTAAGATAGTGATTGAGTATGAGACAGAGTTGAGAGAACTCTCCATGTTTATTTTTGAACTAACTGTTTCAGAGAAGTATATTTGCTTTAAGTTTAAAGACGGTTTGAATCTAAATATCAAAGAATGGATGATAGTTAGTGGACCTTCAAATTATAAAGAACTAGTTCAATTAATCTTGAGAGTAGATAAATTGGCTAGTGAGAGAAAGAAATTTGAAGAAGATTTCAGAACAAAGAAAGGGGCCAATTTTTGCCCAGGATAATTATCAAAGAAAACGAAAAGTTTAGGATTGTTTGGTATAGCTTTAGTTGTATTTAATACTAGTTGATTTTCACCCCAGTGGGAGGCACTTAGAAATAGAGGATCAGTGGGTAGTTTGGATAATAAGAGTCAATTTAATTGACATACAGGAAGTTAGCAATGTTCTAACTATCAAAGATATCCTATTGAGCCATGCAGAGGATCGAGATGGTGTTTTCAATGTGATCAGGCTAGTTATATTCAGAGATTTTGTTGGAATAATCAAGAATTTGAGTCAGTGCCTTATTTATCAATGGTTAGAGCTTCAGTTTAGAGTGGTACTAGTACTGCAACCCTAGAAATTGCCACTACATCTCATGAGAATGGAGTTGGTAGTAGTTTAATGGCACAAAATGCCCAGAAGCCTCAAACTAAGGCTAGATTTGAGTATTTGCCATAATAGCAAATGATGCCCAAGCAAACCCTAACATTATCATAGGTGCAATGACTATATTTGATAAGAATGCTCACATTTTAATAGATTTAAGGTTGCATAAATCTTTTGTTAGTATTTCATTTACATAGTATGCTAATAAGAATTTATCTCTTTTAGAGCATGAATTAGTAGTTATCACCCCTTTCAAAGAGTAGTTGATTCATAACTTAATATATGAGGGTTGTGAGATGAAAATTAAGGAAAATTATATGGAGAGTAATCTAATTTCATTATAGGTAGTAGATTTAGATGTGATTTTGAGAATGGATTAGTTATCTACATATAGTGCCTTAATGGATTATTTTACAAAATATGTAGTATTTTGTAAATCTAGTACTTTAAAGATTGAGTTCAGAGGTGATCACCGGGTATTACCTTCCTATGTGATACCTGTGTTAGAAATTAAGAAATTATTGCAAAAGGATTGTTAGGTGTATTTAGCTCATGTTGTTGATACCACTAGACATTATGTGACATTGAAAGATGTGCTAGTAATGAATGAGTTTGTCGATGTATTCCATGATGAATTGCCTAGTTTATCACGAGATAGGGAACTCAAATTTTGCATAAATTTGTTGCTAGGAACTACACTTATTTTCATGTCTCTCTACAAAATGGCTCTTACAGAGTTAGAAGAGTTTAAAATTCAGTTGCAGGATTTGTTGGATAAGGGTTTTATTTGCCCTAGTGTCTCACCTTAGGGAACCTAGTACTATTTATAAAAAGAAGAATGATACTTTAAGACTATGTATTAATTACCAGCAACTAAAAAAGGTTACCATTAAAAATAAATATTCCTTACCTAAGATCAATGATCTATTTGACCAATTTTAGGGTGCTAGTGTGTTTTCAAAAATTGATTTTAGATTTAGTTATCATTAACTTAAAATCCAAGGTGGAGACATCTCTAAAATGACATTTAGGACTATGTATGGATATTATGAATTTCTTATTATGTCATTTAGTTTAACTAATGCACTGGTACATTTATGGATATCATAAATTGTGTTTTTCATCCATATCTAAATAAATTCATTATAGTCTTTATTGATGACATTGGTATGCTTGAAGAATGAAAAAAAGCATATCAAACACCTAAAGGTAGTATTTCAAATCCTACAAGAAAAATAGTTATACGTAAAGTTTTCTAAATGTGAGTTTTGGTTAAAAGAAATAATTTTCTTAAGGCATGTGATATCCAATGATGGAATTCATATTGATCCTAAAAAGATAAAGGCTATTTTTTAGTAGGAGAGTCCTAATAATATTACAAAAATTCAAAGTTTTATCAGGTTAATAGAGTATTATTGAAGATTTGTTAAGGGATTTTCTCAAATTGCAGCTCTATTATCTCGATTGACATGGAAAGGCATTAAATTTGAATGGGTTTGCAAGTGCAAAGATAGATTCCAAAAAGTTAAAGATTACCTTATCTCTATTCTAGTTCTTACTCTTTTTATTGCTAGGGGCAAATATGTGATATTTAGTGGTACATCGAGATAGGGTTGAGGATGTGTTCTGATGCAAAAAGACAAACTTATAGCTTATGCTTCTCAATAGCTCAAGAAGTATGACATAAATTACCCTACTCATAATTTAAACCTAGTTATAGTGGTCTTTGCTTTGAAAATCCAGAGACATTATTTATATAGTGAGATATGTCAAATATTGATTGATCACGAAAGTTTGAAATATTTATTGACTTAGAATGAATTCAACTTAAGATAGAGAAGATAGTTGGAATTGATAAAAGACTATGACTTTATGATTGATTATCACTTTAATAAAGCAAATGTGGTGGCAGATGCCCTTAGTCAAAAACTTTGGTAACTTTGTCTTATATCAGATTTTCATAAGAAAATATATTTCTATGGCTTGTTTGAATATGAATAAATATATTTATATTTTAGGAATTATACATTTTAAATATAATACTTTTATTTTTGTAAATTAAATTTTAATTATTGTTATCTATCTATTCACTGAGTTTAATATTTATATTTTTTTTTCTAAAAAATATTTTCAAATTTAACACATTTTTAAAGGTTATTGATCCACATTCCCAAGCATAGACTTCGTAACTTGCGTTTGGTCAGAGATTATATTAAGTATTTAATGTTTTCTATTGATATGTACGTATATATTTTCTAGAAGAGATTCGAAAAAACTTTTATGGAGATACTTGGTTATAGAACATTATATTTGTAAATAATGAGATCATATGATATAATGCATGACTTATTCCTTAAGGTTTCTAGCAGTGACTTGGAATTAACTTTTATAAAACGTGTTGTCTTTATGGATATAATTAAGTTTCAATTTCTGAAAAGTTTGATACTTTTAAAATGATTTTATATGTCTTATGGATGTAGTGATAACTTGTGTATATAAGTCATTTGAAAATAAGGAGATCACTAGATATAATGCATGGCTTGTTACTCAAAATTTCTCTCAGTGATCTGAAATTAATTTTTATAAAACATGTTGTCCTTATGAATATAATTAAGTTTCGATTTTTGAAAAGTTGGTAGTCTTAAATGACTTTATATACGTCTCATGGATGTAGTGATAACTTATTTATATAGATTATTTGATAGTATTCTCTATATAAAATTTTTTTGAAGAATTTAGAATACCAAATCATATAAATCAAAGAATTATAATGTTGTGAAAATTATGCGAATACAAGTGTACATCATCACAAACAAACAATAAAGTGATAAGTTAAATATCGTTCTCATAAGAATTTCTACTACTTTTAATGCTATTTAAATAACTTAAACGCTAAATTTATTTGCTAACTAAGTAAAAATTAAACTAAAGTGGAACAAAGACTAAAATTATAATCAAATATAAATAGTTCTAGAACATCTGATTTCACCTAGACTAATTTATATTTAGTTTACTATTTTTATTAACTAAAACTAAATTTTTGATTTATGATTAAGAATTTCACATATATTCATTGGCCTTTTTGAGGTTGATAATTAAGTATCTCAATCTTTATATTATTAATTTACTATATTTTTATATGAATTCGAATAATTAGAAATTTATAAACATTATAGATTTTCTGCAATAATTACAACAAGCATGTAAATATATCAATATATTACATAAGTTTAATTACATTCATCTCAAGAACGTAAACATAACATATGTTTTCTGGGGCATCAATAAATAATCAATTCATTTATTCAATGGCCAATTAAAAGAGAAGTAATAAGAATAAAATGAATTCTCAACCACTAAATAAAGTCTAAATTAATTCAAATAAATAAATATCAATTTTTTATAGTATGACCCTAGAATAATAAATTTAGGTCACACTATAAAAAACTACAATCAAAGATATATATCCAACATCCCAAAGCAAAAGGATTAAAGAACAAAGAATTAAACTCAGAAAACTATAAATTAAAAGCTTTGATGTCCTTTTCCTTTTGGCTCTACTTTGTTCCTTTCTTTCTTTTCCTTTGCTTTTTTTTTTTTTCCCTAAAGCCTCTTCCCTTAAATGCAATATTTTCTCCCTTTTTAAGAGATAGAAAAATGAAATATTCTCAAAATCTCCTTATTAGTCATTGTGGCCTTAACTTTTGGCTCTGTGGCGCTTAGCCCTAATAACTTGGGGACTGCCTTTATCATATTATCTAGGTTGGCATCATGGCCATGAGGCTTTTGTTTGCTTTTATGTGATTTCTCATTTTTGAAGTGAAAATTTTGTCATTCTAATGTTCTATCAACTCCAAATTAACTCTAAATACTTGTTTTTTTAATAATCAAGAATCAAACAAGAAATGCGTTAATACAATCATATACCATCAAGAACATAGTTGAAAATCAAGTAAATTACATCCAATTTATAAGTATAAAATCCTATCATCACATCATTTATTCTTAATCAAACATCCATGATATTTGTATGGATTGATACAATTTGGCACTTTTGTATAGTCATTTAAGTAAATATTTGATAAAAGAATGATATAATAATAATAATCCTATAAACCCATGTGCATTTAAAAAAAATCATAATCTAGATTTGCCATTATAGTATTATATGTCAATGAAATGAATATAATTGAAAATCTTGATGAGGTTTTAAAATTTCTGAATACTTAAAATAGTTGTTTGAAATGAAGGATTTAGAAAAAAAAATTAAATATTTTTTCACCTTATATCGAGCACAATTCAAATTATTTTTCCATCAATTTTCTTATGCAAAAAAGATTTTAAAATATTTTAATATGACTAAAACTCATCTTTTAAATAATCGCATAATTATTCTATCTCTTCATCCGAAAAAGGATCCATTTTTCCTTACAAAATATTATAAGGAGATACTTGATCTAAAAATATTATATCTTAATGCAATTAAAGACTTATTATATTTAGTACAATATACTAAATTGAAAATATCTTTCTTCATTAACTTATAACATTTTTTTACTTGACAAATAAGTAAGGAAATATTAAAATAATCTATGTACTCAATTCTATTCCAAATACAATTTAATTGAAGCAATTAATTAAAAAAATAAGGTTTAATCAAGATGAAAT
>CP135550.1:2579040-2608555 GCA_032402905.1 Khaya senegalensis | reverse complement strand
CTAAGGATGATAGCTGGAAAGCCACCAAAGGAGGGGGGGGGGGGGGGGGGGGGGGTTAATTGAGTTTCGAAAAACTAATACAAGAAATTTAAATTTCTAATAAACCACAATCTATAATGTACGTAAGATAATCAAATAATGTCTAAAAACAAATATTGTAAATGAGAGCAAAGAAAAAAGATCAAACACCCAGATTTATAATGGTTTGGCACAACTTTTGCATACACCTATTCCTTTAAGATCTATTTGAAGATTTTATTATAAGCAAGTGTTGAAACCCTAAGACCTAATTTACAACAAAGGAGATTTTTAGTACTTCATAACCTTCAAATTACTCACTCTTAATCATTTAAACTCATTATATCCAAGTGAAATCTTAAGACTTAATTTACAACTAAGATAATTTTTGATACCTTTTTAAACCTTTCAAGATATTTAACCACAAACCACTCAATCTCACAATATTTAAGTAAAAAACCCACTTCTTTTGCCTTTTTACAAAATAAAATAAGAAATGAAGTAAGATTAAAACTTTATTAGTTTCTTAAATAGGTGAGAAAATAACATATTAGAGAACATGTTGTTTATAGTAATTTGTAAGCTTAAGATATAAATTTTAAAACTTGAAAGATATTTGTAACCAATTAAGGTTTGATACAACTGCACAAAATCACGTTACAAAGTGTGAAAGGTGTCATATATATAGTTAGGCAAAAAAAATAATCGTTAAAGACATTAATTTCAAAAGTTAAGTCAATTCAATTGACCATTATGTCAAATTTGGTCAACTGGATCAACCAAAATGAAAAAATAAAATATTACCCAAAAATTAGTTGATCGAATTGTGAAATTCAATTGATTGCATTTTGAAATTCAGTTGACCAAATTTTGCATCCATTCTACTTTTAAACTTTGCTTTTCAGTCTCTATTTTAGGTTTCAAAATGTTTCATTTTGTTCCATTTTTCAGATTTTAAAAATTTGTGTTTTGGTACCTTTTACAAGTTTCAAAAGTGTGTTTTTGTATAAAAATAAATGAGCTTACACAATTATCACAATTACATACACACACAAGCATACATTCATAGATGTAATAATTAAAACCTTAAGGTTACAAGTTGATTATTAAAATTTGAGCTCTTAATGCTTGCTTTTTTATTTATATATTTTGTTATCATCAAAACATAAGTTTGTGTAATTTAAAGTCAACAATCTCCCACTTGTCAATAATGATGAAATAATTGATCTGTGTATAGATTTTCTTGAAGAATAGAAAATGAAAAGGCTTCTCCTTTCAACTTGAATAAAACTCTCCTTGTAAAATAATAATAAAAGTACAAAATAAGGAAGAGAATGACTTTTATAGCCATGTAAAAATTTCAACTTTATATGCTCCATATACTTCCCTTGTTACATTGTAATAATAACATTTCTACCAATGCAACATAAATTTACCCAAGAAGATACTTCTCTTGACAATAATAAATGGAACAAAAATTTTTCTCACGAGGATATCTCCTCAACAATAACAATCATTAAACATAAAATATTTCTTCCCATTTGGCATCATCAAAAAAGAATGAAAATTACAACCATAGTGCATTAAGTAACCTTGACAATATCCATGAAAATCGAATATGTGAATGATGTCAAAATAACAAAGATAACAACCATAAGAGTCAGAAACATAAAGTGATAAAAATGACTTAGATAACAAAATGACAACTATGACAAGGATGCTAAGAAACATGTATTGAGAATTCAAGACGTAGATGGTCTAGAATCAGAGGAGTGTTTACGAAGGTAATTGAGAATTTAAGCAATATCACCATGCATTTCCCCCATGTTGCTCTCAAGGTTATCCAATCTAGTGTCCATATGATTTTGAAGTTCATATAGCCCTATTTGAATTGGATTAAGATGGCTTTGAAGAAAAGGCATAGACAAACTTTTAAAAGTTGGTTTTGTAGATATGGTATTAGATTGTGATCTAGTTGATTGGATGAATCTTGGGTCATGGATTTCCCAATCCATGGACCATTAAGAGCTTGCTCATACCTAATTTTTACAATATAGGTAAAATTAAACATATCATTCCTAGAGGTATCTAATGTCTCCACATTATTAAATGGACCTAAAAATCATTAAAAGTTAAGGCAAGAGAGTAGCCATAATGAACAATTGAGGTTTGATGGCGAGCATTCTGAGTATGAAAGACAATATAGCTCAAATTTACATCCATATTTTCTTTTATACAATAAACAAGAACTTCTTCATATAACTAATATCAAAAGTATGGCATTCTTTTGGTAGAAAAGCTATGGAAATGGTGTATTGTAGAATCTCACACTTTAATTATAGTTTAAGATTTTAATGAATATATCATTCATTAGGTATTGACTATAAATCACCAATATCATTAAGTTCATCCTTAACTAAAATTCCTCTAGGCTTCACATAGTTAACTTTGGAAAAAAGTCTATGCCTAATATTCTTAATTTAAAGTGTCGTGCTTAAGGTTGGACAATATAAAAAGATATCTACTCCTTTGACTTTGAAGTAGATTGAAAGTTCACTTGAATCAAATTTGAGATTATTATATAATAATTTTACTAATTTCAAATACAATCTCCCTAAGGTTTAATAAATGAAATCATTTTAATTAATTCAACAAATCATCAACGTTGAAAGTTCTAATCACTTAGAGCATTAATAATTCTTCCCTGATTAATTGCCTAATTACAAAATTGTCATAAAATTTCTTAGATTGAGCTAAAGAATAAAAAATAGAGCGATCAAACCTTGTTTTTGTTTGATTTTTGTTTGTTCCACCATTGGCCTCTTTCCTTTCCTCTTTCTTGATAGGCTTGCCATAATAAAACAAGAATTAAAATCCAATTTCATGTTACACAATGTTAAGGTTAGGATTTTAAATTTGAGAATTTTTGGATTTTCATAAAAAGGATGAAATTGATTAGGACAAATGATGTTTGATGTGTTGAAAGTGAGAAATAAATTTATTTTAAGTGAAAAGAAACTTAGAAGTTGACGATTTTTGACTTGAAATGTGTTTAAAAAGAAAGGAAGTGTCAAAAAATGACAATTTTTGGATGGTCAATGCATAAAAGGGGTAAGAGAAAAAAAAATCCAAATTTTAGGTACATCAAAGCATCAAATTTGGGACCAAGGTGTCTATTTTAGTGGATCATTTTACTAGTTTTGATCGACCGAATTAAGGGCAAAAAAGGTACAATTTTTGATCGATTGAAATTGGTTTTTCGGTCAGCTGAATTTGCCCTATTTTTCAATTTTTCATTATTCTTTGATTTTTGCAATTTTAAAAACTAAGACTATCCAATCTTAATTCAAGATAATTTACTAGTTGACTTGAAATAGAGAAACATATTTATCCTATCAAAAGCTTGTTTAAAGTCAATTTTAATATATAATCGAGTAAACGAAGTGATGCGATATCACATTGATAAACTAGAGGATGCATAAAATCGAGCAAATGCATAAAATCAAGTAAGAAGACAAAACTCACATTAAGTACATATATTGATATAAAAAAAATGCAATAGTAATTAAATTAGTATAAGTACAGCATACAAAATGTATAACCTCAATTGCTTCAGTGTGCTCTTTTATAGAAGTTAATTACCTAATCGAGGAGGCTAATTTATCACAAATTTGGCTTGAATGAGTTTTTCCAAGGTTTTTGAATATCCCAAGAACATTCCAATAATTTTAACCATTACTGATTTAATATCCTTTCCAAGTCAATTTGAACAAAATATAATGCATGAAATGGAAAAAAATTTCAATTATGTAAGACACAAATAACAATTAAATAGCATCATATATTATGATATTCGTAAAATTCTAAGTTCTTATCTTGAGAGTAAAATCACTTTTCACTAGAGAATTTTATGAAGATGTCCATTAATTGTTTATCTGTATGGACGTACTCTATAAAAATATTCCTTTTTTGAACTTGATCTTTAAGGAAATGGTGTTGAATTTCTATGTACTTAACCTTATAATGACAAATCAAATTTTTTAAAAATTTGATAGTATTTATGATATCACATATAATAGCTAATGATCAATAGAAAAGGTATATTTAAAATATTTGAGCGCAACAACAATCGGTAACTATATCTTTAGCTTTAGTTGTGGAAATAATATTCGAGTTTTGTTTTTTTCTAAATAATGAGACTAATGAGTTTTTTAGGAAATGACAAGTTTAACTAATATTTTTCCTATCGACGTTGCAATCAAAAGCATGGATTTCTGAATAACTAGTCAAATCAAAATGTATACTACTAAGATACCATAAAACTAAAGAAATTGTGCCAATTAAGCATTTGGAAATCCTTTTAATAATAACTAAATGAGATTCCTTAGAAAAAGATAAAAATCTTGCACACAAACATATACTAGACATAATAATGTTGGACCTATTTTTGGTTAAGTACAATAAGAATTTAATCATATCTCTCTATTCCTTTATGTCAACAACAATATCTTTTTTATCTTTGTTAAGCATGAGAGTTAAGCTCATTAGAGTTTTGATACTTTTTGAGTTTTTCATCCCAAATCTTTTTATTACAATTTTGATTTAATATACTTGTATTGTTTGATTAAAATCTTATATTCTACATAGGCCAAGAAATAACTTCAATTCACCCATCATGCTTATTTCAAACTAAGAAAATTCATCATAGAAGCAATTGTTTGTAACAATAAAAATAATATCATCACTATATATTTATACAGTGAGTAAATTACGACCTTTTTGCTTAATAAATAATATAGTGTCTACTTTACTCATGTTAAAACCATTGTCTGAAAGAAATTTGCTAAGTTTTTCATACTAAGCTCTAGGAGATTTTATCAAACCATATAAAACCTTAGATAATTTATAAACATGATTGTGAAACATTTCATTATTTTACCTAAACTTCCTCTATTATGTATCCATTTCAAAAAGCACTTTTGTATCCATTTAAAATAAGATGAAATTTTTGTGGCATGCAAATGCAAGCAACATACAAATGAATTCTAGTCTAGCTATGAGTGTAAATGTCTCATAAAAATTAATCTCTTCTTATTGGTTGTAACCTTCATCTACTAATCTAACTTTGTTTTTAACAACCACACTAGATTCATTTATTTTATTCTTAAATGCCATGATAGATTGATATTTGGGTGTAATGCCCTAAATCCAACAAGTATATCACAAATCAAACTAAGGTGCACAACTCCATTTAATTGTACTTCATTTAAAATATTTTGTTACTAGAAATTTTATCAATCTAAAAGTTTTGAATATGCACAAACATCATAATCCAACAAAACTAAAATAAAAATCTCAAAATAACATCCATAATACAATTTCAATAATGCAATAAACGCATTACAAAATATATTCATTGTCTATAACATAAATAAATAAAATTTTCAATAGATCATATAAGTTAAGCCATCACACTTATTGGTTTAAGTAACTTATTATGCAAAAATTAAATAATGAGGGATAAGCCGTCAATTTAGTAAGTAATGCTATTCATAATATATGCACGAGTTTTCTTATTTTCATATGCATAAAAAAGATTTATAAGTCATTTTATTTAAATATTATACAAAAATATAGTTTCAAGTAATTTTTTAAAATAAATAGAAGTTTATTATTCATAAATCTTTTATAATAGAACATGTAAAATCATATTTCATAAAATATAAATGCAAAAACATATAAAACATTCATTCTAAAAAACGTATTTCAATTATTCATGTAACATAGTCTGTAACACCCCCTTCCTTTCATTTCTATTCATGTGGCATATAGTACATTGAAATTATCGAAAAGACAAAAATTAACGCTTTCTCATAGTGAAGCGAAGTTTTTTATTTATTCAAAAGAGTTTATAAAAAGTAACCACATAAATAGTAACAGCTAAAATAGTATTATTTTTTTTTTCTAAAGAATTGTTATGCATTTTAATGAAATTAATACTTCAGAGTACACAGAAATAAAATTACATAACAATGGCCTAAACCTTAGATATACTATGCCCCGTTCGAAAATCTTTGCCTCAACTGCATTTTCCGAAACCGCTACCGCTATGCCGTATTCACCTGAAATAATAATCCCACAAAGGGGTGAGTACACCACATGGCTCAGTAAGATAATACAATACTTAAATAAAGGAAGGAGCATGTTACCTGAATCCCTACTTATTTTAGCCATTTCACACAATTCCACACACACCAGTAAATGCATGTCCACATTTCAATGTACATGTTCTAACAAGCATATGCTCAATAATATACACAAAATATTATATCATCTCCTCTAGAACTCTAAACACTATATCGTCAATGAATTCTGTATAAATATCTCAATCAGAGTGACACTCCTCATGATATACCATATACAGATAATGCAATCTCAATCAATATATTTTCTAAATGATTCACGTTATCACCTGTGTCTGTTTAAGTTCTATTTCTATTCTTATCAACGAACACCTACATGATCATATAAAATCATTACATAGTTATTCGTATAAATAACGGCTGATGACGCGGCCCCATACAGAGGAACTGCTTAGAAGCTGGTATAACCACACAGTATCAATCACACACTCGGTCCGAGATAGCTAAAATATCCTAGGCACACAATCAATACCCACATAGGCTACAAATATTTCAAACACCTAAATATAGATACAACCGAGGGTATTAGTAAAATAATAACACTGTTTCTGTATGCCATTTCCACTCCTGGAAGGTTGGTGATAGAAATTTTATTGCGTTTACAAATGATCGATTATACTAAGGAATATTATGGATCATGGTTGTTACTCTAAGCCACTGGGCCATTTGGAGGACAGTTATGGATTCCACCTACCCCTTAGGATACCACAGTCTTAACGTCACACCTCCATTAGAAACTGGTTTACAAGCCCAGCTGAGGGAGATGGAACATACATTTCCGATCCACGTATCACAATTATCTCAATACTGGTTCATTACCAGTCTATGTTATCATATATTCATATTATCTCTTTATTTTTACTGAATCAAAACCACCGAACAGTTGTACCATAATCATAAATACACGTCTTTCCTTCTTTATCCCATATTAGGGATTCTTTCACTTACATTAAACACTGACTATACTATTCTAAGGACACATATCAATCTAATCCTAGTCGTTCACTAAGTATACCGACAATAACAATGTAAACTCATAACATAGTTCCTGCATCATCATATTCTTATCGTATTCTCAACTATAGGAATAAACGTGTAAACTAATATGTCGAATAACATATAATACATCCAATGCGCCTTTTCCACAATATTTTCAAGTTTCTCACATGATCTTTAATCTTATTATGAATTCACACATATTCTTTTCATTTCACCAACATATCGGTGAGTTAAATAGGATTCTATATACTAGAGGTGAGGTAGCCTATTTATTGCCTTACCCATTATCTTATTTAAATACTAATTCCCTTTTTTTAAGTTGATGCTAGCTCTCTGTTTCTGCAAGCTTAAATTCTCTCTCAAAGAATTGACACTTGCCAAGGTGTGATTAGACTTCCGCCGTTTTCGCAATTCACAATCATAACAATAATCTGTTTGTGACTGTAACTAAAGGTAATCCTAGACCCTTCGCTACATATGAAAACAAGAATACCAAGGGAGGTCATGAATAGCTGTATGAATAGTATTTCTTATAGAAATTTGGCAAGAGTTTGCCTATACATATAAGCTGCCCTACCTGCACAAGAAAACCAGGACAGTCCCCATACCAAATAAAACACAACGTGTTACTGCCTCATTGCAGTTCACACTAACACAAGCAATTCTTAGCAGATAGAAGTATTCTATCATGCAGTTTGAATCTAATAGGTACACAAATTCATTTCCTTATAGATTTGTCATAATTAAGTAAATTATGAATCGTGGTCATGATATTCACCGTACACTTCAACATATGTATACAATGGTCATTCGCCCATACCGGGCTCCTCGGACCAATAGGATAATTAGTTCTACCATGGGTGGTACGTACCCAAGGATACTATGGAAAACAGCCGCTTCCAACCATGGGTTCAACATACCCCGAAAGGCACCACAGTCTTATTATCAATCCGGAGCTGCTGTGGGTTCAACATACCTCGAAGGGCACCACAGTCTTATTATCAATCCGGAGCTGCTGTGGGTTCAACATACCTCGAAGGGCACCACAGTCTTATTATAATGATACTGCTCCGTCCTAAGCGGCTTTACTAGGGTAACGGAAAAACTACCGATTCATAATTATCCCAATTATACCAGTTATCCACACAGATTTATTCATAGTCGACTCAGTCATAACAACATGACTATTTTGCCTACATTAATCAAGCAGCATTTTAGTAATTTCATGATAGGTAATATAATTACCTATGCAACACATTTATTAGTCCTTATATTCTAAAAGGACTTCATACGTATGGATTTGTCGTAAGGCTAGTAGTACTTAGTGATAAAAACATATTCCACTCTGGCATATAAATATCCCATAAGACAACCAAGATAAAACATAAAAATATATTACAATTCGAGCACATGGATACACTATACCACTATTAATACAAATTCGCAGAAATATATTTTAATCGGTTATCATTTATTGCGTTATTACACGCAATCCCAACATGCCATCACAAGTAAAAATATACTCATTACCTTACTACGGCACAGTAATTATAATATACTAACGTTTGCACACATGTTAATTCGAATAGCATTGCAAAACATTGAATGCAGCATCTACTCAATCATTCCATCATAAGGGCATAATTACGTATATATATACAAGCGTTCCTACCATATAAATATATGTAAATACAAACATGGGACATACAATGCTGTATAGGTATTTTAGAATACCTAATCTAGCACTGCAGGTTGACGGTAATGGTATTACGCTTATAACTATATATATATATATATATATATATATATATATATAACACACGGATATTAACACTTCCAATTGCATAATTATGCCCATTCCCCGTCAATGGGACTTTTCTACAATTTAACCCATTACTACGATGTACATTCATGCAATTATAAATATTATAAATATAAAAAAAAATCTATTTTTTCTCAATTTAATAATTATATTATCTTACCTCCAGGCACCCAGTGCCTATACGAATGATGAAAAGTGTCCCGGAGAGGGTATACGCGTTCGAAATACTCCTTCGTACGCTACGGATTTTTCCTCGAACAACGTGAAAGTTACTGTTCACTAACACTATTCACAGATACTATTCAACCCACGAAATTTCGGTTTCCGTTTCATGAACGGAACACACCATCGTGATCCTTGCGATGTCGGGATGCTGTCCATGGTGTCCATATGCCACAAAACACAAATTAAAGCTTTCAAAATCATCAATCATCTTAAAATTCTAGATTTTAAGGTACCTACTTTGGACCCTAAAATCATCATCGAAACCTATTCCAAATTGAGATCTAAACATACCGCATCGAAGTACAAGTGTCGGAGAGCACACTGGTCAGTTTGGATTCCACCGGAGCTACACCAATCGCCGGAAATCGTGTCGGAAACACCCCTTCCCGATCAGCCTTCCCACGCCGAAATCTGGTGACCCAATGTCGGAACGGGGCACACCACCGTGAAGAAGGCGGCGAGACGATACCAGATGCGCCGGAGGTGTCGGTCAACTCGCCGTTCTCCGCCGTGAATCGCCGATCAAAGTTTACGTCGGCGGAGCTTCGGGCGGCGCGTGAGGGCGCGTGGCAGCGGCGATCGGGGCGGGGTTAGCGGCGTTGCACTCGCGACGGCCCGGCGGTCCTCCACTCGCCGGTGGTGAGGTGATCTGAGGTTCGGTGACGAAAATCACTGTTCACAGGAAAGAGAGCCGTGGGGAGGAGAGAGAGAAGAGAGAGAAAATGGAGGAAAAAAGTGAAATATATTTTTTCGGATTTTCCGACCCCGTCCCGCTTATATAGTCAGGCACGCACGACGAAAATTACAGTTTTTCGGTTCTGTCGTCAAATTTCTGATACCGGTAATAAAATACTGTATTTTCTGCTCATACGGTACGCTGTCCCGAATACCGGTCAACTCTCTCTCTTATAAAAATTCTCAAAAATACTGTATTATAACTCCATGACAAAGTTTTAAGAGTATAAAAATTTCCAGATGTTACATAGTCTCACTTGTATCTTTGATGACCTAGCTAGTAAAAGAATCGAGACATGTGCATACTCAAAATAGAATACTAACTGGTTTAAGAGACAAATATATAGATTATGGTTGATCAGAATTAGATTAGTAGATGAAAATTTTTATAAACAGTCTTATTGAATATTCCATTAAAATATTCCTATAGGCATTATGCTTTACAAACAATGATAAGTTTTAATCTAAATAATCCATTATTGTAATATAATTTAAACAAACTATGGTTTCTTATTGGTTTAATACTAATTTACAAAAAGTAACCTAAAGAACTCTATTTCATGTATACTAAAACAATATAGAAAGTTGATCCTAAACAAAACTAAAACAAATGAAACAACATAATTATAAAATAATTAAAACATTTTTTCTATTAATCAAAAGCTTATGGAGTCCCAAATTTCATATAACTTAAAAAAAAATTTGTAAATAAATCAATTAATCAAAATTATATTTTTAATTATGAATAACTACAAATTTATAAAATTAATCCTGAAATTAAATAACGAAATAAAAAAAATTCTCAAAAATCCTAATGCCCATGAAACTAAGAGATAGCAAAAACTCAGTTAAATCCATCATCTAAGTGCATAATTTTTTAATTATCTAGAATCACAATAAACTATAATGAATTTTAATCTCAATAGTATATTAGTTTATATATATATATATATATAATACATACATACCTAAATATAATGCATATATATACAATACATGTATCTGGTATGACATAAGATGAAATCATGCTCGTTTTTAAAAATTTTGTAACACTTACATATTATGTAAAATTATTTCAAAATATTCTAAGAATATCTCCCTTTAATTACGTTTTAGTAGGATTTCACATATCACTTATCATTGAATGACCTAATGTCACCCATCGATGATATATCATATATGGGATAAACGCAAGTGAGGTATATAATTTCTAAAGAAAATAATAACACTTATACTCAAAAGTAAGAGCCACACCTTTATCCTGATCATTGGTGAGTTCTCCCACATGCACAAATACTTATTCGTACGAATATAAAGACCATTATACCCAGGAGTATCCCTGAGGTCTCTTCTATATCATACGAAACAATGAATAATAACAATAATACCAAATTAAATAATAAAAGTCTCATATAACTTATAATTGCCTACTAAAAAGGTAATGAAATATGATATATCAGCACATAAAATTTAACTTTTATAACTACTTTTCTTACAAAAACACTTTCTTATTACTTTAAATACAATGCACATGTTCATACTTAAATGTCAATGCATATGACATAAAAGTAATTACAATAATATAATTATAAACAATTACAATTACAACATATATACTTATAAATAATCATATAAATATAGAATAATATCAAAACAATACTTTCATAAGAATTTATAACTTAAAAATATTCTTGAAAATATATTCAAACATTTACATATGTTTACTTTGACTCTCTTTAAAAAGTTTAATATACTTATCTTTTAACGATCACAATAAAAGTTAGTTTAAACTTTTCAATCTATAAAAAAAAAAAAAATAGTATTCATGAAACTCTTTTACACTTCCATAAAACACATATAATCCCATGAACCTCAAATTCCTCATAAAACTATATTTTTTTCATATTTTAAATTTAAACATTTATCTTGACAATATTATGTCATGTACTAACTAATCCTCAATCATTAATTTTCAGAAAATATAATACATTTCTAAATGTCATAAAATTTTTCAGGCAATAAAGACATATAGAAAGTAAGTTATTAAAATTTTTGTGTTTAAACTCATACTTTAACTTGTATAAATAAATTTTATTTTTAAAATATCAAATTTTACAAAATAGAAATTGGCGGTGAACTATTTTTATTCAAAATTTCATAACAAATTATAGATATAAAATTTTACCCTAAAATTTTAATATGTTAAATTAGATATAATTAAAAATTAGTATATAAAATTTTATAATTTTTAAAAATATTTTGGTGAGTTAAAATAATTTCGTCATTCAATTATTCTATAAAAACGAGAAATTTTCTACATTCTAAAGTTAGATTCGAAAAAATATTAAAAATTAAAAACATAATAATTTTTAATCAAATAAAGTTTATAATAACCCAAAAGATGTTTAATTTATTTACGTAAAATAATTTTGGCAAATTCAAAATATATATTTTTATAAAATTCACGAATTGAGTCACTGTCATAATATTATCTCTGTAAAAATTTTATTTATTTCTAATTATCTTTTCACAAATAAAATTCTCTAATTTCTTAATCATAAAAATTTAACCTTAACATCACAATTTAATTATGAGTTTTAATTATCATATTCTATTAAACTTAATTAATAAAATTATTTATTATTAATAGCAAATCATTAATCCAAAAACTAATATAAAATAAGAAAAAATTTTTACTATTTTTCTTTTATCTTTTTTATATTTTTGTCTCTTTCTTTTATTTTATTTTTTTCTCTCAAATATGTTAAAATTCTAAACATAAATAAACTTTTCTATTTATACTAGTATAAAATATTAGTTCATTTTTTAATTTGATTTTTTCTATCTATTTGATCTTAAATTTATAATTTATTCTTAAAATATCAAATTGTTTCTTATATAATATATATATATATATATATATCCCTAAAAAACATAATTTTTTATCAATATATAAATATATAATATATATTAAAGAAAATAGGGTGTTATAATTCTTCCCATCTTATAAAAATTTTGTACTCAAAATTTATACATACTTTAAATATCAAACAATTGCGAATATCTTTCTCGTATTTCCTCTTCTCATTCTTAAGTTACTTTGTCTATCGAATGATCTTACCACAAAACTTTCATAAAAAAAAAAATTTCTAGTATGACTTACTATTTATGGTTTAAAACTTGAATATGAGTTTTCTCGTAAGTTAGATCATCTTTAAGTTGGAACGGTTCATAACTTAATACATATGTTAAGTTAGGAACATATTTACGTAGCATAGACACATAGAACACATAATAAACTCCAAATAGTGATGAAGGAAGAGTCAATCTATAAGTCACATCTTTTACTTTTTGAAGTATCTCAAAAGGACTAAAAAATTTTGAACTTAACTATCCCTTTTTACCAAATCTTATTATCTTTTTCATTGAAGCAACTTTCAGAAATACCTTGTCACCTACAATGAATTCTAAGGTTTTGTTTCGATTGTTTGCATAGCTCTTTTGTGTGTTTTGAGCTACTCTCATTCTTTCTTTAATTCTTTTTACTGATTCATAAGTTTGTTGAACTATTTCTGGTCCCATCAATTTTCTTTTTCCAATCTCATCCCAATGTACTGAAGATCTACATTTCCTTCCATAAAAAGCTTCACAATGAGCCATATGGTAACTATTGTTATACGCAAACTTTACAAGTGATAAGTGTTTGTCCTAACTGTTTTTAAAATTCATTACACAAACTCGTAACATATCCTCAAGAATTTAAATAATTTTTATAGATTATGCATTAAATTGTAAGTCAAAAGTAATACTAAAGTTAAACTTCGTACCCATAGCTCTGTGTAAGCGCCTCCAAAACATTGATGTGAACTTCAGATCTCTATTTGAGATAATAGAAATTGGAACTCCATGTAATCTTACAATCTCATTAATATAAATTTGTGCATACTTATCCATGGTGTAAGTAGTTCGCACAGAAATAGAATATGCTACCATTGTCAACTTGTCAATAATCACTCAAATGGCATTAAAGCCTTTTTGTGTGTTTGGTAACCCAACAACAAAGTCTACGGCTATGTGTTCTAATTTTTATTTTGGAATCAATAAAGGTTTTAACAATCCAGATGATCTTTGATGTTCTGCCTTGACTTGTTAACATATTAAACATTGCTCAATAAATTATGCAATTTTCTTTCTCATATTATTCTACCAATAAGTAGCTCACCAATCTCAATAAATCTTCGTATTATTTGGGTGTATGGTATATAAAGAGTTATGAGCTTCCAACAAAATTTAATGCTTTAAGTCATAGTCGTTAGGCACATAAAACCTACCCCCAAAATGTAGTTTTTCGTCATTGTCCACCATGAATTTAGATCTTTCACCTGTTGAAACTTCATCTATGATATTTTTCAAATATTTATCACTCATCCGTATTTCTTTTATTCTCTTTATCAAAGTGGGTTATAAGGATGATTGTGCATTAAATGCATGACTACATGTCTTACCACTTCGATGTTAAACTTTTTAAAATCTAAAAAATTTGCCTCTGAGTGGTTATAAGTGCTGCCATATGTCTTATAAAATTCTTACTCAAAGCATCTGCAACAACATCAACCTTCCTTATGTGATAGTTTATTATGTAATTATAATCCTTAATTAATTTAAGCCATCGACGTTGTCTCATATTTAACTCCTTTTGGATAAAGAAGTATTTAAGATTTTTGTGATCTGTATATATTTCGTACTTTTCTCCATAAAAATAATGTCTCTAAATCTTAAGTGCAAACACAGTTGTTGCTAATTATAAGTCATGAGTAAAATAGTTATGCTCATAACTTTTTAATTGTTGTAAAGTATAAACCACCACTTTTCCGTTTTGTATCTATACACAACCGAGTCTTTTATGAGAACTATCACTATAAATTATATATTCATAAGACTTAGAAAGAATAATTAATATGAGAGCAGTCACCAATCACTTTTTAAGCTCTTCAAAACTTTTCTCACACTCTTCTAACTAATAAAACTTAACATTCTTCCTTGTCAGTTGTATTAATAGATTGGCTATCTTAGAAAAACTTTAAACAAAACGTCTATAATATCTAGTCAATCCAAGAAAACTTCGAATCTCTTTAATATTAGTTTGTCTAAGCCATTCCACCACTACTTTTAATTTGCTTGAATGCACTGAGACTCCTTCTAAAGAGATAACATGTCCCAAAAAGATTACATGACCTAACCAAAATTCACACTTTTTGAATTTTGCATAAAACTGTTTTTGACTTAAAATCTATGACACAACTTTTAAATGCTCTTTATGCTCTTCTTTACTTTTAGAATACACCAACATATCATCAACAAATATAATTACGAATTTATCTAGATAATTTTTGAATATACAAATCATAAGATCTATGAAAGCAGCAGGTGCATTAGTCAACTCAAATGGCATCATCATAAACTCATAATGTCCACACTTGATTCGATAAGTTGTCTTAGGAATATCTTCTTTTTTAACCTTTAATTAATGATAACTAGATTAAAGATCAATTTTGAAAAATGCTAATGCTCCATGTAATTGATCAAATAAATTTTCAATTCTTGAAAGAGGATATCTATTTTTTACCGTTACTCGATTCAATTCTTTATAATTGATGCACAGACACATTGATCCATCATTTTTCTTTATAAATAGTACTAGTGCACCCTATAGTGAAACACTTGGTCAAATGAAACCTTTCTCAAGTAATTCTTACAACTTTTTTTTAAGTTCTTTGAGTTTTGTTGGTGCTATTTGATAAAGTATTTTCGATATCAGATTTGTCTTTGGAATAATTTTTATATTGAATTAAATCTCGCGATCAAAAGGAATATTAGGTAAATCTTTAAGAAAAACATCAATAAACTCATTTGCTACAAGAACATCTTAAATTTTCACTTTCTTTTTCTCAATATCAACTACACTCACTAAAAAATTCAAACAATCTTTCCTCATACTTTTCTAAATTTGTAAGATAGAAATTACCCTTAACATAAAAAATAACTTAACGCCTATTAAACTGAATTTAAACTCACCAAGTGGCTGAAATGCTACTTTTTTCTCAAAATATTTAATACTAGCATAGTACGTAGACAACCAATCTATACCAAGAATAACATTAAAATCATACATTTTCAAAATAATCAAGTTTATCAATAACACTCTATTCTTCAATTTAATTTTGCACAATCTTAATACATATTTAACATATAATAAATTCCTTAAAGGAGTCCCGACACACAACTCTTCATTTAACAATATAGTTTCAATATTTAATCTTCTGACAAATGTGTGAGATATAAAGGAATGCATAGAACCTAAATAAAAAAGTATTAAAATATTATATCTAAAAATAAAAATTATACCTGCTACCACAGAAGGAGAATTTTTTGCCTCTTGTCTAATAAAGGTATATACTTTTACTTAAGCTTTTTGGTCCCTCTTAGATTATTTGTGAATACTTTCCATTTCTAAACAATGTTGAATAAAATGACCATGTTTCCCACACTTGAAGCAAGCTCCAATTTTCTTATAACATAGTCCTATATGATATTTCCCACATGTCTCAGAAGGTGGAATGTCTCGCTTGTTTGAGTTCTCATATCTTTGTCTTTTTTTTCCTTTCCACTTATCAAATTTTCTCATGTCATTAATCCGAGACTTTTTACTTGAAGAGTTGTGGATTACCATTTTAGTTTCAGATGTCGTTACTTCTTCTTCATCTTTAGCTAGTATTTGAGTATAATATTGCATTATAAGTATTTAGTTTAAGTATTTAGATTAACTTCTTCAATTTTGGTTTAAGACTCTCTCAAAGCATTTGGCCTTATGTGTTTTTGTATCTACCAAATGAGGAGCAAATCTAGACTACTCTGCAAACTTTTGTTCATACTCCAGTAAAGACATAAACCCTAAGTAAGTTGAATAAACTTTGTCTTTTTCTCATCTCTCAAAAACTTAAGAAAGTAGTTTTCATTAAATAATTTTTTAAATTGAGCTCAAGTAATCTCATTTGCATCCATATTATGAGCCTTCCTTGACATTTTCCACTAGTTGCCAGCACTTCCCTTGAGCATGTAAATTACACATGTAACCCACTAATTATCTAAGCAACCTAGAAGCTAAAATATTTTTTTCCAATTCTCGGATCCATTCCTCAGCAACTAGTGGATTTGTTGAACCTTCAAAAGCTAGAGGTTGAAGCTTTTTAAATTGTTCCACTATATGCATAGTATCAATATTAGCATTAACATTAACATTAACATTGGTTGCTCAGGGTTACTGCTGTTACATCATATTAGTAATAACTTATACAAAATTCTGAATTATTACATATTGATCAACTTGATTTTTAGCTACACCATGATTTTTACTTGCTTTCCTAGTAGCAATTTTATTAGTTCTAACGGTTCTCTAATTTCAGATCATGTTTCAAAATCAATTTATAACTACAATAAACAAATGGAATAAATATATAGAAATGAGATAAATTCATAATATATAACTACATATAAAGGACACGTAACCTAAGGATTTAGCACGTTGCTTGGTTTCCACAATTAATTCAACTAAATATATACAAAATTCTAAACCTTTCACTGATACCAAACTATCATGTCCCAAATTTTAAATGGTCGAATAATACTAAAATATTTACAAAACTCATATGACTATAAAAAATTTTATATAATTTAAAAAAAAAATACTTGCAAATAAATTAATTAGCCAAAATTATATTTTTAATCATGAATAATTATAAGTCTAAAATAAATCATGAAATTAAATAACAAAATAAAAAAAATTCTCAAAAGTCCTAATATCTGGGGAACCAAGAGAACAAAAGGTCAGTCAAATCTGTCCTCTAAGTGTATAATTTTTTAATCATCTAGAATTATAATAAACTCTAGTGAATTTTAACCTCAGTAAATATACTATTTTTTTTATATGTAACAATTCAAGTCCAATAACTACTGAGTAGATGTTGTCTACTTTGGGTGTATAATTTATCACAGATTTGTTCTTAAGTTTTGCAACTTAAACCCCATTTATTTAGTTAGGAGAACCTAACCTATATATTATGTAGTCTGGACTCATCCCCTAACAATGTGGAATTGACATTCTTTCCATCTTTAAACCTTGTGTCTCAGGAAGAGATTAGACAAAATATTTATATATTAGAACACATATTACAAATCAAAACATCTACATATTAGATTGCAACCTAACTCGATATCAAACTATAATAGTTCAAGCCCAACAACTACTAAGTATATATTATTCGTTTTGGCAGTACAGCCTATCACAAGTTTATTCTTAAATTTTATAATCCAAAATATACCTAATTAGTTAAGAGAACTTAAACAATATATATCATATAGTTTAAATTCGCCTGCTAGCGATATAGGTTGTGATAAAACCACAAAAAAAAAAAATATCGGATTTGAGTTGCAATAAAAGCAATAGGCAAAAAGACAAGAAAAATAACTTTTTATATGTTATTTAAGAAAATAAGAAAATCTAGTATATAAGTAAATTACTTTAACTATATATATATATATATATATATCTTTTATTTTAAACAAAACAAAATCTTATCCTATTATTTTATACTTTAAAAAGGATATTTACCATTAAATAAATAAATATATCCTTCATTAAGTCATACAGATTCTATCCTAATCACTTTTTACATTTAAAAAATTTTAAACACAAAAAGTAATAGAATAATCTCTTATTTATATTATGAGAATGAAATTACATTAGGTTTGGGGACTAATTTTAAATTTTATTTCTTTGAAGTTGATTTTAACTCTTGTTGCATTGTAATAGTTTAATATTCATCTTTTTTGACCTTTAGAAAAATTTTAGGTTTAATTTGAGATATAAATGTTAAATTATTATAAATGTATCTAATAGTGATCTAATTTTAATTTCATGAGATAGATTCAAAATATTTAAATTTTTTAGATGAGATTTAGCATACCTCCACTCTTTGGAAAGTGAATGAGCATCTTCCTCTTTATTCCTTGGCATTTACTCTTTTTGTTGCACAACCTCCTCTTCTTGTTGAGTGGAGTCTTTAGATATAACTTTACTTGACTCTTTAAGGTGCATGTCATTTATTTTCTTGGCAAGTTCATCATTAATAATTTCTCCATAAACAAAGGGTTAGTTTTATCAAATGTTAGATGTATGGATACTTCACAAATACAGTTTGTTTATTAAACCTTCTATAAGCTTTGTTAGTCATTGTGTAACAAAGAACAATTCATAAAAGATGATCTTAAACAAGATAACCTCACTTTTATACCAATTGAAATACCAGTACAAAACTTATGGAGGGGGTAAATTGGGTTTCTAAAAATTAATGAAAGAAATTTATATTTCTAACAAAACCACAAGTAATAACGTGCACAACACTAGATAATTAAATAATATTTAGCAACAAATTATGTAAATGAAAGCGAAAGAAAAAGATAAAACATTTTGATTTATAGTGGCTTGGTAAAACATTTGCCTTTGTCTACTCCTTCAAGCTCCACTTAAAGATTTTGCTATGAAAATGACTTGAAACCTCAAGACTCAATTTACAACAAAAGATATGTTCAGTACTTGTTCAAATCTTACAAGTGATTCATTCTCAATCACTCAAACTCTATTGTACTCAAGTGAAAAACAAACCTTGAAACCCCAACATTCAATTTATAACCATGAGAGTGGGTTGACCTTACACGTATCATCATTGATTTGTTTTAGAAGTTTAAATGGACTATAAAGTTTTTGCCATAACTTACCCATGAGCACTTGTTGGTAGTCTTTCCTTGCTTAAATGTTAGGATATGACTTAGAAATTATTTGTGTTGTCAGCTTTAAGGATATATTGTATTATGTGTGTGTGCGTATACGCGCAGGTAACAATACAAATTACGTTATTAAGATAGTAGAATGGATTAATAGTTAGAGAACAATTTTTCGAATATAACCAAATGACGATAAATCATATGGTAATACATATAGTTAATAATTTGTCATATAATTATATTAGTGTGCGATATAATCCTTTGACCTGAGACATTATGGTCAAATTTAATGTGGATGCACATGATTCATACAGTATAAAATATAAGACTAATTACGTCTTGTATATTAAAACTAGTTTGGTTATGCGATGTTTATATTGAAAATGAATGATAGTCAATATTGGATCCGTTGGCTTGATATACATAGGTTTAAAGTATTTACTAACTTCATTCGAATTTGATTTTCTATATGAACATTAATAAATATCTGAAATGTAAATTTTTGGCCAAAATGTATAAAAGTCATATAAAGGGGTTCATAATGACGAGTTCATGACATATTGATTGATGATTCGTGTTTATATTAATTTAGAATTTTGGAATTCTATTAACCCTTACTTGATTAAGATTGGGCAATAAAAAAATATTATCCACATGATACGTGCAATTTGAATGTGTTCAATGAAGTATTTCTTTATTGTAGTTTAGAGGTTATGACACATTACTAAATGTTAACTATAATCGTGGAAATTTCGAAGTGTTCAGATTCAAAAAGTTGAAAACAAATTTATGGCTAATCTATAGTAAACTTACATAATCATACTAATAATCCAATGCATTGAGAAATATTAATGAGAAAAAAATATTATCTATAGAAGGCTAATATTTTTCGAGATAATATAATGATCAAAATATATATATATATATAAGTGTTATATATATTTATAATTTTTAAAATATTTAAAAATTTTCATAATTTTATATTTTTCTACATAATTTAACATAATTTTAATGTAAATTATTTGACATGTTAATAATAAAGATTATTAAAAAATTTAAATACAAGTTTACAAAAGTTACCTTTAATAATTGATAATTATTAAATAATTGTCAATAATCTCTTGGAGATATTGCTCGTTATTTCCTTAATGGTTAAGTAAATAATTTTGCACAAGTATAAGGACTAAAGTTCAATAAATGATAATTATTAAATAATTATTATTTTATCTTTAGTTCATAGCTATCCACTAATTCACTTATAGGTTAAGTTAGTAATTATGGATAAATATCTTAATTATTTAATTCAAAAATGAAAAGGGATAATATAAAAATGTAACTTTATTTTTTTTAGTTAAAAACAAGAGAAGAAACCTCTCTCTCTTTAAAATTTGTCATTTTCTCTTTCTACTTTGAATGGTATAGATTTGAAACCATTCTTCATTAACTTATTAACCTAACAAAGTAAGAAACTCATTTTTTGTTGATATTTTACATATATATTTGATATATGTTCAATCGCACAAGATGCTTGTGGTATTGGCAAAACTTATAGATTTGTTGCATGTTAAGCTATAGAATTCTTTCAACAAATACACTATCACCTCATCTCGTTCATTAAATATTCGTTGCTTTCTATGTTTATTAGTCAGAGGATTGTTATACTTTTATGAATACAAGATTGTAATGGTTCACTAAAGCAAAAAGTAAATGCATTAGAACAAATTTTCACAAAATCTACAACACGGGTATGACAAAAGCATATTATCTTAGTTTACATAATAAGTGAATTTTATACTCGTATTTTAGATATGATTAATAATATTTAGTTAAATTTTTAGAGAATTTATCACTTTTTGGTCAAGGTTTTGACTACTTTTGCAAATTTTGAAAAAATTAATTAATGAAAACATCTAATGAATTTCAAAAATCAATTGCATGTTGAAATAGCTCAAAACTAGTAAAAGATAGAGAATAGAATGCTTATGCAATGAAATAGAGAAAAATGCCATAAAAGTAGCTAGTAATTCGAGAGCTAAGCACCTAAGTAGTAAACTAGTAGTACTTAGGTGCCATAATTAAAAGCATTGAATGTGCTTATGTTAAATGCCTACACACATTAAAAGATAGCACTTAAGCGCCAAGTGATGGAAACATGAAGTTCTTCTTTATTTTCCAAAAATCCGAGGGTTTGGGGGCTATTTTAGGATTATTTTCAATACATATAAAAAAACATGGAAGAATTGAGTAAAAGGAGGGGCAGCAAAGAAAAAGAAGAATAGAACCAAAGGAGAAAACTAGAAAAGCTTGAAGAAAAGGGTGAATTCTCACCATCTTGCTTGTAACCCAGTTTTTATTTATTTGTTTCTTTACTTTTCTTTGTTAACAGTGTTCAATATAATGAGCAAGATGTTATTTTTTTTTTTTTCATGATGAATTAAATTGATTTTCCAAGGCTATGATTTAGCAAACGATGATATTATAACTTTTATTTACTTAATGTTAATGATATTTATAATTTAGTTCTCAAGTTTAATGCCATAAAGTATATGTAGGATATGAATATACATGCATACTTTGTGTAATCCTTACATGAAATTACAGTACTTAATAAATGTTTAACTATTCTAATCAACATAGGAATACAATAGACTAATATTTAAAAATAGTTTCGTTATCAAAATAAAATAAACTAACAAATAATAGTAATATTTTTTATTATCAATTATGAATTTAGTTTTAGCAAATTAGTTTTAGCAAAGTCAAACATCTTGGAACTCTTTTTCTATTTTCTTTTAACTTTATCTTCATTTGTTTTAATTTATTTCTTAGTTTTTTAAATGTAAATAATCTCTTTATTAAAGTCTTTCATATAAAACTTGAATAGTATCAATTGGTATTTAGGGAATGAAAAATCAAATTTTTATGATTACGATACTCATTCATCACTCTATTACTTAATTGTGATAATGTATTGTTATTTGCTTACATAATTTTCAACAACAATACAAAATAGAGAAAAGATGTGTATTGTTTCTTCTTATCTCCACAAATAAATCGAATTAGATTGCCTAAAGAATGGTTCACCTCTTTTGTTTGATCATCAATTAGGGATGCATTGTGCTAAAAAACTTCAAAGAGTTCTAAATCACTTCTATAAAATTAGTCAAAAGTAGCTAAGAATTTGTTATCCCTATCAAAAGCGATGGATATGGGAACCCCATGCAAATGAATAACCTCTCAAAAGAATAACTTAGTAACATGGTGAGCATTTAAGGTTTTTTTGCATCGAACAAAATGTAACATCTTCGAAAATTTGATCAATTACTAGAAATACTAAACCATTGCCTTATTACATTTTAGGTAAACCTAACAAAGGCTCCATAGATATACCATCCTATAAAGCATTAAAACTGAAAATAACATATATAAACTTTTGCTTTGTCATTACCATTTGCTTATTTGACAAACGTGGCACCTTTACACAAATTTTTTAACATTCTTTTGTAGTTGTGGCTTCTTTAAACCAGCTATGGTCTTGTCCCTACCCCAATGGCCACTTAACTCACTTAAATGCATTTTCCTTATCAATTTGTTATGCAAGCAACCCCTGAGAATGCATAATCTACTCTTTTTGAAATCTTGGAACAAGTAACCAAAAATAGGTGTCTAGCCCAAATATCTTTGAACTTTTCATTATTTTTTTATAACTCCTTAAATTGCTCAAAACTAGAACTTTTACAGAAATAGTGGAACTTAAAGTGGCATGACGGCTAAAAGCATCCAATACCTAGTTAGTAATTCTAGATTGATGAATAATAACATAATTAAACCAAGGTTAATTGCCCACTTAGCCAACATACAATCAATGTGTTTTTGCCCTTAAAAGTGCTTGAGAGATTTATGGTTAGGATAAACAATGACCTATTTAACAAAAAGATATGTTTTTCACGGCTTAGAAGTACATTACATAGCATAGAGTTTTTGTTGATAAGTCAACCATTTTTTCTTGCATTTTTAAGCTTTTCAGTAAAAAATGCAATAGGCCTCCTTTTTGAAGAAAGAGCACTCTTGATCCAATCGTGCTTGAATCACATTCGAGTTTAAATATTTTTTCAATGTCAGGTAAAGATAAAACATGTCATAGACACATTCTCCTTGATTAATCCAAAGCTATGATTAGTAGCTTCTTTTCATTAAAATATAGCTTTCTTCAAATAATCAATAATATGTGCCAAAATGATATTAAAATTTCTTATAAGTATGTGTTAAAATGTTATTTGGCCATGGAAACTCCTCACCTTAGTTTTGGTCTTAGGCATAGGCAATTCTTGGATGGCTTTCAATTCTCTTCATCCATAAGAATACCCTTACTACTTACAATAAATCTTAAGAATACTAATTTGATTGTTAAGAATACACAATTCTTTAAGTTAGCAAAAATTTCATTCTTCCTTAACATAACAAAAAACTTGCCTAATATGTTTAACATGTTCTTCTATATTTTTACTATAAATCTAAATATCATCAAAATAGATTAAAAAAAAAAAAAGACGTAAATGGTTTAAAACCTAGGCCATAAGGCTACTTGGTGCATTAGATAACTCGAAAGCCATAATGAACCATTGATATAGCTAATCCTTTATTTGAAAGTTGTCTTCTATTCATCTTCCAAGCAAATTTTGAACTTCACAGATATATCTTGCTAAATATTTTTGTATCAAAAATATGTAAATTACAAAAAATAGATTTTAATAAGTTGAAAATATGATAAGAAGAATGGTTAAGGATTCATTCACCATCACTAGATAAAGTAATATCAATGATGATAATTATCTTGCTTTCTTTTTAAGATAACAACCCTAAAATGATCACAATCTCAATTATTTTAATCTCTCCTGACTCATCATTAAAGTAAAATAAATTATTTACTCAAGCTCTCTTTCCATTAAACAACCTAAAATGAGCTCTTTAAATTCAGTTTAATAAAAGCAATCAACTAAGAAAGATAAGGTTGAATCAAGAAACAAATACACAAGCTCAATTTGTAAATCCTAAGTTATATTCCACATGTAATCAAATGAAAATAATTTAGAAATCTTGACAATTATGGATCAAAATTCTAAATTAGCAATCTAATAATTGATATATTCACCTAGTTGAGCATCTAAATGAGCAAAAAAAATAAATTTTAATAGAAAATACAAGTTTAAAGAATGCCAAATGTTCTTCTTTTTGTTCTTCAATAGCCTCCCTTTACCTATATTCTTATCTCTCTCTTTTTAGGTGCTTGAAAGCTAAAATATGCTCTCTTTATAGAGAAGAAAATCATAATGTGGTTCTTCTAATTCTAAGTAAAGTAGGATTTGCATAAATCTTTTTTTTTTACTATAATTTAATCTCTTCTTGACTTGTTAAAATTTGAGATGTATATTTTTTAATTACTGCAACTGAATTACTTTGAATTTGATAGCGAGTAAAATATCAATTAAAAGTTTTGAATCTCTAATTTCTAATATGGTGGAGATTAGAGTTTTGTAGAAAAAACTACTATTATTTTAATGACTACTATGAAGCTGTCAACTTTAAAATAATTAGAATTATTTTTTTAATCTTTCAATGAGTGACCTTATTTTTCTCTTACTAAAATAAGTTTTCAATGTGTTTTATTATAAACTTTACTATATTATTTAAGAAAGATTACCTTAATTTTTAACAAATAAAAAAAATTTTAAAAATATATTTTTTAAACTCATTTGTTTATCTTTACTTAAAAATGCCTATCAAATATTGAAGGCAGCACTAATAAAAATTTCTCATTTTGCACTTTTTGTTGCTTTTCATCTCTTTTTATTTCTATCTCTAAAAACTTACAAAATATAAGAGAATAACAAAAGACTTACAAAATTTAAGAACAATGAAAGAAATTATTATTATTATTACTATATGCACAAGAAATCTGAATCTCCTCTCCTTGCACACAAATTGTTTCACGTCTTGTTACTGATTATTATATGTACGACAAATCTAAGTCTTCTCTCCTTGCACATAAATTGTTTCACGTATTGTTACCTCGACTATTACATCTTACTAGTGCGTAATTTTTTTCTAGTTTCTGGTGACCAAAAGTTGTTTTCATGCCTTTGGCTCAATACGGTTGAAAGGTATTCAAATTTTTGAACCATTCAAGATTGTCATACATCAAATACCGTATATTTTGAAGAGGTAGTACAACAACATATTTGTTAGGTGTGGTATGGGGAAGAGTACATATCAAATTGGAAGTGAAAAATGTAAGATAGAATTGGCGAATGTGAATATGGGAAGTTGGTGTTTGGATTTGAATTTAACATTATTGTTGACCTCGACTTCCCAATTTTGATAGCATGAGATTTGACAAAACAGAGCCTTCAATTTCTTTATCTACCATCATACATGCATAATTTGTAATGTTAGATTTGTTATCGCCTACAATCCGTCTAACACTTATCTCATATTCAAAGTCAAACATTGACTAAATCAGATAACCAGTTGAGATCCATTTATGGTGTATATTTTTTTTCTCACCACTTGTTATAAGTTTAAGGTATGGTCACTGAGCGATGTTGCGTGTTATGAATGACGGGAGATGTCGATATTAAATACAATCTCAACAGTAATTTATATCAATTTAATAGTTTATAAATAAGATTATTTTGTATATGGAGATTAACGATATCTCAATGTAATACATTCTAACACTATTTAACTTTTAAAAATATTAGATTAAGCTAGAGTATTATAACTTGGTCCATCTAAAATTAATTGTGTAGGGCTAAAATTGTTTTCCTACCAAACCCATCATATTTCAATCAATTGTTGCCATTTTCTTCTTTTCTCTTTTCTACCACATACTTTTCCCTTACATATTGTTTCTTCAATTGTTCACTCGAATTTGGTTCCATCAAACCATTTTCACCATTGGATTCACTACAAACTTCATATCCTTCTTCTTTCTTCGTATGATTACCAAAACTCATCTCATTCTTTATTTTTTGCCTAAAACTCTCAAATTAAGTCAATCCAAATCAAACCGTCATCACATGAATTAGACAAAAACGTGTCAAAATCTTCACCATTTATTTTCCTTTTCTCCAATTCCTACAAAACTTACTTGATTTTTTTAATTTCTTTAAAACCCTACTTCCTTTTTCATGGCAAAATCATTATCACTACATTCATTTCTACAATATCTTCAAGACCAATCTTATTTTTTCATATTTCCAGCATAACCCAATTCATTTTCTCATCTTGAATCTTTAATAGCTGTTGGCTTTTTGAATCCTCCTTGATCAATCATGAAGACTTCTCTCAGATTTCTTGTAGAACCATAACTTCTTATGCATATTTGACCTTGAAGATGACCAAATTTAGATTTCTTTGTGAAATAAGAATTCATAATATGTGAATCTTTTTTTTAGATCTTTTGAATCATACAATCGAATATCAAAGCAAAAGCTATGGCTTACGTACAAAGACTTCACAATTTTCTTTTATGAATCATCCACTAGAATGTGTAGTCTTTAAGGGCAATTTACACAATATACCGAATTAGCATTTTAAGATTCACCTAATTCTTAATTACATGGAATGTCTTTTTTTGAAAAATAGTTCTTGAAATGAAACATATTAAGATTTAATGCTTTGACATTTTGGCTAAAAAATTTCTCTTAATTTTTTTTATTCTCTACGTAATTTTAGGCCAATAGAAGTTATATATAGATTTCATATTTTGACTTTTTAAATCCTAAACTGGATTTCTAATCTTATTAGTAATTCTCTTAAATAAAGTACTATATAATTAATCTAATTGATTAAATAATATCATCCTAATTAAATTACAAAACTAATAATTAAATATAAACACTTATAATTATAATTTAATCCCAATAGTTTTTTAAACTATTAAATAAACCCTTAAAGATTATGAAATTAATAATTAAGTCCGTAATATTTTATTTATGTAATTTAACCTTAATTTCCTAATACCTTTTAGTGTGTGACTCTTAAGTTCTCTCTCATGTTGGCTATGAAAATAGTTTTAGACTTTATAAGTCCAGATAAATTAATAATTAATTTATCTTTAATTAACTCCTTAATTAAGAAACCATTTTCATATATCAAGAGTGATATTTAAAAATAAAATATGAACATCAATTGAGAAAAAATATTAATTCATAAAACCTATTATGTGAAAGATTACTGTACAATAAAATCATTTCTCCATAACTATATTTATCTTTAATTTAGAGTATGAAAAGTGTCAACTCCAATAATTAAGGTTGTGGTAATATTGTCTTAAGACAATAACTTGCAAACTATAAATTTTGAAGCTCATTTTAGAACTTTCTCACTATAGACATGAATTTATGTTATCACTTATACAACACACTCTTAAACTAATATATTTTTTCTAATTATCAAGAGTAGCAAATCTTTTATTGATCCTTTATGCCTTTTTACGTGATTTATCTTTCTTTTCGGCATTGATAACTTCTTAGTGTTATTGTACACTTCTTCCTTTTAGTTTTACTAGGTTTGCCTCTTTGTTCCTTATTTTGATATCCATTGATAGTATTAGGAGTCTAATAAAAGAGTTTTATTAAAAGATGTATCTAAAAAAATTCTCATAAATTTTGGAGTTCTCGATTAGTCAAATCAAAGGATACAAATTTGTCTTCAATTTTTACTCTCTTAACCTCAGCTCATCTTGAGAAGGTCTCAATTTCCTTTATGACCTTGAAGTTATATATTGGGCCCTTTGATGTTTTGGATGCATGGGACATTCCATGTCTAACATCTTCGTATTCTTTTTACTATCATGATATGCCGCTACGTCCATGCATGCATTACTCCAAGAGAGAAAGATCATGTTCCATGCAAGAAAATGAAAGCATTCTTGATTGGCTCTCTAATTGGTATCATAATTCTTCTCTCTTAATTTTTTCTGAAATAATTCAATTTCTGGAAAACGAATGTTTTGAGATTGGTCTTGATTGTTTTTTTTTTTATCGTAATATGATGTATACTAATACTAGTCTATGACTTATGAATTCTCAAGAAATAACTCCTTTCTTTGATAATCTTTACTTCTCTTTGGCAGCAAATCTTAAAGAGAAAATTAAACTATAAATAACAACAATAGCACGATCAACAACTTTCATCTTTCATCTATTTTTAGACAGAAGAAGGATATTATCGGTCATGCCATTTATTGTTATTATTATTATTATTATTTGTTGTTTAACGAAAAAATCATCATTTATGTCACCTCCTAGCATTGATCATTACGTCGATTACAATTTTAGGTACACATTATTATTATTTTTTTACTAATAATCAATAAACTAACTAATTTTTTATGTTTTCATGTATTCATTCAAATCTTCCCAATATTTCTTTATTTTTAAGAAATATTATACATGAATATTAATTATTCAACAAATATTATTTTTTTTAGTAATATATGAGGTGTAATGTAAAGACAAAAATATAGCAATAATTTTATAAATTTATTAGATTAAATAAAAAAGTTATTAACCTTAATATCATCAAAATATAAGTGAGAATGAGTGATTTGTTTTTTAATTTAAAGTATTCATCGAGAAAATGATGATAAAAAGGATGGTAAAAAGTT
>CP135550.1:2518570-2564176 GCA_032402905.1 Khaya senegalensis | reverse complement strand
TTGAAGGAACCCGGCGCCTCCTTGTTTACGAATATCTTGAGAACAAAAGCCTTGATCAAGTATTGTTTGGTATGATGATCAAATTCACTCTTTAACTCTCAATCAAATGTAGAAAATAACTCAAACTATATTATATCAAGTTTGATAGCTGAAGCCAAGTCAAAGAAGTATATGAATCGCTGACATTCTCAAATTTCAAGATGTATTTCGCTATTTTAATCAATATTTAGTTAAAATATCACTACTCTGCAAATAGCAAGACTGCAAAATAAGCCAGCCAATGACTCGAAGTTGATTGACAATGTTTTAGTGAGAGCTTCAAAATTTTCCTGGAGATGCCACCTCCAAATAATAATCTGCTGTTTCTGTTTACAAGTTCTTAATGACTGCAGTCACAAAGTTTCTGCAGGAAAAAGTGAATTGCACCTTGATTGGCCTATCAGGTTCAGTGTATGCCTGGGAACTGCAAGAGGGCTGGCTTATCTTCACGAGGAATCAAGGCCAAAGATTGTTCATCGAGATGTCAAAGCAAGCAATATTTTGCTTGATGCAGAATTCTGTCCCAAGATATCAGATTTCGGATTGGCAAAGCTGTATGATGACAAGAAAACCCACATTAGCACCAGAGTTGCAGGGACCATGTAAGCTGTTTCAACCATTTCTCTATTAACATTCTTCCGTCATTACACTGTAGTATATATTGGCTGAAACTGAACTCTGCAATGGTGAATTCAGATTTACAAAAATTTACGTTCCCAGACAGACTAGGGTATTTTAACTAGTGAGCATCGATCTTGTAGTGGGTATTTGGCGCCAGAGTATGCAATGAGAGGACACTTGACCGAAAAGGCTGATGTTTTCGGTTTTGGTGTTGTTGCTTTGGAGATTGTCAGTGGAAGAGCAAACACTGACAATAGCTTGGATGGGGAAATGATTTATCTTCTCGAATGGGTAAAAAAAAAAGCTTGAACGTCATTCAGCTTTCTTTGCTTTCTTATCCATTAGTTAAACAAACTCATTTGTTCTCCACCTGAATTATTGTCTTTAATGTTTGTAGGCATGGAGTCTTCATGAAACTAACCGGAGTCTGGGGCTGGTAGATCCTACGTTAACAGAGTTTAACAAAGATGAAGCTCTTCGAGTAATAGGAATTGCTCTCTTGTGCACTCAAGCATCACCAATGTTGCGGCCACCCATGTCGCGCGTTGTGGCCATGCTTGCTGGAGACATAGAAGTGGGAATTGTCACAACAAAGCCAAGTTATTTGACAGATTGGGATTTTAAGGACATAACAGCTAGCTTTTTGAACAAAGACACGACATCATCTTCAACTCAAAGAAGCTACAGCAAGCAGAAAAGTGAACGAGAAAATCCAAGTGAAGATCATAGCGCAGGAGTTGATGCATTGTTGTCTTCAATAAATGTTACACAGTTCAGTGACATTATAGCAGAAGGGTGGTGAGAAATATCAGTCATCTGTCACCGAATATGTGATGTAGTTCATAGACTTCTTCCTTTTTCTGGTTGCATTAGCAGCCTTGGAAATTTTAGAGCTTTCTCTCTTCTGCTTGTCCATATGTACAATGCATGACAACCGCTGTCTTGCCTGTACCAATTATGCTCAATCAAGAATCAGGAAGTGTTTGGTTTCCAAGAAAAACTTGAGAGAAAGTTTTAAGAAATTCTGTTTTGCTGGTTCTATTCTTAGTATCATTAATACAAAGAATACAACCTATTTATATATACAGAACAATTCCAAAAACTTCTAACAAAATAATCATAAAATCAGTTAATTAAATTTTCTTAATTTTTAGAATTTATAACTAACCAAACTACCAATACAGCTCACTAACAAACACCTTTATAACAGACTAAACTACTACTAATCTTCTAGTTAAAACAACTAATGACGGATTCAGCAAACTCATTGTTATTTAGCCTGCCAGATAACTTCAACAGGCTGACTTTCCTTACTTGATGTCATTACCTTCTTCAAGCTCAATGCAATTGCTTCCTGCAGATTTTAACTTCTGTAATTCAAATTGACCATTTATCTTGACATCCCCCCTCAAGCTGAATGCTTTGGAGAACACGTTCAGTTTGGACCTAAAATAACGAAATTGAGGCAGAGAAGGAGCCTTAGTCAAAACATCAGCCACTTGCTCACTTGAGGGAACATATCGAATGTCTAATTGTTTACTCAAAATGTGATCTTGAACAAAATGAACATCGAGCTCGATATGCTTAGTACATAAATGAAAAACAAGGTTCTTCGCCAAGGAAGCTGCACTTTGATTATCACACCACATAATACGAACAGAATGTGGAAGCATTTGAAGTTCTTGCAAAAGTAAAGTCAACCAAACAAGCTTAGCAGAAGCAGAGGCTAAAGCACGGTATTCAGCTTCGGTACTTGAACGGGCAACAACTTGTTGCTTCTTTCAAGACCACGAAATCAAGTTTTGACCAAGAAAAACACAATATGCTCCGACTGACCTGCGATCATCTAAGTCACATCCCCAATCCACATCAGAAAAGGCAACAAGTTCATGCCTTTCAGATCCATAAAACTAAAGACCAAATGTAAAAGAACCATGCAAATACCGAAGTAGCCATTTACATGCCAACCAATGAGTATGCAGAGGAGAAGACATAAACTGACTCAGTCGATTAACAGCAAAAGAGATGTCTGGCCTTGTAATGGTGACATATTGAAGGCTCCCCACTATGCTACGATACAGGGAAGGATCAAAAAAGATATCTCCCTCAAACTTGGAAAATTTAGTACTAGACAGCATTGGAGTCTCACAAGACTTACAATCACTCATAACAGCTTTAAGCAAAAGATCAGTAATATACTAAGACTGAGAAAGATGCAAACCATCAGGAGAAGTAAGAACTCAATACCAAGGAAATGATGCAGTGAACCCAAGTCCTTTAAAGCAAAAGCATCATGAAGACAAGTAATGAACTGGTTAATATGGTGAGGATTAGAGCCTGTGACAATAATATTGTCAACATACACTAAAATTAGCAGCACAAAAGAAAAAGAAAAATGAAAAAATAAAGACGTGTTAGCCTTAGAATTCACAAATCCCTTATGCACCAAAAACTTACGAAGCTTGTTTAAGACCATAAAGTGCCTTTGTCAACTGACAGACATGTTGAGGATGTTTAGAATCAATAAAACCATCAGGTTAATTCATAAAGATTGCTTCATTCAAATCACCGTTGAGAAATGCATTGTTAATATCTAATTGTCGAATTTGCCACTTTCTCATGACTGTAATATTGAGAACAACACGAATTGTTGCTGCCTTAATAACCGAACTAAAAGTATCAGAAATATCAATTCTAGGAGTTTGATGAAAACCCTTAGCTACTAACTGAGCTTTGTACTTGGAAATAGAACCATCAGTATTGTACTTCACTTGTAACACCCATTTGCAGCCGACAACTTTCATGTTGGGAGTGACAGAAACCAAAATCCATGTATTATTTTTTTGCAAAGCAAAAAATTCTAAAACCATAGCATCCTTCCAATGTGGACTAAGCATAACTTCTTTAGCATTGGCAGGAATGGAAGTAAGAGTTGTAAGAAAAACCTTAGATTTGAAAATGCCATACTTAGCTCTAGTCAACATAGGATGAATATTCTGGACAGGTGTAGAATTGGGATTTTGAGTAGAAGATGAAGAAACTAAAGGTTGATGAGCAGAGGATGCGAAAGTAGAAAAATGAGAAGAATTGGGTGAAAGGTTTGAAGATAATACCTGATTATAAACTGGTGAAGCTGTTGAGGTTGGCTGAGAAGAACCTGTCAAACTGCTATTTATAGGAAAATGTGTAAGAAGAGGAATAGAAGAAACAGGGGCTGAAAAGAATGAATTCGTGTCAGCAGAATGAGATTGAACAGAGTGTTCTGAGTAAGAAAAAGTTGTTTCATAAAAAATAATATGTCTAGCAATGAAAATTCTTTCTGTTGACAACTCTAGACACTTATAGCCTTTATGAAGAGGGCTATATCCGATGAAGATACATTTGGTGGATCGAAAATCTAGCTTACATTTGTTGTAACTTCTAATAAATGGAAAACAAGAGCAGCCAAAAACACGTAGGAACGTATAATTAGGTTCTTGTTTATAAAGTAATTCAAAAGGTGACTTATTAAGTAAGGATGCACTTGGCAAGCGATTGATTAAGAACACTGAACAATGAAATGCATCCCACTAAAAGTGAAGAGGAAGTGAAGCTTGGGATAATAAAGTCAATCCTAACTCAACTATATGCCTATGTTTTTTTCTCAACAACTCCATTTTGATGATGGGTATGAGGACATGAATACCTATACAAAATCCCTTGTTGTGTGAAAAATGGAACAAAAACCTTAAACTCACCCCCTTCATCAGTATGCAAGCACTTAATTGAACTAAAAAATTGTTTCTCAACCTGTGGTTTGAATTGCTTAAACACTAGTAAGGCATCTGACTTTAATTTAAATGGAAACACCCAAGTATACCTAGTAAAATTATCTATAAAACTCATATAATACTTAAACCCATTTCTAGAAACCACAGAGGAAGGTCCCCACAAATCAGCATGAAGAATTTCCAAATAAGACTTTGTTTTAACAGAAGAAATCGAAAAGTGAAGTTTGTGGCTTTTACCAAGCTGACAAGCATCACAAAAAGAAGCATTCTGAGTTTTATTGAAGTGAGATAGTTTTTTACAAATTTGTAATACAAGTTTCAAGGTTTTTGAGCAAGGATGCCCAAGTCGTTGATGAAGAATGGTTAAGGAATTTGATGAATTTTCTGAACTACCAATGAAACAAGCATGACTCAATGTATTATAAGCATTATTATTAACAAAAGAAGACTTAGGAAAAATACTAGAAGTTGTAGAATTTATAGGTTTAATAGATTGAAAAATCGACAACATGCTTTGAGGAACATATTGCTTATTCTCAGTACTAGTTTTTTCTGAACTTGAAAATGGCAGTAGTAGTTTATACAAGCCCTTCAGCAGCAACACACCCATCTCCTTGTCCTTAATGAAACAATAATCACCACAAAATTCAACTGTTAAGTTATTATCAAAAATGAGCTTGGAAACACTTATTAAATTTTTGGTTATATTTGGAACACATAGTACATCTTTCAACAGAATTCCATGATTTTGTGAGGGATTCATGAAAGATTTAAGCAAAAGTACTATTGTACCAGTGTGAGTGATTGTCAAACCTTCACCATTTCTTATAATGAGTTTATCATTACCTCTGAAGTCTTTATGCACAGCAAGATTCTGCACGTCATTAGTTAAGTGATGAGTTGCACCACTGTCAATGTACCAACCTTCATCAACCATTCCTTCAGTATTTGCAACATAAGCTGCTTTGATTCATTGGTTGCTCATTTGTTTCTAGTAGACTTGTTGATATTGCTGCTGAAAATTCTGATTTTGAGGTGGTGGAGACACATATTCTTTGTTAAATCGATAAAAATATGCCGCAACAATATGTCCAGACTTGAAACAAATCTGACAAATCGGTTTACTACCACCACGACCTCCATTATAAACTTTTCTCCCTGGATAACCTCTATCACCTTAAAATCCTTTAAAATTTGGATTTCCTCTACCTTGACCAAAAAAGTTAGTATCTTGAAAAGCTTGTTGTCCTTGATTAAGACTAAAACCACCTTTATTCTCATTTTTCCTCTGATAATTCTTTGTTTGTGCATAGTTAGCTGCATAGTTTCCTTAATTCTCACTCATTAAAGCCGAGTTCTGTTGTTCCAGTCTACATTCATAAGTTAAAAGCATGGAATAGACATCATGTATGCTTACATTATCTCCTCTACCATTGATATGTACAGCAACTGAATTGTATTCATTACCAAGACCACCAAGAACATATAGAATAAAGTTATCACTGGATACAGGATTACCTGCTGCAGCAAGGTTGTCGGCCAAGTTCTTCATCCTTAAAAAGTATTCCGCAATCGATAACAATTCCTTCTTCATTGATTGAAGGTGAAACCTCAATTGGAGAACTTTGGCTTTCGATTGTGTACCGAATTATTTTTCAAGTGCATTCCAGACTTCAAATGAGGATTTACATTCTATCACTAAACTTAAGATAGCTTCACTCATGGAGGAGAGGATCCAGCCAAGGAGAAGATGATCTTGTCTTTACCAAACCACAAAATCTGGATTCTCAACTAGTTGATCTGAATCATCGCTTGACAGAAAACAAGCAGGAGCTTTCTTTTCACCATTGATAAAATCTTCGAGTCCGTTACCTCTTATCGAAGGTAAGATTTGCGATTTCCAAACTAGATAGTTTAAACCATCCAGCTTAATTAGAGAAGCAAATGAAAAAGATGAATTCGTTGAAGAACTTGTGTAGATTAGATTTGTGTTTGTCATGTAATCTGGCTTTGATACCAAATTAAGAATTAGGAAGTGTTTGGTTTCCAAGAAAAATTTGAGAGAAAGTTTTAAGAAATTCTGTTTTGCTGGTTCTGTTCTTAGTATCATTAATACGAAGAATACAACCTATTTATATGTACAAAACAATTCCAGAAACTTCTAACAAAATACTCATAAAATCAGCTAACTAAATTCCCTTAATTTTTGAAATTTATAATTAACCAAACTACCAATATAGCTTACTAACAAACAACTTCATAATAGACTAAACTACCACTAATCTTCCAGCTAATAGAACTAATGACGGATTTAGCAAACTCATTGTTATTTAGCCTGCCAGATAACTTCAACAGACTGACTTTCCTTACTTGATGTCATTACCTTCTTCAAGCTCAATGCAATTGCTTCCTGCAGATTTCAACTTTTGTAATTCAAGTTGACCATTTATCTTGACATGCTCAACAAACATCAAAGAAAATATATAGTTCCTTATTGTTATTCATTTTTGATAATTGAGTTGATTCTCAAGGCTTTAGAGAATCAACCCATTTTTGTTGATGCATGCTATTATATGTTTTATTGCCTGCTTTTCAAACAACAAAATGATGCCTAGCCTAAGATTCGAAAACGGGTGGTCTGTCAAAGAGAAATGTTGCTGAGCAACCTCGATTGACCCGTTGGGGGCTAGTGATGCGTGGGATATATTCCATTTGTTGTAAAAAAAAATTAAAATTTTGACACAATTTTAAATCTTTTTAAGTGGTTTCATAATAAACCAGTACAGCACACCGAAGTTTCCAGGAGGTCATCAAAAAGGGGAGATGCAATTGTACTATGAGTTGACGTAAATGAACTCTTGATGCAATTGTAATTTTGGAGAAATAATATTATCGTAAAATTAATTAGTTATGGCTAATTAATGTTAAAATATTAATATGATAAAATTTTATTTAATAAGTGACAAGTGAGTTAATGGTGCATGTATTATTATCATTTGAAATACAATATCCTATCCTACTTAAAAATTTGGTTTTTGGTCTCTTTGTTGTCTTGTTTATTATATTTTAATAAATATCTTTTATGAGTATTAATCATTATATTCAATTGCACGATGTTATTCAAATTTTAAAATTATCTTTCTATAATTAGTTACCAATACCTCTACCGATACTTTATTATATTAAATTAAATGTATGATATCGATACTATTTTAAAATAGCATATTCACCCTTCATTTTCACATTTTTTTACCTTTTTCTTTTAGTATTACCATTTTTAGTTGCATTTGATTTTGGTAGGATTTGAATTTTTTTTACTTAAAACAGATATTTTATAGAATAAATTTTGTTGTATGTTTTAATTGCAAGTTTTGAAGGATTAAAGATTTATTTTAAAAGTTAAGAGTATCGTGGATATTAGGTCAAATTTTAAAGGCTATCTAAAAGGATTATCCCATTCCTTTTATCATGAGTGTTCTCATGATTGGTGGACTTCACTACATCTCATTGGTGACTTCCACCACCCTTAATTGGTGGAATATTAAAATTTTGACACGTATATACCATATCACAACATTGAATTTAAACTCTGTTTTCAGTTGCCAATATTTGTTGAATTGAAGCAAAACTTGAATTTAGCAGTTGGCTATATTTTTGTAAGCATGTTAGAAAAAATTTACATTTGTGTGAACTTTCTCAATTTTTAATCTCTTACAAAGTAGTATCTCACATCTTTGTGTTAGGTTCTCTTATGAAATATCTGGTTTTTGGTGAGATGAATTGTACATTGATTGTCATAGTTTATCACCACAACTTCTTAATATAACCCTAGCTCACATACAATCCCTCTAATCTAGAAAGCTTTTGTTACAACTTTAGTAATGGCTATAAATTTAGTTTTTTTTTAAGGATAATGCAACTAATGATTACAAGTTTACTTTCTAGTTCACCAAACACGCACTAAGATTAAAGATATACTTTATAGTTGACTTTTTTTGTCTAAATCTCTTGCAAAATTGGAGTTAACATACCATACTATCTGTTGCCTTGATCTTTAATTCTTTTATACACCAGATAGTTAAATGTACCCTTCAAGTATATCATGATTCGTTTATTTACAACACCAATATTCCCTTCTTGAATTTGACATGAAACTGCTCACTATACTAAGTACAAATGCTATATAGCCTTGTACATATTATTGCATACATCAAGCATCCTATAGCTTGAGTATAAGTTATTTTAGCCATATCATCTTTGTCTTCATCAAATATAAGAGACTAAGAAATGGACAGCTTGAAATATGCTGCTAAAAAGGTTTGAACTATCTTAGAATCAGCCATTCCAAACTTATTCAACACTTTCTCCACATATTTTTCTTATGTTATGAATAAGATACAATCCTTCCTATTTCTCTTGAGATTATGCGCTTTGCTAGTTTTTCATCTGGGCACCATATTGTATGTTTTCTCACTCCTTTTAAGTATCCTACAAAAATTCCTTTCACTACTTGGTTCCAATTTCTCTTACCTCACATAACCATAGGCTGGACAATGATATACCCTTAGATTTTCATAATTGGTTAGGATACCACTCCACATTTCCTCTGGTATTTTTGAGTCAATTGTTAATGAAGGATTTCTATTGACTAGAAAACAAGTTGTGGTAACTACTTTAGCCCAAAAACTCTTAGACAACTTAGAAATGACAAACATATTTTTCACTTTGTCAATGATGGTCTTGTCCATCCTCTCAGCTAGGCCATTTTGCATAGGTGTTTTTACCATAGTCTTATGCTTAACAATTCCATTCATTTTGCAATATTCTTCAAAGGCATTATTATGAAATTCTAAACCACTATCAATTTTAATTCTTTTTACCTTCTTAGTAGTTTGATTCTCTATGAAGTCTTCCAGTTCTTAAACTTTTTAAATGCTTGATCCTTAACTTTCAAAATATACACTCAACCTTTCTTTGAATAATCCATTTTTAGTGATAAGAAATACTTGCCTTGGTTGAGAAAACGTACCTATATTGATCCCCAAAGGTAAGAGTAAACGTAGTCAAGGGTATCAAGCCTCAAATGCCAAAGCTTTGTCGCATCATTTTCTAATTTAATGGAAAGTACAACAATGCCATTCATAAAAGATCTTAATAGTGCAAAGAGTCCATTCTATCAAATTCCCTTCATAACCAACATTGATCCTTTGGAAATATTTAAGTTTCTCTTCTCAACCTTAAAACTTGAACCTAAGCTATTTAGCATAGCCAAAGAAACCAAGTTTCTATTTATGTTAGGGATATGTCTTACTTGTTATAGTGTTCAAATGAAGTCATTGTGCATCTTCATCTTAACATCACCTATCCTAACTATTACATAGGCCATATTATTACCTATTATCACCTTTCTACCATTTATTTCTTGATAGGTATTAAAAGAATTCCAGTAGGGACACACACAAAATGAATAACTAGAATTTAAAACCCACTAACCTTTCATTTTTTTTTCCTCAAACAATAAAAAGATTAGCACTTCATAACCTCTATCAAATGATTACAATTCTAATGCTGAATTTGGTGCAATGAAAACACTATCTTGTCTTTTTTTTTTTTTTGTACTTCTTTAGCTTTGTTCTTTCTTTTAAAGCAATCCATTTTGAAATGCCTTTTTTTAATTGCATTACTAATATCTGTTTTCATAAGATCTTGACTTTGATTTGTTAGAATTGTTATTCTTGTCCTCTTTCTTTTCACTATATTCTTTGGTTGTTAATACTTCACCATTATTTAATTTCTTTACTTTTGTATCTGTAATTCATTTGTGTTCATTGTTGATTTCACATCCTCTATTAATAGAGATTCTTTTCCAAACAAGAATATGTCCACAAAATGCCCATAAGACTAGGTAAAAATTTGAGAAGCATTACTATTTCGTATTCTCCTCAATTTTGATATCTATATTTTCAAGATCTAAAATGATCTTATTATAGTTATCAAAATATTTTTGCATTGAAGTCGCTAATTGCAAATATAACATGTTGGCAAGGGATTTTGTCATGAATAAGCTTTCAAGCTTGAGCCATAAAAGCAATAGTGTTTTGCTTTGACACCTTTCTCAAGACTCTATTATCGAAACTCAAAACTATTGCACAACGTGCTTTCCTTAATAGTTCTTTCTTCTTTTTATCACTTAAAGTTGTAATAAGGTTTTTCTCACTTTTTAGGGCTTCTTTTAAACCTTAATGATAAGTAAGGCCCTCATCTTCAATCTCTAAAGGTTGAAATTAGTGTTAGTTGTTAACTTCTTAATGTTAAATTTTGAAAAAGTCATGATTTTTTCAAGAATCCAAGGCTCTAATACCAGTTTATTAGGATATTTTATCTAGAAACCAATTCAAGATACTTCTTAAGTAAGAACAATCATCACAAACAAAGAGATGAATAAAATCCTCTCAAGATGGTGTTTAACAAGAATTTCGAGTTTAGGGACTTTAGCAAAGCAAAACACTTTCCAATTTATAGAATTTCTCCCATCAAAGAATTCTCACACTTAATGGAGGTTTAATGGCCACTCAATGCTGTAGTTACAACCTTTGATTTGAATTTGGAGTTACAAAAACATAATGGGGAGTTAAGGACCATAATTTGGTTGTTTCAAATTCAATTTGAATTTGTAACCTTCAGTACTACCACTCCAAAGCTATAAACATCACATATCTCTGTCACAACCATGGTGTATGCAAATTCTACAAATAATAATAATAATAATTGAAAAAAAAAAAAGAGAGAAAGAGAGAGAGAGATGTGTATGACATTGTTTATATGTGTTACTAAAACTGAAGATGATAAAAAAGTATGAGAAAGGAGTATTTAATAACCTGGAGCAATGTGTCGATAAGAGTCTGCTACTGCAGTTCTATTGAATGAATCCGAATGCAGAAGCCTAGCCGTGCCAAATCAGCAACAAACGCCTCAAATTCTGAGTTTATTAGAACGTTGTTGCTTGATATATCCCGGTGAACAATTGAAGGTGTGCAGTTATGGTGCTAGTAAGACAAAGCATGTGCAATTCCCTTCACAATGTTTACCCTTTTATTCCTGTCCAAATTAACAGCCTCATCATCATTGCGTAGAGCACAAAACAAGCTTCCCCTCTCCATGTATTCAGAAACCAAACACATGCATTTTTTGTGCAAACAAAATCCATAAAGCTTCACGATGTTTCGATGTCGAATACTGGAGAGTACACGAACCTCATACGACTACTCTTGATGAAGGCTGACTCTTCAGTTTCCGAAAGGTGAAGCTTCTTCAAAGCAACAATGTAGTCACTGGGAATCCGGGCTTTGTAAACGCTGCCATAACGTCCAGCGCCAATGCAATATTTGTTGTCAAAATCCTCTGTTGCCTCAGTTACATCTTAATGTGCAATTCAACCATCATAATTCCATTTTGAGAACATATCTCCGATCTTGGTTGCTGTGGTGTTGGGTTCAACTTCTTAATTCTTGTGCTTAAGTGACACAACACGCTATATTAAGATAACAAATATGGTCACAGAGAGAAAAATTGTGATGAAGAGAACTGTCATTTTCTTTGGTGACTTCTTTTTCAAGCAAGGAGGAAAGCCCCCAAGGTGACCACATAAACCTTTGCTGCCTTGGTGGTTATACGCAAGACTTATTGGGATTTCACCTTCCAAATATTGTATGAAAAGTCAAAGGATGTTATGTTTATGAGAAATTCAGGAATTTTCCACAAATTCTATTGTGGGAAAGATACAAAATTTGCAAAAGTAGCATGTCTCTAAGTAAGGAAGGAATGGTCCCAATAATATTATTTCCATGCAGAGAAAAGTATTTGAGTTTCGAAAGAGCATTTGTGACGGAATGCTTCTAGAAAGATTATTGTCAGAAAAACTAAGACTTTTAAAGATTTTTCGGGCTTCCAACTTCTGCAGAGATGACACATGTAATATATGATTGAAAAAAATATGTAAATATATATTTTTTGAATATATATATATATATATTTAATCAAAAAATTAATAATTTTTTTTTTAAGATAATTTTCATTTAGAAAAAATTCTTTGAGTTTTAAAAAAGCACCAATTTATGATGAAATGCTTCCAGAATTGTCAGCAAAAATTGAGAGATTCAAAATTTTTCAAAGCTTTCAATGTTTGCAAGAATAACACCAAATGCATGATTTTAAAAAAATATATATTATGTGGATATATATATCCTCTCAATATATATGTGCTTTTTAAAAATATAATATTGATAATTCACGTTTGAGATTATTTGCATCCAAAGAAAGGTATTTACGTTTTCAAAGAGCTCCAATTTGTAATAGAATGCTTCACTGGAGCTGAGATCGAGATATTCTATTTTCGCAAAAAGCAAGAAAAGTTGAGACGGCCTAGCTCTCCTTTTATTCCAATATTTCCAAGTTTATCTGAGCGATGGTTCCTCCTGAATCGCGAGTGAAAACAATCAAATTGGAATATCCACCAACCGCTTTGAGTAAAGCTTTCCTTTCTAAATCTAATTTGCACGCTGCTGCAGCAGAAACTCGGCTTAAAAATAAAAGAGTAATAAACGATATCATCACCAATCTTCAATCAACATCGGAGAAACATGTCTACACGATTTAGGTATGCTTAATTTTGAAATCACAAACTAATTATAAGATAATAAAACAACGCGATTTAATTTATTGCAAAAAACCTGTGTAATATATGTTTCTCAGAACAGCGAGACAAGGTCTTGTCTGTCATGTATGTAACAATTCAGGTAGAGATTTTGAGTCTTTAGGTCTTCGGGCAATTTATTCCAAGAAAAAAGACTTCTAATATTTACTTGTATCATTGCTTTCTCAATGATTGAGAATGACTCGAAACCATTATTCACTACTTTAGGTTTGAGCGATTTTTAGAATGTTGCTAACATGATTAAAAGTCGTTTTTTAGGCTAAAATTTATTTTTATTTTTAAAAATAATACTTTTAGACTATTATTCAGTGATTAATTGCCACGACTTGATTCCCTTTTGCGTGTCAATAGAGTTATAATGTTGGCATTTTGCTTTGCGCTTGACTTGTTGCTTTTTGCATTTGCTTTCCAGACTCACGAATGACAATAATTAACTTAAACGAAACTTTTCTGCCATTGTCTCCATATATGGAATTAAGGATTCGAATTGATAGAATTTCAATGGCCACTCATTCCCATGACATTTACATTTGGGGTAGAAATTACACGTAGTAGAGCATTCTTTTCCTATGCCATTTTATTCCAAGGAAACGGGCTTGTAAGATCAATTATGTTCATCAACCTTATCATTGCACCTTCCCAGCATTGTACTAATTTTTATCTAAAACGTTTTCATAAGATTTCGGCTATATTTGCTTAAGACAATGGAGGCCAAAAAATTTTTTTAGAAAAAATCCTCAATCGAACAAGAATTCTCTTGTTGGGTTGGATGAATTAGAAAATAGTGAGGATTTTTAAGAATTTTTATTCTTCCAATTAAAAAATTATAATTTCATTACTAAGAATCAGAAATTATGATTCTACTATTTTCAACATCTAAATTTTTAATGTTATCTCTGTTTTATAAAAAGTAAAGTTTAAATTATTTATAAAAAATAATTTAATGTACTATAACTATAAAATGTAAAAAATTAATTACAAGTAATTTATAAATATTAATTTAATGTTTGAATTTGTTTACAAACTCAACATATAGTTATTCTTATTTTTCATCATTTCCATTTTATAAAACAAAACTTATCATATATTTTATTTTTATTTAATTTATTAATTTATAATTTATAAATTTATTTTATACCTTGTACTTATTATAATTTATACAACTAGTTTTTTTTATTATATTTTTATTATGCAAGAAATCATTATTAAAGTAATTATGCATTTATTTTTTTAATTTAAGACAAAATGACTACCAAGTAAAACTAAAAAAAAGTAACAATATTATAGGTTGTTTTACTAAAATTTTAAGAATATTATTAAAAATTTAAGACACTTAAATATTATAAATATCAAGTTTAGATTGTATCAAAAATTAATTTATTTATGAAAATTTCATACACAATTAGTTTATCTATGAAAATTCAATACAAAGTATTTTTATATTTATAGATTTTTTAACCAACATATATATATATATATATATTATAGAATATGAGTTTAAATATTTGTTATTAAATTAACTATTAAAAATATATAATTCAATTATTTCATATTTAAAAATAAAATTTTAAATTAATTTAATTTTTCAAATTATGAAATGTATAAGTTATTTTAGTAAAAATGTTATTTTTATCTAAATAAATATAATATATATTTATATTAGGGATGGTAGTGAACAGAATTTGGAACGGATGCCTCCAAATTTGCATTTGCATCCGTTAAAAAAATTCAATACTAAACTCATAGTAGGTTTAACATTTATATACCAAACCCACTTAAATAAATATCTAATAATTATTAAATTTGCATAATATTTCGTGAATTTTTAACAAATTTTTTATATTTTTAATTATACTCGTACTATTTTTAAATATTAAATTTAAACTTATAAATTATCTAACTAAAATTATAAATTTTTAATATTAATTTAAAATAAAATACATCACTTATATAAAATATATAAAATATCAAGTATATTTAATGTAAAATAAAATTAATAACAAAAATTCAAAAAAAAAAACAATTATTTTACAAATTCATATATAAAATATCAAAAATTAAAAATAAAAATTTATAAATTCATAAGTTCATAATATTAGTTACTAAGTTCACATTTTTATTTTACTCAATTATAGTTAATACTTACCCAATATAATGTTTATAATAGTAAATAATAATATATAAGTTAATGAAGAATAAATCCTTATAAGCAAATAAATTATCTTATCTACAACATTTTCATTGTCTAAATTCATGCATTTTTTAATTTTTTTAAAAAAATTTAAAGTTAATCATTAAAAAAATTAATTAATTAAAAGTAATAAAACTATAAAAAATTAAAAAATTAAATATCTACAAATACTTGTTGCGGATACTCATGAATATTTCTATGCACTCGTATCCATCCCAAATCTACTATAGATTTTAATTTTTTTAAAAAACAAATCTACTCCAAACCTACTAATAGACATACTAAATTCATCCCATAAAAATCGAGTACTAACGGGTCTACAGATAAAATTGCCAACCTAAATCTATATTTAATAATATAACCAAAATATATTATTAATTATTTAGATAAATAATTGTTCTCAATAAAATATAATTAAAATTAAAAATAATTAAATTTTTTTTGTTAATTTAAATTTATATAAACAAAATTTTATTAAATTTCTTAAATAATTTTGAATTGTAATATCTTGTCCAATTTGAATATTATTTAGCTAATCATATAAGTAAAACATCTTTACGGTCATAATGTTGGAACCATCCCAAATCTACTATAGATTTTAATTTTTTTTTTTTTTTAAAAAAAATATACTCCAAATCCACTAATAGACATACTAAATTCATCCCATAAAAATCGAATACTAATGGATTTACAGATAAAATTGCCAACTTAAATCTATATTTAATAATATAACCAAAATATATTATTAATTATTTAGATAAATAATTGTTCTCATTAAAATTAAAAATAATTAAAAATTTTTTGTTAGTTTAAATTTATATAAACAAAATTTTATTAAATTTCTTAAATAATTTTGAATTGTAATATCTTGTCCAACTTGAATATTATTTAGCTAATTATATAAGTAAAACATCTTTATGGTCATAATGTTGGAACCAAACTAATTTTATTATTATCAAGAGGTTATAACTTAATAGAGGTGTAATTACAAAAATTATTATTTTAACTTAATTATTTTTAGTGCAAGTGACTTAGTTATATTTTATGAAAGTAAAAATAATGAAGTAGTTGATATAATGGCAAAGTATAAATACTCTGCCAAGAATAAGGTGGGCACATCCAAGCTGATCGATCCAACCTATGATTTGGATCAATTTAAAAATTTATTTGATCAATTTAGTTTGAAAAAATTAAACTGTAATTATTGGATCTCTTTTTAAATTGGATTTAATCCAAACTAATCAAACGGATCCCAACTAATATATATATGTATGTATATATATATATATAACTTTAGAATTTAATATTTGACATATTTTTGTTGACTATTTCATAATCTTCTAATAAATTGTACTATACTATAACAATCTTGTGAATATAAAAGCAAATTTCTAACCTATGAATACAACAATACTAGATTAGTTCTATCTATTTTTAAATTTTTATTTATAGATATTGACCCTTTTCTATCTAGATATCTTCATAATTACTTGATAAATGCTCTCTTATAAAAGTCATTATTAAAACAAATGATTCAAGATTAACTTAAATTTAATTTGTAATACCAATCTTTTTGACTAAGATTTTATGTTCTTATATGATCTGAACAAAATTCAAACACATGCAAGAAAATATTTCTGCTTAGAATTAATTAAAATTTATTATTTTGCTTGTCAATTAATGAGAGTAAGTATATCACATGAGATGATATAAAATATTTTATGTTCTATTGTTAATTTGTTGTTAATTTGCTATTACCTATATGCTAATGCTTTATATGTTGCATCTAGCTCTGCAGATTTTCCTGCATATGTGGTTGATATTTTTATTTTTATAATTTTGTTTACTTTCAAAAATCATTTGTTGTAATTGTTATTTAACTTCCACAGAAAAATGATTGCTTGGGCTATCTAATATTAATATAATAATAAAATTATGAAGTTTCACTCAAAGTTGATGATATAAAATAATTTATTATAAAAATTACATTTTATTATGAATGACTATGTTTTGAATTTAAGCTCAATTCAATAATCTAAACTGTCGTTGAATTAGATTATATTGATTTGGATCCTATTATTAGGTTGAATTAGATCGACAAAAATTCAAATTGACAATTTTGAATCCATTTAAATTTTAAATTTAAACTTAATTTGTCCATCTCTAGTTAAGAAGATCTCAACATACTTGAAAAGTTAAAATTATTTTAACTTCAACTAGAAGACAGTCATATTGGTGAGTTGTTATGCATTCGTAAATTTAAAAATGTGATATAATTTTAAAAAATAAATTATTTTTTCAAATAGTATTAGAAAAATTTTTATTTCATATTTTTTTTGGTGTAATATAGTTTATATTTTTTTATAATATACAAATAATTATTATTATGTACAAACAAATTTATTTCAATAAAGTTTTAAAAAATTATAATTTATTATAATATATAATTTATTTTTATTTATAATTGATTCAATTTGAAATTAAAATTTTGTATAATTACAATAAGGTTATTCCCACTTTAAATGATTGTACTCAAAGGTGTCCATGAAGTTATTATAATTTTGGAATTCTACATTGCTTTCACTCTATTTTCTGACTCTCCAATCTCACAATAATTAACTTACTATTGTCATTTATAAATATAGAAATATAAGAAACGTAGCAGTCAACCTTCTAATTTACATAATAATTACTAGGTACAATAAATTGTCTGCATTTAATTTTTTTTTAATTTTTATATTAATTATTTTAAATTTTTTATATTAATTATTTTAAAGTTAAAGCGTAATGCGCACAAAATGTATATAATAGCATATCTCTTAGCATAATTGTCATTAAAAGTGACAAACCAGGCTATCAACTTGTCACCACTTCAAATGGATAATCAAACAATTTTTTTTTATAATATGAATTAAACAAATTTTTGATATTATAGTATTGACCCTGGCTGCTGGTGCTATTTATACTTCAATAGTTTTTTTTTTTCAACTTTTTAAGCATTGCATTGTCCTTCTCTATTACAAAGAGAGAGAGAGAGAGAGAGAGAGAGAGGATGAAATATTTTGGAGTGAAGTTGCTTTCTTCTTCCTCCTCCTCCTTCTCCTACTTTTGCTTTTTTCGCTGCTTCTGCTTCTGCTTCTGCTTCTGCTTCTTCTTGTGCTTCTTACTTTATCAACCCAACACTCAAAATGCTTCTTTGGACCCTGCTAAAGGCAGGTGCTTTCTTCTTACTTCTCAAAATCAAAATATTTTCTTTTAAAAACAATTAAAAGAAAGAAATTACCCTAAAAAAATATATGGCATGTAAAGGATACTTAGAATTTTGACAATTGATTTGATCATCAATTGAATTAATCCAAATTTTTTAAGGATATTAGCGTTGACATTTATGATACAATAAGATTCCAATTCGTTCTTTCATTAATTTAGTCTTGTAAATATGCTCACTTACTATTTTTACATGGTAGTCTAGATGTTTAAATCTTCAATTTTTTGAACTCTTTTACTATAATTTTCAACTCTTTCTATAATTTTTAATATTTTTGTTATAATTTTAAACTTTAAAAAAAATACAACAAAAAATCAAAGTTACAACAAAATATAGACTAATTAAAATAAAAAAAATTAAGGATTATGATAAAAAAAATTGAAAAATTAAATAAATAATAATATATATAGTTGTACCATAGACTCATGTATGTATGTGTGTGTGTATGTATGTGTGTATGTGTGAGGTGTCACTTGTGATTATATATGAGATAGTCCACAATGTTTGCTTTGTATTTTAAACTAGTATGAAGTTGTAGGTGAGAATTAACTCTTTGAAGACACTATGTATTTAAACTTTAATTATTCATTTCCTCTAAATAAATAAAAAATAATAATATATTATAATTTTTTTTTTGTGTATGCGTATGCGAACATGTATGAAAAGTATTTTCTTTTCTATATACTTGTATTCTAAAAAAATTATATTTATATGAGAGAAAAGTTTGATTTATTATAAGTAAAAATTTGTGTTTTAATAATTTTTTGTCAAACAAAATTGTTTAATCAAATTTTTTAAAAATTTTAAATGTGTATGCAAGATAGAATTCTTATATGATATGGTTTGCATTGAGGTAGAATGCATTTGGTTATTATGATGTTCAAACTTTTTGGAAATTATTGGATTGCAATTAATATTTAATATTTTATGATTTTGTAAGCAGCAAGGGCATTGAATACAATATTTGAAAAATGGGATACACAAGCTGTGTCATTACAGAATATAAGTGGAGAGCCATGCACTGGATCTGTTATTAATGGAACTGACTTTGAGAACCCAGAGTTAAGAAACAAGCCGAGCTGCTAAATTAAATTTTTTGGGCTTGTCCTTCTTGTTTTTTTTAAAGCCCAGGTTCCTCAAGCTGCAGCAAGTCCAAGGGAAGAGAGCTGTTGTCTTCCAGCCTGCTGTCTTCTCGCCATTCAACAACTCTCCGAAGTGTTACTTGTTCCAATACAGTTGCGTACTTAATTAGTCTTCAAGTTTTTTATTAACGCTGCAGTTTTCTTGATTAAACTCTTCCTCATGCAAGAGTCTTATAATAGTTTTATTTACCTTTGTCTTTTTCTCTCAGCTGTGTATATATATAGAGATCTTACTTCATTCAATTTTGTATGTGATACCAAAAAATAAAAACAAACGTATTCCTGCAATCAGATTAGCAAATCTTAACTTGGTATCAAAGTCTCAACGACCACCAGCCATGACTCATCAACTTCTGTACAAGCAGATACCAACTTATCATTTATTACTAGTGCAAGCATTCTTACAATCACTTTTTCAAATGCCATCAAATTTATTGACTTAAATTTTCTTCTTTGGAAGTTACGAGTTCTTCCCTTAGTTAGAGGAAATGATCTTGAAGAATTTCTAGACTCAGAGATAACTCTACCAAATAAACATGTCGTTACAGTTGATAAAAATGGAAATAGCATTACCTCTACAAATATAGCCTATAACGTATGGAAGAAACAAGACTAACAACTTTTGGGGTGGCTCCTATCAACCTTGAGTTAATTTATGCTGGCCATAATAATGGGCTGCTTGACATCTGTTGAACTATGGCAGTCACTTGAGAAAATTTTCACAGCAAAATCTTTGGCCAAAATTATCGATCTCAGAAATCTCTTAACCTCAACAAAGAAGGAAGGAATGAGAATCTTAGAATATTATCAAAAAATGAAGGAAATTTTGAATTCTCTGAAAGCATGTGGAGATCATGTACCAAACAAGAATTTAATCATGCATATTATTGGTGGGCTAGAAAGAGACTTTGAGTCCATAATAGTTAATTTGTTATCAAGGATTCAAGAACCAATATTAGAAGTTCATTCAATGTTGTTGAGTCAAGAAAACAGGCTAGATATCTGGAATGGGCTGCATAGCACAAATATGCAACAAGAAGTGACAACAAACCTGACACAAGCAACCATGAATCAAAGAAGGAACGAGAATGACTTCAACCAAGGAAGAAACTGCTTTAGCAACCAAGGTAAAGGGAAAGGAAAGTTTGGTAACACTAGAAGAGCATTAAAACCTACCTATCAAATATGCCTAAAGGTTGGTCATATAACTCTAGAATGTTGGCATAGTTACAATAAGAATTTCTCTCCTCAGCAACCGAAATAAGACAGCAAAGTAACTTACCTTGCAATAACTAAGACTGTGGTAGATCCAGCTTGGTATATGGACAATGGATTCATAAATCATGTCACGAATTCACTTCAAAATTTGTCAACAATTTCAGAATACAAAGGCGCTAATAAATTGGCTGTAGGTAATGGTTAAAATCTTACCATTTCTTATGTTAATTGCACTAAATTTCATACACAAGATTCTACTACCTAAGTTAAACTAAATAGAGTCTTGTATGTACCCAACATCACAACGAATCTAATAAATGTTTCCAAGTTACTCAATGATCATCATGCAATTATCATTTTCAATAAATATCATTGTATTGTGAATGATCTGAAGACAAAGAAGGTGTTGCTTCAAGGAGTGGCTGAAAGTACTTGTACAAGCTGCCGAAGTGTCCTATGCAATATCAAAATTCATCTGTCTTAGTTAGTCTAGTTTCACACTCTGACAACTCAAATGCCAATCAAGAAAAATTTGTTTTTGTTCAAACTTTTGAAAGATAGAAAACACAAAAGGAACTAAAAATTTGGCACCAAAGATTAGGCCATCCACACTTGAAAGTGTTTAACCAAATTTTGCCATTTTGTTCAAATTTAAAGTCACTAAATAAAGACACTTCAGTTTCTTTAACATTTTTCTGTTCAGCATGTCAACTTGGTAAAATGCACAAGATCACATTCAAATCAACTGAAACAAAACAAAGAAAGCACTAAAATTGATTCACACTGATCTTTAAGGTCTAGCTCATATAGCCTCAATAAATGAATATAGGTTTTATATAGCCTTTGTAGATAATTACATTATATTCACATGGATATTTCCTTTAACTTACAAGTTAGAAACCTTTTCTATCTTCAAACATTTCAAAACATAAGTTGAGAACTTCTTTGAATTGAATATCAAAGCAGTTCAAACTAACATGGGTGGAGAATTCAAACCTTTTAAAAAAATTTTAATAGAAAATGGAATAATTCACAGATATGCCTGTCCTTATACTCATTATTTGAATGGAAAGGTAGAAAGAAAATGTAAACATCTTGTAGAAATTGGTTTAACCTTACTTACTCAATCACATATGCCTTTAAAATTTTAGTGGGAAGCATTCTATACTTCTGCATATATCATCAACAAATTACCTACATCAATACTTAATAACAAAACTCCATATGAACTAATCTTTAGACACAAACCTAATATTAACATGCTTAAGGTCTTTGGCTATGAATATTTTCATTTTCTCAGACCATACAACCAATATAAACTAAGTTTTTATACCACAAAATGTGTCTTCATTGGATACAGTCAGCATCACAAAGGATATATGTGCTTGCACCCATCAAAGAGAATATATATTGCTAGAAATGTGATCTTTAATGAGGATAACTTTCCCTTTGAGTTAGACCTCAGCTTTATGTCTAATATTCCCAAACATAACTTAGATAAACAAATGTTATCAATGCCATTCTTTACCCTATCGAACTAGTATAGACAACAACATATGGATTCACCAGTAGTAGGTACAAGATCTCCTACAGCTCTTTCCAAAACAGAACTTGCACCCTCTTCAGTTTAAGAACAAGAAGTTCAGCAAACACCAGACACTCAGCCTTCCATGTCACCTTAAAACAATCTCATTCCAACTCATGAATCAACTACAATCCCTTCACAATCCAAAAAACTTCAGACAGGACATCCTATGATTACTAAAAGCCAAGTAAAAATTTTTAAACTTAAGACTTATCTCTCCAATCTAGTTGAATTAGAAGAATGAGATATTTCTGTGAATGAAAGTTAGGCCTTAACAAATTCAAAATAGAAGGCAACAGTGAGGGAAAAGTTTCAAGCACTTACACAAAACCACACTTGGGATCTGATGCCACATTCTTCAAACTTAAAAGTGGTTGGATGCATATAGGTCTTCAAAACAAAGCAGAATCCAGATAAAACCATACAGAGACACAAAGCAAGGTTAGTTGCCCAAGGATTCTTGCAAACACTTGAAGTAAATTTTGCAGAGCCTTTCAGTCTAGTCATTAAACCTTCAACAATCAAAACTGTATTAACTTTAGGTATGCAGAGAAATTGGATCTTAAGACAAGCAGACCTAAACAATGCTTTCTTAAATGGTGCATTAAATGAATTAGTCTATATGAGTTAGCCACCAGGTTTTAAAGATATAAAAACTCCCTCTCATATCTGCAAACTCAAGAAAGCAATCTATGGTCTCAAACAAGCACCTAAAACTTAGTTCGAAAAGCTCAAAACAACATTGATAACCTGGAGATTCACCAATTCTAAAGTTGATACCTCTTTGTTTTATAGAATTAAAGACTCAACTACAATTCTCCTGCTTGTGTACGTGGATGACATAATTTTAACAGGAGATAATATCTCAGAAGTTGAGCACTTGATCAAGAAGTTGAATGAAGTTTTTACTTTCATAAACTTAAGTTATCTAAATTTTTTTCTTGGTTTTGAAATCAAAAAATCATAAAACCATCTTCACTTATCCCAAACTAAGTACATTACTAATCTTCTCATCAAGACCAACATGTTAAACTACAAAAGAATGAAGACACAGAATTGATGGTGCCAGGGAACAAGTTTAGCAAATACAACAATCAACTTTTCAAAACTGAAACTTTTTACAAGTCTGTGATAGGGTCCTTACAGTATCCCACTCTCACTAGGCCAAACATCACATTCTCGGTCAACAAATTGAGTCAATACATACATGAACCCAAGAAGAAACACTGGAATGCATGTAAAAGAGTGCCAATACATGTAAGGTTCCTTTTAGGTGGGACTATGTTTTAGCAAAGCAGACACAATGAACCTGACAGGTTTCTCAGATATTGATTGAGCATCTGATTCTGATGATAGAAGATCAATCACAGGCTACCTTAATTACTTGGGAAATAACTTGATCTCATAAAGCTCCAAAATGCATACTGTAGTTGACAGATCCTTAGTTGAATCTGAGTATCTAGCTTTAGCTCATCTTCCTGCAGAAATGCGTTGGATAAAGTCATTATTATGAGAGATCAAAGTTGAATTCAAAAAACCAGCAGTTATCTTATTAGATAGCTAAAGTGCAGCAACTCTTACTTCAAACCCAAAATATCATGTTAGGACCAAACACATTGAAATTAATATCCATTTCGTGCGTGACAAAATAAACAACAAAGAGATATCATTTCAATACATTTCTACAGATGAACAGGTAGCAAACATTTTCACAAAACCTTTATACTTGAATAAGTTTTTGTTTCTTATAAAGAAACTCAATTTGGAACCACGAGAGATAAAGCTCAACTTAAAAGAGGGAGTTGAGAAACAAATTGAGCTACTGAATTGAATTTTTTGGGCCTGTCTTCCTTGTTTTTTTTCAAGCCCTGGTTCCTTAAGCAGCAGCCTATAAGTTCAAGAAAAGGGAGCTTTTGTCTTTCCACTTACTGTCTTTCTGCCATTCAACAACACTCCAGAGTGTTACTTGTTCCAGTACAATTGCGTGCTCAATTAATCTTCAAGTTTTTTATTAACACTGCAGTTTTCCTGATTAAATTCTTCCTCATGCAAGTCTTGTCCTAGTTTTAATTACCTTTGTCTCTTCCTCTCAGCTGTGTATATATAGAGATCTTGCTTTCATGTAATTATGTATGTGATACCAAAAAATAAAAACAAACATATTCCTGCAATCAGATTAGCAAATCTTAACTCCGAGATAACAATCCTGCTATCATTTGTGACTACACCTTCGACAATGCCACCACGTGTCACATTACTCAACTGTAATCCTTCTCTTTCTGTCTATCAACTTGAACTTCAAATATCTTTTTATCATTCTCAAACAAATTTTACTACCACAATTGACACATTTTTGGAATTGCGATAGTTCTACTATACTTTGGCAAAAGACATTAACTTTTAGCGAAAATCACTCACTTTTCACTTTAACATTTAATACTATCAACCCCAGATAAATTGTAATTTCAAAACTCGATCATCATACAATAACTTAATATTGTCAAGAGAAGTATGGTCCTCTGTTGTTGTTGGAACATGGAAATATTATCTTTTATTAATGCAGTGTAATGGTTTCTTTGATTTTACAGGAGGGTGTATGCTTTGAACAAAAGAGGAGTTATTCCTGAAGAATTAGTAACCCTACAATATCTTACCTATTTGTATGAATTAATTTCTCTCTCAATATTTTTCTCCATTTCAGTCGGTAATATCTTACATTTATCTATCTTTGTTTGAATTTTGTAGGAAAATTTATCAAAATTACTTCACTGGTCCCTTGCCTGGATTTATTGGAAATTTATCTCGATTGACATCATTGTAAGTATTCAAAAGATACCCTGATAAATCTTTTTTTTCTCTTTTGGATAAATAACTTTAAATCTTGCTGCTAATTCAGGTCAGTTGGCACCAATGCATTCTCTGGACCTATCCCCAAGGAGCTTGGAAATCTGAAGGAGTTAACTCCTTCTGTAAGATTAGAAAACTTTCCCTCTCTGTTTTTTGGTTTGCGTAATAAGTTAAAAGGATGAGATACATTCTGTTCAATGGAATGTCAGTATTTTCTGAAAATAAATAATCAATTAAAATCAGAAATATATGGAATCACAGTTGCAGCCATTTTGTATATAGGATATGATTGTGATTAAGGTGTCATGGCTCTAATCAATCACAATCCCTATGAGATGAAATCTCTGGACGTCAAGTACAATCGGGAGAGTGAATGATAAACATTAACTACTAAATAAAAGTAGGCGACCAAATATTTAACTGTTGTGCTTTCAAAGTTAAATTTCAAAAAAGTTGCATTGCTCAAATAGGTTATTGTTTGAAGCCACATCAATGGAAATTCTTATTCTTCTGATATATGTAATGCTGCAGGGCGTTTGGTTCCAACAATTTCTCTGGAAAACTCCCTCCAGAACTTGGTAACTTAGTCAATCTTGAGCAACTGTAGGTTCTGAACCTTTGTTATTCATTTGTTTCATTGTTATTTGTTTCAGTTTAGTACTGCATTCTTATGAAAATAAGAAATTTTTAATTGATCGTATTCAACAGTTACATGGACAGCTGTGGAGCAAGTGGTAAAATTCCCTCTACATTTGCTAACCTTAAAAATATGCAAGTAGTGTAAGCAAGTTTACATTTTCCAATTTTCTTTCCTTGCATAAACATTATCCTGTGTAAAGTAGATTTGTTAATTGTCAGGTGGGCGTCAAATAATCCTTTTACAGGAAAAATACCCGACTTCATTGGGAATTGGACTAAGCTTACATCCCCGTAAACTTGTTAACTTCTAAGTTCATGTATTGTATTCTGGTGAATGACAGCAGAGATATTTCTTGATTTCTGATAATTTTCTCAACATGTTTGTCAAAATGCCTCTGCAGGAGATTTCAAGGGAACTATTTCGAAGGTCCGATACCATCTAGTTTTTCCAATTTGACCTCATTGACCTCCTTGTGAGTAAATTTCTTGTAACAACTTCTCAATCTTACCTTCTCCCTCTCGCTCCCTGGAAAAATGACTAATAACAGTGATATTTGAAATGATTGTGCAGGCGACTCAGTGATATATACAATGGGAGCTCATCTCTTGATTTCATTCTGAATTTAAAGAACTTGACTGACTTGTAAGTCATATTAAACTTTTTGTTTATCACATTGCCTTTAGCAGCTCATACAACTGGACAATTGACCCTTCTTCTTTTTGGGTTATTGTTTTGCTCCGAAGGTCCCTAAGAAATGCTATAATTAGTGGTACTCTACCATCTCAAATTGGAGAACTCCAAATGTTACAGACTTTGTAAGTTAACATTAAGAACTAAAATATCAAGTAGCATTTTCTCTGGTATTTCTTTTTTTTTAATTTTTGACTACTTTTTGCTGGGATTTGAGTTTCAACAACTTATCAGGCCAAGTACCAAGTGATTTATTCAATATTGATTCTCTTACCGACTTGTAAATTCATTGAAGCTTTCCTCCAAGCCTTGTGCTTTGCTAAATACTGTTTGTTATTGCTAATGCACTATACGCTGTTTCAATGGCCAGGTTTCTTGGAAACAACAGTCTATCAGGAAACCTTCCCAGCGACAAAAACGAAATTCTTGAAAATATGTAAGGCTTGGTTCATGTTTTTCATTGAATGCCGGAGAATTTTCAGAAATTACTTGTTCAATTAAAATGGTTTAATTTTGTTTAGAACATATTTGATATGTATGTTCCCAGGTGTCAGACTATTTACTGATACAAAATGGATTTTTGGTCCACAAAGCTTGCAATTTGAACATCGTAATATATATTGCACGTTCCAATTTGAAAAGTAAGGAAACAAGAAAACAATACGAAAAAAATAAAAGAAACTATGAAGATGCGTTATGGTTTTCAGCCACTCATCTTCCATACATGTTATCAGTTGTGAATTTCAGCTTCTTTCATGCAACAACTAGCCAATAAACTTAGCAAGATTGTTTCTTAGTCTTGCATATATATATGGTGCATGTTCCAGCTCATTCCCTGGTTTTTGACATGCTTCCTGCAGCGATTTATCACACAATCTTCTATCAGGAACTTTTCCCTCTTGGATGAACTGAAATGTACAATTGTATGTATCTTGAACCATAATGCTCCTCTTTTCCTCTTCATTTTCTAGACTTTAACTGCTTTCTGGTTTAGCTTATGCCTTGTCTAGCTCATCCAAAACACAATTTTTTTTTGCTTCTTATTGCATAGAATTTATGAAAAAAAAAAAGCACTTTCAAAGGAGGCAGGAGGGGCAAACAAAGCACTTACAAAGAATTTTAAAGCCACTGTGTCTGGTAACCATCTTGAAATTCACTTATTTTGGGCTGGCAAAGGGACCTGTTGCATACCTAAACAAGATGATTATGGAATAGCAATTTCAGCTCTCAATGTTGTTTCAGGTAAAGTATATGATTCCTCCAAATCTTCATTTAGCATGGGATAAATAAAGAGTTATCTGCTTCTTACTGCTATTTATAACTGACTTCTTACTGCTCAGCTTTCCCACCAACTGTAAGTGGGTTACCTACAAGTGCTCCGGGAAAGAAAAGCCAGACAGGGTTGAATGTTGGTATTGCTGTCCCCATCGTTATTATGAGCTTGATAGTGATATTTGTAGCGTTTTATATGAGGAGAAAAAGAGATAAGGATGATGAGGAAGGTAAGAACTCTACAGACAATGTAATGATATGTAATAGTAATCGTAGCAGGAACCAAGCTTGCTCATGAAATTCTATGAATTTGTATTGCATATTTCTGCATATAGCTAAATGCTCGGCTTTGTTCATTTCTTGTCATGCAAATCCCTTGATTTTATTTTACTATGGTATCCACAAATGATCATATTAAAACATTTATGGTGTCCAATTCTTGTAATTTTTCCTTAATTTTTGTTGTTGCTTGAATATGCAGGGCTATTTGGAATAGGTCCTAAACCAAACACATTCAGCTATGCTGAGTTGAGGTCTGCAACAAAAGACTTTGACCCTTCAAATAAGCTCGGGGAGGGAGGATACGATCCAGTATACAAGGTAATTTATGTATCTAAGTTTACAGCCAATTGTAATTTGCTTGCATAATAATTTTGCAATATAGTACTTGTTGTGCAATCATAGCTTTGACATTGTACTTATTTAATCATTTGATTTTGGCTTCAAGATTTTCATGAGAAACAAGAGTAGATATTATTTAGGTTACTAAATCCGGCATCTTAACAGGGTACGCTTTCTGATGGGAGAGTAGTAGTTGTGAAGACACTTTCACTAGCATCTAGTCAAGGGAAGAATCAATTCATAAATGAGATAGCTATCATGTCTGCAGTGCAACATCGCAATCTCGTGAGATTGTATGGATGCTGCATTGAAGGAACCCGGCGCCTCCTTGTTTACGAATATCTTGAGAACAAAAGCCTTGATCAAGTATTGTTTGGTAGGATGATCAAAATTCACTCTTTAACTCTCAACCAAAGTAGAAAATAACTCAAACTATATTATATCAAGTTTGACAGCTGAAACCAAGTCAAAGAAGAATATGAATCACTGGCATTCTCAAATTTCAAGATATATTTCGCTATTTTAATCAATATTTAGTTAAAATATTACTACTCTGCAAATAGCAGGACTGCAAAATAAGCCAGCCAATGACTCAAAGTTGATTGACAATGTTTTAGTGAGAGCTTCAAAATTTTTCTGGGATGCTACCTCGGAATAATAATCAGCTGTTTCAGTTTACAAGTTCTTAATGATTGCAGTCACAGTTTCTGCAGGAAAAAGTGAATTGCACCTTGATTGGCCTACCAGGTTCAGCGTATGCCTGGGAACTGCAAGAGGGCTGGCTTATCTTCACGAGGAATCAAGGCCAAAGATTGTTCATCGAGATGTCAAAGCAAGCAATATTTTACTTGATGCAGAATTCTGCCCCAAGATATCAGATTTCGGATTGGCAAAGCTGTATGATGACAAGAAAACCCACATTAGCACCATAGTTGCAGGGACCATGTAAGCTCTTTCAACCATTTCTCTATTACCATTCTTCCATTTTGTACTGCAGCGTATATAGGATGAAACTGAATCCTACAATGGTGAATTAAGATTTACAAAAATTTATATTCCCAGTCAGACTAGGGTATTTTAACTAGTAAGTATCGATCTTGTAGTGGGTATTTGGCCCCGAGAGTATGCAATGAGAGGACACTTGACCAAAAAGGCTGATGTTTTTGGTTTTGGTGTTGTTGCTTTGGAGACCGTCAGTGGAAGAGCAAACTCTGACAATAGCTTGGATAGGGAAATGATTTGTCTTCTCGAATGGGTAAAGAAAAAAGCTTAAACTTCATTCAGCTTTCTTTGCTTTCTTATCCATTAGTTAAACAAACTCATTTGTTCCCCACCTGAATTATTGTCTTTAATGTTTCTAGGCATGGAGTCTCCGTGAAACTGACCCGAGTCGGGGGCTGGTATATCCTACGTTAACAGATTTTAACGAAGAAGAAACTCTTCGAGTAATAGGAATTGCTCTCTTGTGCACTCAAGCATCACCAATGTTGTGGCCACCCATGTCGCGCGTTGTGGCCGTGCTTGCTGGAGACATAGAACAGCAAAGCCATTTTATTTGACAGATTGGGATTTTAAGGACATAACAGCCAGCTTTTTGAACGAAGACACGACATCATCTTCAACTCTAAGAAGCTACAGCAAGCAGAAAAGTGAACGAGAAAATCCAAGTGAAGATCATAGCGCAGGAATTGATGCATTGTTGTCTTCAATAAAGAGAATATACAATAAATAATTCTCAAACTCATTTTTTTTATTAATTATAATCAAATAAAAATTAAGAAAGATGAAAAAAATTTTCTATTGATTGCAAAAAACAATAATAAGAGGCAAGTTTCTTTGGATTATTTAAACATTCATAATTATTTTTAAACAATAATTTTAGTTTCTATGCTTACATTTGATATTAGAATATATTAATAATATTTATCTTAATTTATTGAGTATTTTTAAAGAAACTATAAAATGTAGTTATGGGTATATACGTTGTTTTTTATTTTTCATGCAATATGAATATTTATGTTTTTAATATAAATATATGTTATAAATCATTTTATATTTGAATTTATGATATTTTGGATGTAAAAAATATTGAAAACGATATTAAAATGGTTAAAAACACAATTCGAGTTTGCCGGTCTGTATTCGGATCGTTTTTAATTAGAGTCAATCTAGTTAGAGATTGAAAAATACTCTTACTAGTAGATGACATATCAGTTTCATTTGGATTATATAGATGACATGTCATACAGTTTCTTCACTATTTGAAAAATAAATTTACAATAACTAAATTCAAACCCAAGCGCAAACATTCATTATATAAACCTAACCACCGAATCACATGTTATTTTTATGTTATAAAGGCACATTTATTAAGTTTTAGCCGTTTTTAATTTTAAAATTAACTGTATAAAAATTTAAAACACTAAGAATTAAACCCATAACTTTTAATTTAGGGATTTGTTTTTCAACCCCTAGGTTGATTGTTCACTTGTTATCTAATATATTTTTTGATAATTTTAAGAATTTAATATTATTTTTTTATGTTTTCACAATATTAAATTATACTATACAATTTAGTCCAAAATTTTTTTTTTTATTATGATATTGATTTAAATACATACTTTATGTACAATTTAGTTTTAAATTGAATTTAAATAATTTTAATTGTGCATATTATTTAAGTTTATTATATACAAATTTAAATTTAATTTAAATGTTTGAATTTATGCATAATTAAGATTTAATTTTAATTATTTATTTTAAAATATGTAATTTATGTTTTATTTATAAAATAGTATAATTTGCTTGATTTATATATTTTATTTTACGCATACATTATAAAAATAGTAGTTAATATGAAAATTCATTAAAAAAATACATAAAATTTAAGCAAATGATAAATGACATAATAAGTATTATTGTTAGGTATAGTTATAGTATTTTATTTCCTTCTAATTATATGTTTGAAAAAATTATATTTAAGGAGAATAGATTTTAAATGAGACCGCTTGTGACTCCTTCAATTGTTCTTGAAAATTGATCTACTATAATTATTAGTTAAATAGATTATTCTCTATTACCTGTACAATAAATATAGAAATATTTTAGAAGAAATTTTTATAAGACATAAATATTAAAAGATATTCATTAAAATATTTTAGTAATTCATAAAAATTTAATACATTAAAAATTAATCACAGTATTCTTAAATTAAATAAAATTTTATATTAAATTAGAATCAAACGATAAAGATAATATTGGTGAAATGATAGATTATGGACAAAAAAGAGAGAAAGTGGATACTGTTCGAAGAGAAAATAAGAAAGAGAGTTTTCTACCATTTTCATTATGTAGACCAAGCTTGACCATGGAGGAACCTGAGTCAATCTTGATCTATTTCACCCGCATAATGGATTTAGTATAGACCTCTACAATACAACTCATATCAATTTCCAAACATTGTCCAAAAAAAATTTTATTTAGTCTAGCCTCTTTATACAACCCAACTTGCCTTCCAAATAACCCTTAAACATTTAAAATAAACACTAGAAATCACTTAACAGAGTGTGAAATATCTCATGTATATAATTAAGCAAAAAAACCAATCATTATAGACATTAATTTTAAAGGTTAAGTCAATTCATTCAATGATTATATTAGACTTTGTCAATCAGATCAATGAAAATTAAAAACCAAAATATTACCTAAAAATTCGATTAATTAAATTGTGAAATTTAGTTGATTCAAATTTGAAATTTGGTTGCGTATATTTTGAACTTACTTTGTTTTGAACGTAGTTTGTTTTCAAAATTTGAAAACTTTACATTTTAATCTCTATTCTAAGTTTTAAAATCTTGCATTTTGGTCTAGTTTTCAGATTTTAAAAGTTTATGTTTTGGTACCCTTTACAAGTTTTGAAAGTGCATTTTTGTATAAATGAAATGTATTTACACAATTATCACAATCACATACACACAAGTATACATCAAAGATGCAACAATTAATACTATAAACTTGTAACTTAATTCTTTAAATTTGAGCTCATGATGCTTTCTTTTTCATTTACGTGTATTTTTATCATTAACACATAAGTCCATATGATGCTAAGATCAAAATAAGATACAAATAAACAAGCTCAGTTTGTAAATCTTAAGTTATATTCCACATGCAATCAAATGAAAATATCATAAAATCTTTAAGAATAATTTATACTTTTATGTAGAAATATCGATAATTACTGATCAAAATCCTAACCTACCAATCAAATCACTAATATATTTACATAGCTACACATCTAAGTGAGCAAGAAAATAATTTTTAACAATGAAATTGGCATAATGTAACAAACTCATAGAATGATGAAAGATTTCATAATGTAATAAGATAATTGAAATTTTTCTAAAATATGCGTTGCACTCTCTTTTTCTTTGTCTAAGTTTTATCTCACTAAGTTCATATTTGAGACAATATTAAGCATGTTTAACAAAACCTAAAGTGGTATAATCTAAGAGAAAGTATTGTGATTGGTCAATTATGCCACCTCTTCTTATTAATGGCTTCACTCTTAGTTTTAAAATGTTAAAGCTTTGAAGTGTTTTATATGCATTACATTATTGCAAACTAAACAAATACTTGTTTGTATTTGATTGGTTACATGTTTCAATAAATATATATACTATAGTGCATAGAAGAAACTATCATTGCTCAATTCGTTGGGTTTTGCTTAAATGTTTCAATACTATCAAATATCTATTATGTTCATCCATTTTATTTATTTTGACGCAAGACAAGCATTGATAAGTCATGATTTCATTCATGAATATGCAAGAATGTTATATCATTAATAAGACAAAAATAAAAGAAATAAAATTCACATCTAAAACAACTCTCTCTTGAGAAAAATAAATAATAATAAACTTCTTTATTTTAACAAATAAGGTTACATGCATATTGTCTTCTGAAACCTTAAATAAGAATAAAACAACTAAACTAAATAGGAATCTTAAACCAAGTAAAATTTAAAGCAATCTTAAAGAAAGTGAAAAAAAAAAATACTAAGTAGCAAATAATAAAAAGTAAAGTAATCCTGAATTATGTAGGATCTATATTTACAACATGCATAAATTTTTATTTTTTATTTTATGTTATTTTTTTAAATAAATCATACTAAAAAATTTCATAATTGAAAGGCACATTACTATTTATGACTATATATTCACTTGAAAAAAACTAATTCCCAAGTGATCATACAACACAATTTTGAAATAATAGATAAATAAATCAACTACATTGAATGGCTAGAAAATGCCTATATCATTAAGTAGGTTGACCTCATATGTATTATCTTGATTTGTTTTAGAACTTTAAATGGATCATAAAGTTTTTGCCACAACTTACCCATGAGCACTTGTTGATAGTATTTTCTTGTGTAAATGTTAGAATATAACTTAAAAATTATTTGTGTTATTGATTTCAGAAATATATTGTCTTTTGTGTGTGTGTGTGTGTGTGTACACTTACATAACTGTTAGAATATAACTTAGAAGTTATTTATGTTGTCCACTTTAGGGATATATTATCTTATATGTGTGTGTGCGTGTACTAATAAAAAAAAGTATTCTTTATTTATAAACATAAACTGCTTTCTTTATTTTGTCGTATATCTAAATAAAGTATATTTATGAATTGTCTAAATAGTGCATTTAATTGTTAAATGATATTAATAAAACTATTCTCATATTGAATGGATAACAATATCATATAATAGGTCTATTAAATATCTTCGGTGAATATCATGAGATGATATTAATGTAGGTAATAATATAAGTTATATTATTAAGATATTAGAATAGATTATTAGTTAGAGAATTATTTTTTAAATATGACCAAATGACGATAAATTATATGATAATGCATATAATTAATGATTTGTCATATAATTATACTAATATACAATGTAATCATTTAACTTGATATATCATGATCGAGTCTGATGTGAATGCATATGGTTTATACGGTGTATAAATACGAGACTAATTATGCCTCGTATGTTAAAGTTGGTTTGGCCATATATTATTTATATTGAAAATGAATGATGGTCAAGATTGAATTCGTTGGTTCGATATATATAGGTTTACAGTATTCGTTTAATTTCATCCATATTTATTTTCCTATATGAATATTGATAAATATCTTAAAAATAAATCTTCGACCAAAGTGTATTAAAGTCATATGAAAGAGTTCATAATGATGAGTTCAAGGCATATTGATTAATGATTCATATTTATATCAGTTCAAGATTTTGACATTCTATTTACTCTTATTTAATTAGGATTGAACAACAGAAAAATATTACCTATATAGTACATGCAATTTGAATGGGTTCAATGAAGTATTTTTTTTTTTTTTTTTTGTTATCGTTTAAAAGATATGGCACATTACTAAATGTTAACCATAATCGTTGAATTTTCGAAATGTTTGAATTCAAAAAGTTCGAAATAAATTTATAGCTAATTTATAATGAACTTACATAATTATACCAATAATCCAATGCGTTGAGAAATATTCATGAAAGAGAAAATATTATGCATAGAAAGTTAACACTTTTTGAGAAAATATAATGGTCAAAAGAAATATATATAGATAAGTGTTATATATATTTATGGTTCTTTAAAGTATTTAAAAAAAATTTATAATTTTATATTTTTTTACATAATTTAATGTAAATTACGTGATATATTGATAATAAAAATTATTAAAAAACCTACAAATTTACAAAAGTTACTTTTAATAATTGATAGTTATTAGATACTTGTTAATAAGTCCTTAGAGATATTGCTGGTATTTTTTCTTAATGGTTAAGTAAATAATTTTGTATAAGTATAAGGACTAAAGTGTAATAAATAATAATTATTTAATAATTATTATTTTATTTTTAGTTCATATTTATTCATTAATTTACTTAAAGGTTATGTTGGTAATAATGGATAAATATCTTAATTATTTAATTCAAAAATAAAAATAGATAATATAAAATAGTAACTTTACTTTTTTTAGTTAAGAAAAAAAGAAGAAAGCTCTTTTTTTCTCTCTAAAATTTGTCATTTTCTCTCTCTACTTTGGATGGTGTAGATTGTTGGAGTTTTATAGATTTGAAACTATTCTTTATTAACTCGTCAACCTAACAAGATAAGATACTTATTTTTTATTGATATTTTATACATATATTTTATATATGTTCAATTGCATAAGATGCTTGTAGTATTGGAAAAACTTATAGATTTGTTGCATGTTAGGCTATAGAATCCTTTCAACAAATACACCATCACCTCATCTTCGTTGTTAAATATTTGCTACTTGCTATGTTTATTAGTCGTGCCCTTGTGTTTAAGATTATTTTCTTCTGAGGATTGTTATACTTCTATGAATACGAGATTGTAATTGTTCACCAAAGTAAAAGCAAATGCACTAAAACGAATTTTCATAAAATCTACAACATGAGTATGACAAAAGCATAATATTTTAGTTTACATAATAAGTAAGTTTTATACTCCCATTTTAGATATGATTAATATAATATTTATTTAAATTTTTAGAGAATTTATCATTTTTTGATGAAGGTTTTGACTACTTTTACAAATTTTGAAAAAATTAATTAATGAAAACACCTAATTAATTTCAAAATTTAAATGCATGTTGAAACAGCTCAAAACCTGTAAAAGATAGATAATAGAATGCTTATGCAATAAAATAGAGAAAAATGCCATAAAAGTAGCTATCAATTCAAGAGCCAAGCACCTAAATAGTTGACTAGTAGTACTTAGGTGCCATAATTAAAAGTATCGAATGTGTTTATGTTAAGTGCCTAAACACGTTAGAGGATAGCACTTAAACGCCAAGTGATGGAAACATGAAGCTCTTCTTTATTTTCCAAAAATTCAAGGAGGGTTTACAGGCTATTTTAGGAATATTTTCAACGCATATTAAAAAATGGAAGAATTGAGAAAAGGGAAAGGCCACCAAAGAAGAAGAAAAATAAAACCAGAGGAGAAAACTAAAAAAGCTTGAAGAAAAGGGTGCGTTCTCACCATCTTGCTTGCAATTCAGTTTTTATTTATTTTTTTCTTTACTTTTCTTTGTTAAGACGTTCAATAAAATGAGTAAGATGTTATTTTTTTCATGATGAATTAAATTGATTTTCAAAGGCTATGATTTAGCAAACAATGATATTATAACTTTTATTTGCTTAATGTCATTGGTATTTATGATTTATTCTTATATTTACTACTATAAAGTTTATGTAAGATATGAATATGCTTGCATACTTTATGTAATCCTTACAGGAAATTACAGTATTTAATAAATTTGACTATTTTCATTAACATAGAAATGTAATATGCTAATATTCTAAAATAGTTTTGTTATTAATATCAAAAATACTAATAAATAATAGTAATATTTTTTATTATCAACCATAAATTTATATTTCAATTATTAAGAATAAATAGAGTTTTAGTAAATTAGTTTTAGTAAAATTAGACATCTCAGAACTCTTTTTCTATTTTCTCTTAATTTTATCTTGTTTTAATTTAGTTTTTAGTTTTTAAAATATAAATCATCTCTTTATTAAAGTCATTCATATAAAACTTGAATAGTATCAATTGGTATTTAGGGAATAAAAAATTAAATTTTTATGGTTACGATACTCACTCATCACTCTATTACTTAATTGTGATAATGTACTGTTATGCTCACATAAATTTTCAACAACAATACACAATAGAGAAAAGATGTGTATTATTTCTTTTTATCTCCACAAGTAAATCGAATCAGATTGTCTAAAGAATGGTTCACCACTTCTATTTGATCATTAATTGGGGATGTGTTGTACTAAAAAACTTCAAAGAGTTCTAACTCACTTATATAAAGTTAGTTAAAAGTAACTAAGAATTTGTTATCCCTATCAAAAGTGATGGCTATGGAACCCCACGCAAATAAATAACCTCTTAAAAAAAATAACTTAGTGACATGGTGAGCATTTATGATTTTTTTACATTGAACAAAATGTAACGTCTTTGAAAATTCAATCAATGACTAGAAATAGTGAATCATTGCCTTGTTACATTTTAGGCAAACCTAACAAAGACTCCATAAATATAACATCCCATAAAGCAATAGGACTGAATAATAACATATATAAACTTGTGCTTTGTGACTACCATTTGCTTTTTTGACAAACGTGGCACCTTTGCACAAATTTTTTAGCATTCCTTTGTAGTTGTGGCTTCTTCAAACTAGCTATGGTCTTGTCCCTACTCCCATGGCCATTTAAGTTACTTGAATGCATTTTTCTTATCAATTTGTCATGCAAGGAACTCTTGAGAATGCATAATCTACTTTTTCTGAAATATTAGAACAAGTAACCCGGTTTCTAGCCTAAATATCTTTGAACTTTTCATCATTCTTATATAACTCCTTGAGTTGCTCAAAACTATAACTTCAACAAAAATAGTAGAACTTAAAGTGGCATGATGGCTAAAAGCATCCATTACCTAATTAGTAACTCTAGAGTTATGAATAATAACATAATTAAACCAAAGTAAACTGCCCACCTAGCCAACACGCGGTCAATGTGTTTTTACCCCAAAAGTGCTTGAGAAATTGATGGCTAGAATAAACAATGAACTCTTTAACAAAAAGATACGCCTCTCATGTCTTAAAAGTACAAAACACAATATAGAGTTTTTGTTGATAAGTCAACTATTTTGTCTTACATTACTAAGCTTTTCAATAAAAAATACAATAGACCTCCTTTTTTAAAAAAGAGCACTCTTGATCCAATTCTGCTTGTATCACATTCGAACTTAAATATTATTTCAAAGTCAAGTAAAGATAAAACATGTCATAGACACATTCTCCTTGATTAATCTAAAACTATGATTAGTAGCTTCTTTTCATTAAAATATAGCTTTCTTTAAATAATCAATAATAGGTGCCTAAATGGTGCAAAAATTCCTTGTAAGTCTATATTAAAAAGTTACTTGGCCTTGAAAACTCTTTACCTCGGCTTTGATCTTAGGACTTTGATCTTAGGCATAGGCCATTCTTGAATGGCTTTCAATTCCCTTCATCCATAAAAATACGTTTACTACTTACAATAAATCTTAAGAATACTAATTTGATTGTTAAGAAGACACAATTCTTTAAGTTACCAAAAATTTCATTCTTTCTTAACACTACAAATACTTGCCTAATATGATTAACATGCTCTTCTATATTTTTACTATAAATCTAAATATCATCAAAATAGATAACAACAAAGTAAGACATAAATGGTTTGAGAACCTAGGTCACAAGGCTACTTGGTGCATTAGATAACTGGAAAGGCATAACGAACCATTGATATAGCCGATCTTTTGTTTTGAAAGTTGTCTTCTATTCATCTTCCAAGCAAATTTTGATTTTATGATAACCACTTCCCAGACATATCTTGGAGAATATTTTTGCTCCAAAAATATGTAAATTACAAAAAATAAATTTTAATAAGTTGAAAATATGATAAAAAGAATGGTTAAGGATTCATTCACCCCCACTAGATAAAGGAATATCAATGATCATAATTATCTCACTTTCTTTTGAAAATAACAACTCTAAAATAATCACAAGCTTAATTATTTCAATCTCCCCTTACTCATCATTTAAGTGAAATAAATTATTTACTCAAGCTTTCTTTTCATTAAACAACCTAAAAATGAGCTTTTTAAATTCAGTTTAATAGAAACAATTAACTAAGAATGATAAGGTTGAATTAAGAAACAAATACACAAGCTCAATTTGTAAATCCTAAGTTATATTCCACATGTAATCAAATGAAAATAATTTAGAAATCTTGACAATTATGGATCAAAATTCTAAATTAGCAGTCTAATCACTAACATATTCACCTAGTTGAGTGTCTAAATGAGTAAAAAAAAAAATTAATAAAAAATCAGCATTATTTTACAAATTAAAGAAAGATAAAAGATTTCTAAATATTAGTCAATAATATCCTATCTTAGGTTTTGAAATTCACCAACACAAAGAAAAGTTTAATAGGCACATTATGTCGATATTTTGAAATAATGACATAGAAATAAAAGAAAAATACCTAGATAAAGATGCTAGAAAATACAAGTTTAAAGAATGTCAGATGTTCTTCTCTTTGTTTTTCAATAGCCTCCCTTAACATATATTCTCATCTCTCTATTTTAGGTGCTTTAAGGCAAAAATGTGTTCTTTTTATATAAAAGAAGGCATCATATGGTTCTTCTAATTCTAAATAAAGTAGGATTTGCATAAATTCTTTTTAGACTACAATTTCATCCCTTCTTGACTTGTTAAAATTTAAGATGTATATTTTTTAATTACTGCAACTAAATCACTTTGAATGTGATAATGAGTAAAATATCAACTAAAAGTTTTGAATCTCTAGTTTCTAATATGATGGAGATTAGACTTTTGTAAAGAAAGCTATTATTATTTTAATGACTACTATTTAAGTTGTCAATCTTAAAATAATTAAAATTACTTTTTTAATCTCCTAAAGAGTGACCTTGTTTTTCTCTTGCTAAAGTAATTTTCAATATGTTTCATAACAAACTTTGCTATATTCTCTAAGAAAGATTACCTTAAATTTTAATAAATAAAGAAAATTTTAAAAATACTTTTTTTAAACTCATTTGTTTATCTTTACTTATAAAAGCCTATCAAATACTGAAGTCAGCATTAATAAAAATTTCTCATTTTGCACTTTTTATAGCTTTTCATCTCTTTTTATTTCTGTCCCTAAAAACTTACAAAATACAACAGAAAAACAAAAGACTTACAAAATTTATGAACAATGAAAGAAATTATTATTATTATTATTACTATATGTACGAGAAATCTAAATCTCCTCTCTTTCCACACAAATTGTTTCACGTCTTGTTGCCTTGACAATTACATCTTACTAGTGTGCAATTTTTTTTCAAGTTTCCGGTGACCAAAAGTTGCTTTCATGCCTTTGGCTCAATACCGTTGAAAAGTATTCGAATTTTTGGACCATTCAAGATTGTCATACATCAAATACCATATATTTTGAAGAGGTAGCACAACAACGTATTTGTTAGAAGTGGTGTGGGGAAGAGTACATATCAAATTGGAAGGGAAAAATGGTAAGATAGAATTGGCGAATGTGAATATGGGAAGTTGGTGTTTGAATTTGAATTTAACATTATTGTTGACCTCGACTCCCCTAATTTTGATAGCATAAGATTTGACAAGCTAGAGCCTAGAATTTCTTTATCTAGCATCATACATACGTAATTTGCGAAGTTAGATTTGTTATTGTCTACAATCCATCTAACGCTTATGTCATATTCAAAGTCAATAATTGACTAATTCATATAACCAGTTAAGATCCATTTATGGTGCATATTTTTTTCTCACCACTTGTTATAAGTTTTAGGTATGGTCGCTTGGCGATGTTGTATGTTATGAATGACGAGAGATGCCGATATTAAATACAATCTCAATAATAATTTATATCAATTTAATAGTTTATAAATAAGATTGTTTTGTATATGGAGATTAACGATATCTCAATGCAATACATTCTAACACTATTTAACTTTAAAAACATTAAATTGAGGTATAATATTGCAACTTAGTCCATCTAAAATTAATTATGAAGGGCCAAAATTGTCTTCTTGCCAAACCCATCATATTTCAATCGATTGTTGCCATTTTCTTCTTCTCTTTTCTACCACATACTTTTCCCTTATATTTTGTTTCTTCAATTGCTCCACTCGAATTTGATTCCATCAAACCATTTTCACCATTGGATTCAGTACAAATTTCACATTCTTCTTCTTTCTTCATATGATTACCAAAAGTCATCTCATTCTTTTTTTTTTTTTTACTAAAACTCTCAAATTAAGTTAATCGAAACCAAACCATCATCACTTGAATTAGACAAAAACGTATCAAAATCTTCACCATTCATTTTCCTTTTCTCTAATTCCTACAAAATTTACTTTATTTTATTAATTTCTTTAAAACCCTACTTCCTTTTTCACATCAAAATCATTAATTTGTCACTTCTAGCATTCATTTTTACAATCTCTTCAAGACCAATCTTGTTTTTTTATATTTCCAACATAACCCAATTCATTTTCTCATCTTAAATCTTTAATAGCGCTTGACTTTTTGAATTCTCCTTGATCAATCTTAAAGACGTTTTCAAATTTCTTGTAGACCCATAACTTCTTATGCATATTTGACCCTAAAGATGACCAAATATGAATTTTTTTGTGAAATAAATATTTATAATATGAGATTTTCTTCTTAAATCCTTTTCAATCATACAATTGAATATCAAAGTGAAAGTTATAGCCTATATATAGAGACTTCACAATTTTCTTTTATGAATCATCCACTAAAGTGTGTAGTCTCTAAGGGCAATCTACACAAGATAGCAAATTAGCATTTTAATATTCTCTTAATTTTTAATTATATAGTGTAACACCCCTCTATTTAAAATCAACCACATAAGATATAATCTGAATTTTTTTTTTTTTAAACATAAAGATATATATATGTGTGCAAAAGTTGAATATATATAATATCTTAGTTACACACATAATCCATAATATGTAACCCACAAATACAAGTTTACTGTACCAACGTATATATATATATATATATATATATATATATATATACATATACATATAGATACATACGCATAATTATGCATTAACACCAAAAAAATACCCCATCATCAAGATACTAGCCCTATTAATGCCTCGAAAAGTTTGCATCCATATCCCGCGGCGTCACATTACCTGTAAAAACCACAATCCACAAAGGGTGAGCGAAACAGCTCAGTAAGGAAACATAATATTCTAGTACAGAATTTGTTTCCCTACCATATATACTATACGATACTGATGACGTAAAGGTTATTAACTCATATCACCTTAATATAATCTAACGAGATAAATACACTCCAACCATATACTCTGCATCACTATCCACATAATGCTCATAGTTATTATATAGAATATAAATAAATCTATATGCATTTCGAAATCAAAAACACATGACATTTTTAACAAATTATCGACAAATATATGACCGGTCGTGCTAACATAGTTATGGATCGTGGCCACAAAGTAATTTCGCCTAACCCTCATCCATTCACACCACTCATCTATCGGGCTGAGCATATATTTTATATATGATCGATCATATAATCTGGCTATAACCAAGCCAGCGGGTGTGAAGGGTATCTGAATATTCGGATCCATAACTAATGTAGTCACACAATTAATACCACATGGCCTAAAATCATGCATTCATTTTTTTTTTAAAACTATTGTACACTCAAACCATGCACAATAAATACCACATATGCGCACCTATACACACAGAAATGATAAATAACATTCACATCTCGATTTTATGCGCATATAAAATTCGTTCACATAATGAATGTATAATGCACTTGCGGATAGTGATACCTAACCAACAATTCATAACACTTCCATAATCATATACACTCGCAAATACTCAGTCTGCCAATTTCACTGGGATTTATTCATCACAATTATAATTTCTACTATTACGATAAATATATCGTATACTATCCAATATTAATGGATAACCATATCAACGCATCATTTACTAATAAAGAAAATTTACATAATAATTATAACTACTATAATTATTATGACAACTAACGTGTAACGTCCTAAATATTATAATATATTCTAAATTCTATTAACCAAGCTCCGATCACATGGCCATAATAATAATTCATTTATGCATTCCAACAACCATATAAAGTATTATATATACATAACACATCAAAATATTTCTAAATCTCCACAATAATAACCAAAGTTACCATTTTACCCTTCCTTCAAATTTTTTTCTCATTTTGTCCACCCAAATCAATTCCTACTAATTTCATTTGCTCCCTAACATACCTATACACATTCAAACATACCATAACATGTTAAAATATATCATTTAGAGACTCAATGAACAGTACTCTAAATTTACCATTTTGCCCCCCTTTCAAATTTTCTTCCATTTTATACATTATTCTATACCCAATTTCATCTAAACATCATTCGTAAATCCATTCCTACACAAATCAACCACCAATCACAAATTTCATAAAAGAAAATTACATTTTCTTACCTTTAAAATATGCTAATTGCTTGATTAAACCTCCCAATACCGCAAAACCACCTAAATCACCATTAAAAACCATAAACCACTTTTAAAAATCACTTTTCATCAAACCCATAAATTGAAATTTAGTAAAATCAAGAACTTTTACCGTCAGATTAAAGCTCTTGACGCGTAGAACAATTTTTCCTTCTGCGGTAACGCGTTTAATTGGACGGATTAAAAGATTTTGTTTGATTTTTGTCCAAAAATTGAAAGAGAATGGGAGAAGCACCTCACGGCAAGGAAGAAGAAAAAGTGAATTGTGTTTCAATTTTGAAAAGTCAACCCATCTTATCCAAATCTATATTTTTGAAAATTATACTATTACCCAAAAATATTTTAAAGCTTGCATTTAGCTCCCAAAAAAATTATGAAACTACCCAAGCCATTTTTATATTCTTTCACTTTAGTCCATCAATTTTAATTACCACTTTTTCTTCTAATTTCTCATGAAAAGACCATTTTACCCCTAATAAAGAAAATTGGTCACTTTAGTCTTTTTTCATCCTTTATAGAGAAATTCACATCCTAATTCAATTCTACTTTTTTCATATCTTATTTACAACATTTACAAGAGTTCTGGGTGATCAAAATCTGGCAGAGTCCTTCCGACCCTTGATGTAATGACCATTTTGTCCTTTTTAAGAAAATTGTCCTTTTTTGTCCAAAATAGAAATTTTGACATTCTTATACTTATAAAATCTATCTTTCCTTCTAACACACTTTATTATACTAATTTATATTTTTGACATCTTGCTTGATCAATTAAAACTTTATCAAATAATGATTTTACCCTTTTTATTTCCGACTTCCCAACAATATACCAACCGCGTCTCGAATTGAAAGTAAATATACCAACATAATATTTATGAAATTTTAAGACTTTTTATGCGATCAAAACTCACTTTGGCCTCAATTTTAAGTGAAAAGACTATTTTACCCTTATCCGACAAAATAACTTATTTAATCGATTTTACTCGGTCTCCTTCCAATAACTCCATAAAACATTTCCAAAGACAAGAGATAATAAAAATTAGGGTTTATTTATATCTGAGTGTCACATATAGAGTGTCTTTTCTTAAATGCTAGTTTTTGAAAGGAGATTTATAAAATTTAATGCGTTGACATTTTGGCCAAGAATTTTCTCTCAACTCTTGAATAAAACTTTCTCTTGATTTTTTTTAATTCTCTATATAATTTTAGGCCAATAAAGTTTATATATAGATTTCATATTTTAACTTTTCAAATCCTAAACCATTTTAAAAAGTGACTTAAATTTCTAATCTTATTAGTAATTCTCTTAAATAAAGTATTATATAATTAATCTAATTGATTAAACAACATCATCCTAATTGAATTACAAAACCTATAATTAAATATAGATACTTCTTATAATTTAATCTCAATAGTTTTGTAAACTATTAAATAAACCCTTAAAGATTATGAAATTAATAATTAAGTCCATTATCTTTTATTTACGTAATTTAACCTTAATTTTCTAATACCTTTTAGTGTGTGACTCTTAAGTTCTCTCTCATATTGGCTACGAAAATAATTTCAGACTTTATAAGTCTAGATAAATTAATAATTAATTTATCTTTAATTAACTCCTTAATCAAGAAACAATTTTCATATATCAAGAGTGGTATTTAAAAATAAAATATAAACACCAATTAAGAAAAAATATTAATCCATAAAACCTATTCTGTGAAAGATTACTGTATGATAAAA
>CP135550.1:2427664-2503840 GCA_032402905.1 Khaya senegalensis | reverse complement strand
CCATCATTACACTGTAGTATACATGTGCTGAAACTGAACTCTGAACTCTGCAATGGTGAATTCAGATTTACAAAAATTTACATTCCCAGACAGACTCGGGGATTTTAACTAGTAAGCATTGATCTTGCAGTGGGTATTTGGCGCCGGAGTATGCAATGCGAGGACACTTGACAGAAAAGGCTGATGTTTTCAGTTTTGGTGTTGTTGCTTTGGAGATCGTCAGTGGAAGAGCAAACTCTGATAATAGCTTGGATATGGAAAAGATTTATCTTCTCGAATGGGTAAAAAAAAATATAAGCTTGAAGTTCATTCTGCTTTCTTTGCTTTCTAATCTATTAGTTAAATAAACTCATTTGTCCTCCACCTGAATTATTGTCTTTCTAATGTCTCTAGGCATGGAGTCTCCATGAAAATAACCAGAGTTTGGGGCTAGTGGATCCTACTTTAACAGAGTTTAACGAAGATGAAGCTCTTCGAGTAATAGGAATTGCTCTCTTGTGCACTCAAGCATCACCAATGTTGCGGCCACCCATGTCACGCGTTGTGGCCATGCTTGCTGGAGACATAGAAGTGGGAATTGTCACAACAAAACCAAGTTATTTGACAGATTGGGATTTTAAGGACATAACAGCTAGCTTTTTGAACGAAGACACAACCTCATCTTCAGCTAAAAGAAGTTACAGCAAGCAGAAAAGTGAACGAGAAAATCCAAGAGAAGATCATAGGGCAGGAGTTGGTGCATCATTGTCTCCAATCAATGTTACTCAGTTAAGTGACATTATAGCAGAAGGGAGGTGAGAAATATCAGCCATGGCAATCTGTCACACTGAATATGTTATGTAGCTCATAGACTTCTTCCTTTTTCTTGTTGCATTAGTAGCCTGGGCAATTTTAGAGCTTTCTCTCTTCTGCTTGTCCATCTCCGCAACAACTTCTGCCTTGCCAGTACCAATTATATATGTTCAAATTCTACTCAACACAACATCAAAGAATACATATAGTTCTTGTTGCTATTCATTTTTGATAATTAAGTTCATTCTCATGGTTTCAAAGAATCAACTCATTTTTGTTGATACATGCTATTATGTGTTTATTACCTGCTTTCCAAGCAACAAAAGTGATGCCTTGGTATTTCTTTAGACGGCCAAGGTCCAAATAATATTTTTAGAACCTCTTACCTTGCCTAAGATTCGAAAACGGGTGGCTGTCAAAGAGAAATGTTGTTCAACCACCTCGGACGAGTCTTGGGATGACGCATAACATATTCTGTTTGATACAAAAATTTAAACTTTAGAAATAATTTCAAATATTTTTGAGTGGTTTTCTTGATAAACCAGCACAGTTCACAGTAGTTCCAAGGAGGTCATCAAAGGGGAAGATATGGCAGCAAGCAGCTTTCATTAATTGAAAATTCTATCCAAACTTGAAACAACAAGTAATATGATGAACTTTTTCGGTAAGGAACAGGTGATCTGACAGTAGGAGGGCCAGATTTTCTGTCCTGTAACAGTAAATAGAAAAGAGACGGGGGTAAGGGACCTTCTTTTCCTACAAAGAAACATATATTGTAGAAATTGTCAATATCCTGAAAGGGAACAAGTTCCAGAGTCTGAATTTTTTTTAAAAATGAAGGAATTGAAAGAAAACATTTTCACCAAATTGAGCAATGAGCATTACCTTTGCATGGAAGATTAGAAGACAATCATTGAGTGCTTATAATATATATATATATATATATATATATATAAAATTTGAAGTTTTGCATGGAAAGGAAGAAGACTTGCATGTCATTAGATATATATATAAATTATGCATGCCTATGTATGCCCAAGGCAAAACCCATGGCGCCCAAATCACTAAAAGAAGAAGCCAAGGCCGAAGCCTTGGCGCTGCAGCGCCAGGTTGCGGCGCTAGACTTCATGACTTGGCACCGCGATACCAGGCCTCAACGCTAGACTATTTGTTTTCGTCGTTTGAGGGCTATATACACAGAGTCACAGCGTCGGGCCGCAACTTGGATTGAACAATCATGACTCTCTATTATGTTGTTTTTTTTATTAAATTTACACTATTAATTAAGTTTGAACTCAATCCAATAGATAAAAATGAAGAAATATCATGAAAAAAAATATTCTTGTAAAGAATTGTATGCATATCTAAAAATAAATGATATATGATAGCTTCAGAAATATACACATGCTATACATAAAATTGTTTTTCTTCTTCTTCTTTTCCAAAAATATAAATTGTGTTCTTATTTTTTTGTGAATTCTTCACTATTGTTTGGTGTCGAATTCATTAAAACTTGTCATATCCTGGAAGCAGTTTGTAGGTGAAATCCCATAAGCAATCTCAAACTAAAAGGGGACAAATAACACCTTAAGAAAAGCATATCTTGTACATATTTCAAGTCTTCAATTCTGAAGATTTTTCCAACAATTTTAAGGCATTATTTTCTACCATGGAGATTGAAACTTCTATTGCAACCATGAAACTCTTGAATCAAGATATGATCAAATTAGACCAGTTTGATGAAACAAATTTCTCTCGTTGGCAGGACAAATTGAAGTTTTTGTTGACTGCTTTGAAGATTTTCTATGTGCTGGATCTAAATTTGAAACTAATTCCAAAACCTACTGTAGAAGATAATAATCAAATGAAGGTTGAATAACAAAAAAGGCTTGAAGATGAACTCATATGTTGTGGCCATATTCTTACTGCACTTTTAGACTGGCTATATAATCTCTACATCAACATTTCATCTACAAAAGAAATTTAGAATGTATTGAAATTCAAATATAAAGCAGAGGAGGAAAGTACCAAGAAATTTTTGTTTTCTAAATATTTTGATTTCAAAATGCTTAATGATAAACCTATTTTGCCTCAATTGTATGAGTTATGAGTTATTGTTAACAAATTGAGAGCTGTAAAAATTAAACTTCCTCAGTTATTTTAAGTTAGTGCAATCATTGCAAAATTATCACCAACATGGAAGGGATATAGGAAGAAGATTATTCACAAACTTTTCTTTAGAACCTATTAAAAAATATGTTTGAATTGAAGAAGAATCAATGGCAAGAGATAAGTTTGAAAAACCTTATGATTGCACTTTAAAAGCCAATGCCATACACAAGCCTAAATATCTAACGAAGAGTAACCAAAATTTGGGTCAAGGCAGAAAAATTCAAAAAATTCTATACAAAAAATATGGCCAAAAGTTCATGCTTTGTCTATAACAAACCAAAGCATTATGGTCGAGATTGCAGGTTCAAAAAAAACCAAATGAAGAGGCAAAGGTGAATTTCATTCGAGAAAAATATATTGTCTTTGCAATGAGCGAAATCAATACTGTTCAAGGCAAAATTGTATGATAGATGTGCTATTATTTATATCTCCCATTATAGGTCATTGTTTATGATATACTAAAATGTCATTGATGGACAAGAGATACAAATGAAAAATGAAGTACGCTCCAAAGTAGTTGGCAAATGGAATGTGGAACTTATTTTCACTTCAAGAAAGAAAATAACTTAGCAAATGTACTTCGTGTGTTTGATATGAACAAGAATTTAATTAGTGGCAATCTTTTGGGAAAACCTAGAATTAAATTTGTGTATAAACATGGTAAATTAAGTTTATTTCAAAATGGTACTTTTATTGGTAAAGACTATTCTAATGAGAGAATGGTCAAACTTTGTATTGTTGACAATAATAATATAAGAATATTTCCTCTGCTTATATGCTTGATTCTATTTGTTTGTGGTATGGTAGATTAACACATATTAGTATTTCTACTATGAAAAGAATGATTAAATGTAATTTAATTGATTATGATACTAATAAATTTAAAAAACGTAAAATATGTATTAAATCTAAAATGGTTAAAAAATATTTAAATAATGTTCAAAGAACTTCTCAATTGCTAGATATTGTGCACAAAGATATTTGTAAACTAAATGGTATGTTAACTAGAGGAGGAAATAGATACTTTATTAGTTTTATTAATAATTTTTCTAGATACACATATGTATATTTACTAAAGCATAAAGATGAAGCACTTAATGCATTTAAATATTATAAAGTAGAAGTAGAAAACTAATTAGGTAAAAAAATTAAAATTCTTAAAAGTGATAGAGGAAGAAAATATTTTTCAAATAGTTTTAATATTTTAAGTGAAAAATATAGTATTATATATCAATGTTTTGCACTATGCACACCTAAACAAAATAGTTTAGTAGGAAAAAAAATAAAAACCTTTCTTGAGATAATAAATGACATATTATTAAATGTAGAATTGTAATTTAATTTGTAGGGAGAAGTTTTACTTGATGCATATCATATTTTTAATAAAATTCCTTTAAAGAAAAACAAAATCACTACATATGATTTATGGAAAAGTAGAAAACTCATTGTTGGTTATTTTAAAATGTGAAAGTGCCTTGTATATTATAAGCACACATATCCTAGAATGACTAAATTGAGTCCAAAAGAAATCAAATGTACATTTGTAAAATATGCTACAAATAGCAAAGCATATAAACTCTTAAATTTATAGTCAAATATGATAATAAAATTTAAAGATATGGAGTTTTTTGAGAATTTATTATCTTTAAGAAATAATTCTCAAACTTCTAATAATAAGTATTAAGTGTAGACTCATATGGATGAAGGATAAAAAATGAGAAGATCTCCCAAAATTATTAATCAACTTTTTAATCTTTGAAAAAGTTAAAAAAAATCATAAAAATAAAAGATTTAAGACCTGATGAAATAAATTCACAACTTATTTTCTTTTATTTAGTAAAAGAAAATAGAAAAAAAATTCATTAGAAAAATTTCTATAATCCTACAAGTTGAGGATGATTCTAAAACTTTTAAGAAAATTATATTTTAAAAAGATTTTATTTTAAAAAGGTTTTGTTTTGTAGAAAGATGTTGTAAATGTTGAAATGAATTCAATAATGTCTAACCAAACTTGTAAACTTGTCAAATTTACCATCAAGTTCTAAATCCATTAGTTGTAAATGAGGATTTAAAAGGAAATACCACATTGATGGAACACTTAATACTTTTAAGATTATATTAGTAGTTAAAAGATTTTGACAAAAAGAAGGAATTGATTATTTTGATATACATGCATCTATAGCAAGAATAACTTCTATTAGAATATTAGTTGCTTTAACATCAATATATGATTTTTATGTTCATCAAATAGATATGAAAATAACATTTTTAAATAGTAATCTTAATAAGAAGATTTACATAGAACAACCAAGAGGTTTTATTATAACAAAAAATGAACATAAAGTGTATAAACTTATTAAATCTTTATAAGGTTTAAAATAAGCACCCAAACAACAACATGAAAAGTTTAATTCTATCATTATGTTAAATGATTTTGTTCATAACACTACTAATAAATGCTTATATACAAAAGTGTGTGATAATTGTGTTCTTTTTGTTTGTCTTTATGTTGATGATTTGTTAATTATAAGTAAGCTATGAAAGATATAATAGAAACAAAGAGGTTTCTATCTTTCACATTTGAAAAATAAAATCTTGTTCAAGTAGATACCATTTTGAGTATCAAAGTTAAATGAAACAGTAGGGGTTATGCACTTAGTCAATCATATTATATTAAAAAAATGCTAAACAAGTTTAATCACTTGAATATTAAATATGCAAATACTTTATTTGATTCAAATATAAAACTAGTTAAAAATGATTAAAGAACAGTTGCATAAGTTGAATATGCAAGTACTATCAATTATTTAATGTATATGGTATAATGTACAAAACTCAATATAACTCTTGCTATTAATAAATTAAATAGATTTACTAGCAATCCTAGTATTGAATATTGGAGAGGCATTGGTAGAATTATTGGTTATCTTAAGAAAATCAAAGATCTTGGTCTGCAATATTCAAAATTTCTTAGTGTATTAAAAGGATGTACAAATGCTAGTTAGATATCAAGCGTGGGAGACAATAAGTCTACCATAAGATGGGTGTTTACTCTACAAGGAGTTATAATTTTTTAAAAACTCAAAAAATAAATCTACATAACACACTCCACCATCAAATCAAAATTTGTTGCTTTAGCAACAACAAGGAATGAGGTAGAATGGCCAAAAGATCTTTTATTAAAAATCTTATTGATTTCAAATAGTGTATCATCAATATCTATATATTGTAATAGTCAAGTCATTTTATCATGAGTATATAGCAAAATATATAATGAAAAATCTAAACACATTAGTTTAAGACATGATTATATGAGAAAACTAATCAAAAATAGAATTATTTATCTCACTTATATGAAATCAAGTGAAAATCTAGTATATCTATTTATCAAGCCCCTAACAAGAAACTTGGTTAAATTAACATATAGAGAGATGAGACTAAAACTCCGAGATTAAGTAATCTAACAATGATGACAACTCAACCAAACAATAATTTAAACAAAATATAGAATATGTTTCAAAAAGTAAAAACAAATCATTAAATTAGAAAATTTTCAACACTAAATAAGAAAAATTCAATTTAAAATAATTAGTGTTGATTGTTATAAAAGAGGGATAAGTACAATTTTAACTCTTAATGAAGTTTAGTTTATAAGTGACAAATATCTTAAAATGTTACAAAGATACTAAAAAAACTTCACTTATNTTGTATCAAATGGTGATTCATCTGGAATGACGACGGCATAAAATGTTTTGACTGATGACAGCCAACTGGGGATATTTTGAAATCACCCACCCCCGCCGACAGCCAGTATCTTAATTATCCGTGTCTACACTTGGAAGGACTCACAGTTATCTTTCTCGATCAAATGGCGGGTCAATCTGGCTAATTCATAGAGAAATCTGAAATGCGAAAAATCGATATGAGCATAAAAGTTGAACTAGCACATAACTTCTATATACAATGGCTAAACAGAATAGTTATCTTTTGTAGACATTGTGAAGATGGGAGGATTAGGAGAAGGATTAGGGAACAACAATGAGCTACTTTCAGGTGCGAGGGAAAGAAGAAATTATCATATGTTCTACCTGCAGAAACAACACAAGAAAAAAAAATTATCTTTTACTAACCCATGACATATTTCAGTAGTATCTAAGACACCATGCCCTCTATGGACTAAGTGATCGTTGATAGGTAACATCATGGTAGCTGGATCAGTTATTATTCCTCCAAAACCACAGGAGTACATAGCCGGATATTGCTGCTTTCTTTCATGCTTTGCTCGGGTTTCCTTTAACCTTCCAATGGCCTTGAGAACCAAGCGTATAGAAAATATTCGTTATAGATATTTCTAATATTTGTTCAAGATATTATAAGCACTTAAAAAGGAAAAGCACTGAGATAGAGAGAATCAACCTCTCTGCTAGACCGGAGTGGGACATCATATATTTGAGCACCGAAATCTGCCCGGATAAAGTCTAAAATTAGTCTTCATAAAAGAATTTGAAATCAAGTACCTCAACAACCAAGAAAAAAAAAATGCAATCAATTCGAATCTGCAATTTGTTTTATGTTTTGCAACAAATGTGAAGCAGGAGAAGAGACTAACCAACCAAAGCTTTGGTCTGACCAGAACTTCTAACAGTTGTCATTTCTTTGAACAATTCATGTCTTGAAAATGAAAGACTTGGTGAAATTACACACAAGTTATTTACATGATGAGTAATTTTAGTGCGAATAGGCTGATTTTGAGAGTTGGGAAAAAAGCCATGAAATGGAGTTGAGAGAAGAACACTGAGATCAAATCAAGCACTCACTTGATTTTGACGATTCATGTTAAATTCTATTACGTTCACAGTACACATGACCAAGAAAGATACCAGAATCTGATTTCTAAATAAATTAAAAAAAAGAAAAAGAAAATCTAAGTGGGGGTTGATCGATCGCAGTGTATTTACCAACCATAATTCAGCCCGCCAAGTTTCAAGAATCTCATAGCTTGCTTGCCTTTTGGTGTTTGGTTACACTATCTTTACCGCGTCAAATCGTATGTTCTGATAAGTGATCGTTTCATGGCGGAGCCAGAAATGGAGAGCGGGAAAATTAAAACGTCGGAAAAGTAAATTTTGAGGGTTAAAATTTAAAATTAAGGGGCAGTATGCTCACTTTTCAAAGTTGAGCATCAAAATATAAAATAGTTAATTTTAGTTTGAAAGGCCTATATTAACTTAATTCTTTTCAACCTTAATCGTTATTTTTTAATTTACATAATGTAATTTTAATTGGATCACACTCACTCTTTGTGACTAAGAATTACAAAATATCCATAAATATATATTTTTTTAGATCAAGTTATGAGAATATATTTCAAAGAATATGGACTGAATATCTAAAAATTAACTTTTTTTAAAATAAAATATGAAATTAAGTATTCTCTTCAAAATTAACTCATATTTATTTTATTTTTTATATATAATTTTTAAAAATTAAATTCAAAATTAAATACTTTTATTTTTTAAAAATTATATGCATAAAAATAAAAGTAATAAATTTTAATGTGTAATACTAATAGTATAAAATATACAAATAACATGATTTTAAAATTCTTTTTTTTTTTTCTAATTTAGATTTTAAATCAACGAAAAATAAGAAAATGAATTGGTAAGGGGTGGTTATGAAAATGCATTATTTCATTTAACAATTTATATCCTCGTACTTATTGGACATCAAAATAAGTAGGATTATTGTAATGCGATTAGATTTAAGGATGGCAAGGAGAATAGCTTAAGTACATAGAATTATTATATAAATAATACGAAATATAAAAAAAAAAAAAAAAAAAAAAAATTGTTCATTCAAATTTAAATTTATTACTTACTGAATTTTAAAAAAATAATAATAAAACATATATATGTATATATTATCCATCAAAAGTTTATTGTAATTTCTATTCGTTACCCATTGCCTATTTGATATCATGCATTTACCCGATATTATTAGAAGAAACTCATTCAATACATAATACAGATCAACGGGGTCTTGTGCCATCTTTTAATAGAAGGGGGTATTAACGGGGTCTTCAATTAGATATATAATTTTATTTTTCAGTCTTAATTTGAGTAAATTTCTAATTTCAAAAAATAAAACTAGTTTCGAAGAATATAGTCTATACTGCTGCTGTTAAGTATGGGATGGCAATGGATTTTACTTGAATTGGTAAGTAACTAAATGGAATTACCAACGCCCACTACTTGATAATTACCATGACCAAATTATCCTCAATTTTGTTCTTTAAAATAATCATAAATATTGTGACATGTCATTAATTAAAATATTCTGTAATTTAATATTCTCCCTAGCTTATTTTGTCAGCCAACCCATTATTACCTGCCACTTGTCAAATTGGTAGCTGGCTCAACAAAAGTGACCGTTAGAGCTTAAACGTTGAGCCTACCATTATTTTTCAAGAGCCAACTGCTTTCTCCAATGGGAACAGAATCCTAAACCTCCAGATCATTGTTCACTGAATCCTTCAAAGCTTTAAAGCTCAATCATTTTTCTCTCCACCCTCTATAAAACGCACGCTGTTTTTGCTCTTGGTTCATACAGATACAGTGATTTGTCTTTGTGTGCGGATTTCTGAAGATCAGTCGAGATGGGTTTGGTGGTGGTGATCTCTCTGCCGCTGATTTTGTTCTGCATAATTCTTGGTTTTGGGTGCTACTTGCTGGGAAGAGCTAAAGGGAGACAAGATGTTCGAACAAATGCTCAGGTTTTTGGAGTACCGGCTCCTCCGTCAGAAAGTGAAGCTACCGTCTCTTACCCCTCGCCGCCTCATCTCATTTCAAGCCTCACGATTCAGACAAGGACTAAGCTGCTGTAACTGCATGGAAAATTTATAGTTTTCTTTCTTCAGGATGTGTAGAAAAAAGTTGTTTTCGTGTTTACAAGAGTTAATTGTTTGTGTGCTATTGAGTTTTTTTTTTTTTTTTTTCGCCCTCAGTTACTTATAATTGTGTGAAGTTGATGAGATATCAAATCCCAGTTAGGCATGTTGGCTGCAATTTTGAATGAATAAAAGCTTCCGAAAAGTTTTAATTTCAGGCAGCTTGTGTAATTTGAACCCCACATGCGATAAAATTTATTATACGTTAGTGTTACTGAAACAATGAAGAAAGAAGCGGGGATATTGAAATTATACAAAAAATGAATTTCTCATATAATAATAGAGAATTAATTACATGATCTCATAGTTTTCTAGCTTTCCAGTATTCCTACAACAATTGCACTGTAAAAATTGAAGTAAGAGATTCGATACATTTACTGAATTCTGTTTGTAATCAGTAAATTCTCATGCCTCATCTCTAATCTATTCCAGCACATTTTCAGGGATATGCAGGTTGAAATAACCCAGCAGATATAATTCAATTCTCTTACACACGATAAATCACACCTACATCTATAAGAGATGCTTGTGGTACCCCAAGAGCAGTTGCTGGACGCCGACGGTTACTTCTCAAGAATCCATATACAATGTCAATGACAAACTTCTTAAGATATGAAGATGCTTCACTAGCCACGACGCAAGGTTGCCCATCATATATGTCAGTCCATATTCCCTAGCCTCCTCTAATTCTTCTTATTCCCTGTAGCATTCCATGCCATGGAATCTTACCTTCTTGTCCCTGGCAACAGCCCCAGTTCCGTTCTCAAGTTTTGAAGAAACAGCATCCAATTGTGGGCTTGACTGCTGATGATTTACAATCGTTTCTTCTCCAGAGGCACCAGCATCCCAATCATCACCACTGGAGAACAGATAATCAGCCACAGTTTCAATCAAAATACTCTCAAAAGCATAGTTGTCCTTCTTGGCATCCGTGTAACCATACCTGACAACACACTGAAAAAAACATAACTCTGGTGGGCCAATGCGGCTAACAAGCAATCACTGATTGGCAGCGACATACGGAACTGTGAGAGGCTGAAGAGTAACAAATATGAGGATTTGGTGGAAGGCAGGAAAATTGGTGACAAAGTGGGCAAACATTGGCAGAATGCCTGAGACCACATTGGAGTAGAGTAGGCAAATTCTGGGAACACATGTTATACAATGTTTTGGTCCCAGATTTAGAAGCATACCCAAGCATACCAAGAACACGTGTTATACCATGTTTTGGTCCCAGATTTAGAAGCATACCGAAGCATACCTTATTATGCGACTCATAGGAATGTTTCATTTGCGTCCCATAGAGCCAGAAACAGAAAGAACAATTAGTGAGAAAATAATAGGCAGCCAACCCCCTTTGTGGACTTTGGCAAACCAAGCAGATAGATACATCAATTCTGCAGATCCAAAAACAACTACAAAAGCAACAGCCACCAGAACTTTCCTCTTCCAAACCATAACAATAATGAGAAACATCAAACACGTGGTAACAAACATCACAGTGATGACCACAAGACCTAACCAGAAAAGAACACCAAATGTTTACTTGAAAAGGGAGAGTGAGAGATAAGAGAGAGAGAGAGAGAGAGACAGGGGAGCTCAAATTTTGTACCATATGCATTGCCTAGCATATCTGTGTCTCTAAAGCCAACAACAACAGTAAGGCAGAAAACCATCAAGATCCAGTTCACCTCCGGTATATAGATCTGCCTCTGTATCTGGTTTGGTGTGTGTATTACTTCGACTTGAGGGAAGCACCTCAGTGCCCTACACTGACTGATAATAGAGAAAGTAGCAGAAATAACTGCCTGACTTCCCACCACAGTTGCAAGGGTTGCAATGATAAAAACAGGCCAAAATACACAATCTGAGTAAAAGGAAACAAGAAATACAATGAGAATGGACATGCTAATGTATCAATGAACATGAAACAGAAGTAATGATCAATTTTGGCCAAAATCAGTCGCAAAATAGATATGATGCCAGCTTATCACGTTTTTAGACCACAAAACTATAGTCGAGAGTACGTAAAGGCTACTAGTGGACTGCAGCATATGCTTTAATAAATATCTCTCCAGTTGTCCATATTTAGAATACTAAGAACTAAATTTTAGCTATGATGAACAAATAACATAGTTTTATATGAGACAGTAAGTAGATAGCATAATCACAACAGTAATTTTTGCTTACTAAAAAGTGGTTTTCCAATTAGGAATTCAATAGTGGACATAGACACATGAAAGAGATAGAGATCTAATCAAGTCATTGTGCTTCAAATATAAATAACTTTACCAGGTATTGCTTTATAAAAGCTTCTCTCAAGGTCCTCTTTGTGCTTCGTGTAATAAGCAGCCTCACCCATATAAGCAAGAATTAAGCAAGGATAAACAACAACAGTAAATGCAATCTGCCAAGTCAAGCAGATTGTTAGAACAAGGCTAGAAGCCAGGATTAATCAAGGATTAAAATAGCAAATTCAATCTGCCTCACAAATATTTTGCTACAAGAAATTAAGATAAGATTACTGATGAAGGACAAGTTTTAATCAAGAAACAGGCAAAGAAGTTCTTTTCAACCCCCAAATAAACATATAGATACAAAACATTCATGTAGAAAGTTGTGCTGTAAAAGTGGCCTAGAATATCCAAATAACAAACACAATGCATTTTTTTCATTCCTATTCATCTTCAAACTATTATAAGCCAGGACAAGTATAAAGAAGAGCTCACCCTGATAGAAAGCTGAGAAAAACAACCAAGATCAGCAAACATGGCTTGTGCACCTTATCAATGAAACCTCATTTTCAGTCTCCTGATAAAATAAGAGTTTAAAAAGCAAGATGTGTAATTTATATGGAAACCAAACAAACCCGTAATGCAAAGCACAATTCCTCCAAGAGAACTCCATCCATCTTTTCCAGCCATTTTGAAGAAAATATACACATAGTATGGTGAAAAACCTCTTACAACACCTGAGTTCCAGTGTATTTGTTGTAAAAACCAACCATACTAATGCATAAAAGCCAAGCTAACAAGATAGGAGCGAAAAGAAAGCCAACCCTATGTGACCCAAAACGTTGAAGTGCGACAAGTCCTACTAGTATCATGCAAGCAATCAATACATTATAATCTGCATGAAAGAAACTATATTAACAAAATGCTTATACTTCTAAGAAGAACAAAACTGAATGAACTACAAGGGAAGAATAAAAAATTTCACACCCTCTAGATAGAGGTACAAAATGATGCTTTCACTTACTGTCACATAGACCAGTAGCCTTTACTTTTATACCATTAACAGCAGAAAGGACTGCACACAGGAAATAAATTCATAAATGATTGAAGATGATGCAACTCAATGAACTCTCTCTCTCTCTCTCTCTCTCTCTCTCTCTAAACAAAGATACATGCAAATGCACACTAACACAAACAAAAAGACATATATGCATGATACATTCCACAAAATGAATAGTGATTGTCCATAGCCAAGAAAGTACTATAATGCTATTCATCATTGTCAATCTATGACATCCCAAATTTCACTTCCTATGGAAAATACATGTAATGTAGGAAAGAAACAATACCGGACATTGATGGGGTTAGGATGCCATCATCAATAACAATGCTGGTTCCCAGAAGCACAAGCAGCAGCAGTAGAATTCGAGAACTATGATACTTATCAAAAAACTCCTTTAGCAGCACACTACCTCTTGTCTCCTTTAGGGGCACTTCAGAACTGCAGCCAGATATGTCATCTGGAGCATTAGAAACACTTAAAAGACCCAGCTTTGCATGCTGACATAGTAACAAATACAAAGCAAAGGTTCCAACCACAGGAATGAGGCTCCTTCATGAATCCAGACAAAGTGCAGATATATATATATATATATATATATATCTTTGAATAAATAAGGTGATAAACATGCAGGGGTTTTGGGAGCACCGTCACCAATACCATATGCTCCTAAGACAAATATAATGTACTTGCAGAGTGGGATTAGAGTCAAAGTCCAGAAAACCAAAGAAAATACCCCAAGAATTTCATTGTCTTCCTCGTGACACCTCAAGCTTCCAGTAAACGTGTTCTTGTAAACATAGATTGGTGATATGCTCAAGTCACCATAAACAACACGCAAACTCTGGTATCTAAGCATAGAGTTGCCTTATACCATTTCTAGAAGTACGAAAAGCATCAACAAATTAGAATCATTATAATTACCATATATCAATACATCATAACGTGCACAGGCCTCAGACAGATTCAATGTAAGATATTTTAGTAAATTTCAGAGGATAACGCTATCAGCCCAACTAAACACACTAACCTTCCCACAGCATGGATTAAATACCAGCGAACCCTGTGATTATAAAACTAATCAAAACCTTCTTGTAATTGCTAAAAAAAAGACCCCTTTTTTTTTTCTGAATTACAATTTTTTACAAAAACAGCCCTGCAGACAAGGTAAAGGTTATGGATATTTTTCGTACGACAAAGTTTGCCTGCATTTAGAATATAACTACAAAACACTAGAAAACCAAAATAACCTAACCCTACCCACAAACAACACAGAAAGCAACATCAACAATTCAACACCAGTGACAAACAACAAAACATGGAAAGAAAATAAACATAATTCACAACCCCACTTTGTGAAATTAAGCCAAAATTGAAAACAGAAGCAAGAAAAGGAAAAGCATTCACATCATTTCAATTCACAACAAACTATCAGCGAATAATATCATATCTTAGAAAAAAAAAATTCAAAAATTACCAAGCGAGAGTCCCGAGTGGCCAATCCGGAATCAGGATCCATTTTGCAGTGTATAAAAAATGATCAAGAAATTAAGATGCAAGATTGGAATTAAACCGAAAGTCAAATCAGGAAATTGATTGAAGATATCTGAAATGGAAATGGACAATTGCTGAGAAGAGAAAGGAGAAGTTTTCCGAAAAAATAAAGAGGGAGACGGAGAGTGAGACATACAAATACAAAGTAAATGGGTCTTCATCGAGAGAGATCAAAGGTCAGTTTAGTCAACTAACAAGATTTTTATTGTTAAAAGGCGCCAAAAAGGTGCCGGTTTTTCTGTGGGATATTAACGGACAGATCCTTAGTATTTATTAAAATAACAAAAAGTAACATATTTAAGTCTTATTATTATTATTAAATAAAAAAGTGATACAATGTGTACATGAATTATTTCACAATAATCACAAATTGGACAGATAATGGTAAATGTCACAACAATTAGCTACAAATTTGGCATCCGAGTTTTATAGAATATAGTGTTGTCCAAAACTAAAAGGCTGAAGTCAAGCTACAATTGTTTCAATTTAGCAATATATATCTATATATATCCATCCTATCATTAATATTACTTATTTAGCAAGTAATAAATGTATTTCAAAATAGTAAATATTTTTTTTTTTTTTTCAATGTATTATGATGAAGATTAAGATTTTATTTTTTTTATATCATTATATATGAATATTTTATAAATAAAATAATAAAATTTAATTAAAGTGACATCAATAGATAAGTCTCGATAAATTTTAATTTTAATATTATCCCTATTAATGAATATCATTCATCTAATACATATGATATACATATTTTGTATTTTAATTTAGTAACTACAATGTTATTGTCAAAATATTTTACCCTTCAAAATTTTACATTGTTGAGAATCAAAAAATTATGTGAATGTATTTGGAATTAAAGATAAATTTACGAAAGTAATTAATAAAAATGTGCTACAAAGAAACGTTTAAAAAAAAAAGTAGGAAGGATTTTTATTTTTTCAAGTAATATTTTTCTTATTCATAAAAAAACCATCCTTCAAATTATTTGTCTAATTTAAAATTAATTACTAACACCATGATTATTTATTATTTATTTCAAAGCTATAATGCCCTACTTGGTTAAGATAAGATATATCTCATAAATTTTACATCTCTTAACATAAAACTTGAAATATAAAACTTAAAATGATTCATGTAAAATTTGAAATAAATAATATAAAAAAAATTTAAAATAATTAATGTAAGAGTTGAAAAAAATATATATATCTTATATTTAAAATACTATAGTCAAACCCATAACTAAACCACAAAGAAGTATACAAGATTACTTCATTTTAGGAAACATCAAATTTGGGTATTATTAAAAGGGGGAAAAAAAAAGAAGAAGGTCAAACTTGGGTTGTTCTTTGATTAATGTCAACTTTATTTTAACTAAATTAAAGAATAAATTAATTAATAAATACAATTTAATTAATTTAATTATTTTTAAGTAGTCATTCCCACAATTGTAAAGAGTACTTTAACGGAGACGAGGGAAATGGTTGGTATTACCCTTTCGGAACTGTCCACTAGACATTTCATTTCACAACTTTATTTATTACCATATTTCATCCTATTTGTACACTTTTTTTTTATTTATTAAAAGGATAATGGATAAGTCTCTAAATTTTGGTAAAATAATAATATAAAAATATATTTTAATTATTTTTAATAAATAGGTCCAATAAAGAATTTGAAAATAAAAACAAATACGTAAAAAATTAATTTTTTAAATGAAAAGATTTTGCCCATCCCAAGTAAATTAAAATGGAGAACAAATTGAAAATAGAAAACTCATTTTTAAGACTAGAATGACAATTTTTAACTTTTTCTTGAACACATTATCATTCTTACTTATACTATTAAATATAAATATTTATAAAATTTTTAAGGAACATCAATGAAATTCCTTCGTATGATTTTGTTGTAAAATTTAAAATATCTTATATATATATATATATATATATATATATAATATAATATAATATAATTTGTGCCCTTGAAAGCTTTAATGCTTGTAATATTCAATAACATCAATCACCCGTTCATTAAAAATAATTAAATTATATTCTTATTTATTAGTTTACTAAAAATTATAAATTTATTGGTAAATAATTGTTGGAATTTTGCTTTTTCTTTATAATATTTAAATGCATTAAATACCTCATTTTTATACTTTAGTAGACATACTTATATATATATATATATATATATATATATATATATAAATTGAGAAATTCTTTAAACAATATAAAATGATTTTTTAAATTTTGAATTTAACATATATTTTACCTTTTTTAAATTTATTAGCATCACAATCAATTAAATACATTTACTCATTTTTTTATAGTGAAAATATTAATATGTGCTAATCTACCATGCCAATAAGAAATAAAGTCAAGTGTATAAGTAGAAGAAATATTTTTATTATTATTGTCAATAATATAAAGTTTAGTTCTTTTCTCGCTAGAATATCCCTTTCCAATAAAAGTACTATTTCGAGACAAAATAAATTTACCCGATTCATACACAGATTTAATCCCACGATTTCTCAAAAGATCTTTACTAACTATATTCACATTCATATCATGCACATGAAATATATTTGTTAAAGTAATTTTTTTTCTTGAAGTGAAAATAAATTTCACATTTTCTTTGTCAATTACTTTGAAGCAAACTTCATTTTTCATTTGTATTTCTTGTTCATCAACGACATCTTAGTAGAGTTTAAATAATAATCTATCATAGGATACATGAATAGTGACACTTGTATAATACCACAATCCTAAAATTTTGCCTTGAAGAGCATTGATTTCACTTATAACAACTATAATCTCCTCTTTTTGAATGGAATTCACCTTTACTTATTCATTTGCCTTCTTTCAAAATCTGTAACATTGAGCATAATGCCCGGGTTTGCCACAAACAAAAAATGGCCCTTTGGTCTTTTTATTATTATAGAATTTTTTGAATTTTTTAGTCTTAAGACCCAAATTCTAGTTACTCTTCTTTAGATATTAAAGCTTGTTCACGGTATTGGCTTTTGAAGTACCATAATAAGAATTTTTAATTTTATCTCTTGACATTGATTCTTTTTCAATTTGAAGATGTCTTTGAATCTATTTCAAAGAAATGTTTTCAAATTTATAAAGAATCTTCTTCCTATAACCTTTCCTAGTTGGTGTAACTTTATATAATTACACCAACTCAAAATGACTTAAAAAGTTCAATTTTCACAACTCTTAATTTGTTAATAACAACTTGTAACTCATGCACTTGAGGTAAAATATGTTTATCATCAAGCATTTTAAAATCAAAATATTTAGAAGCTAAAAATTTCTTAATACCTTCCTCTTTTACTTTATACTTAAATTTTAACGCATTTTAAATCTTTTTAACAAATGGAATGTAGATGATTTGAAAGTGAATTGAGAATATAGTCATGACATATAAGTTCATCTTCAAGTCTTTTCTATCATTCAACCTTTAATTGATCAGTATCTTTTGCAATAAGTTTCAAATTCAGATCCAACACATAAAAAAAAATTTCAAAGTAGTCAATAAGAACTTCAATTTGTCCTACTAGTAAGCAAAGTTTGTTCTATCAAACTATCTAACTTGACCATATCTTGATTCATGAGTTTGATGGTTGTAACAAAAGTTTCGATCTCAATAGTAGAAAATAACATTTTAACATTGTTAAAAAAATTTTCAAAATTGGAGATTTAAAACACATACAAAATACACTTTCTTTAAAGTATTATTTGTCCAATGTCGAATTGAGATTGTGTATGGGATTTCACTAGCAAACTGCTTCTAATAGGAGTGAATATTTACAAGTTCGGTTCTAGTTTTATTTAGAATCGGAACTTACCTTAAATAAAATCGGTTCCTAAAATTTAGAATTGAAACTTATCCTATTTAGTAGAGTACCATATTTTTCAATTTCGGTTTAATTCCAATTCTAAAATAGGGTACCCTATTTATTAATTTTTTTTTATAAATATTTTTAATAAATTTTCTATTGTAAAACTCTTAAAAATTGTTTAAATATAATATTATTAATATTCATTTAAATCATAAATTTAATTTGATAAAAACTTTTAAAAAATAAAATTAATAATATTAAATTACATAAATAGTAAAATATATGAATAGTAAAATATATGAATAAAAACTTAAGTGAAAAAAAATAAATTACTAAAAAAAATTAATATATAATAAATTATTTAGAAAATATTATACTATTACTCAACTTAATATTATATATTATTAAAAAAATTAAATTTGTATAATAGTAAAATTATATATATAAAATAAAATTATACTTCGTATATATTTATTTGTGACAATTGTTAACTTATTCAATAATTTTAAAATAAATATATATACAACACTATTTTATTAAATTATCATATAAATAATATGATAAATTAAATTCAATATATATTATAAACACATTAATTAATTTTTTTTAAATTAATTACTAAATAGTATTTTTTTTAATAAAGTACTAGTTGAATTAAATATGAATATATTTCACGTAAGAGTTACATTTATAATAATTTAGTAATAAATTTTAACAACGGTTTCAATTGAATATATTTATTTAAAAATAATTAAGTTAATTTTAATAAAAAATTTATAATATTTTTATTAATTAAATAATTTATTGAGTTTTTGTATATTAATAAGCCTGATCACTAAAATATACAATTAGAAGTACATGACTCAGTGGTAAAAGTGCATGTAATTGTTATAGAGTTCTTGTGTTTGAATCTTCAAACTTGAAAAATTTTTAATTTATTTTCTTGATTCAGCTCGATTCTTTTCCTATATAACCGAAAAAGAATCGAACCAAACCAAAATTAATTGGTTTCAGTTACTGAAACCTATGCACACCCCTAACTTCTAAGATATAACAAGTCTTAACGAATTTGGCACCAAACAATAGTGAAAAATTCATAAAAATAATAATAATAATAAGAATACAATTTGTACTATTGAAAAGGAAAAAGAAGAAAAAAAAATTTATATTTTTGAAAGCTATCACATGTTTTTATTTATAGATATACATACAACTCTCTAAAGGAACATATCTTTTTATGATATCTTTTAACTTTTATCTATTAGATTAAATTTAAACTTAATCAATAATATAAATTAAATTAAAATATGTAACAACACATTGAAGAGTTATGATTGTTCAGTGCTTCGACTTTGTATATATAATCTATAAATATCCGAAATAAAAACGTTGTTATTTTTAGAAATAATTTATAAATTATTTTATTAAAATATTACAAATATTTTATTCAATATTTAAGTATGATTGTTGTACATTGTAGCAACACTTTAAAGTCTTTTAATAATAATATTTATCAACAGGAAAACTAAATAATTTAAAATTTAACTTAAAAAATATATCTCAAATAACATGATACTAATTGCATTGATAGTTGAAATGAGTAGTTAATAACTTTAAAAATAGTAATAATTCATTACCTAATTATAGCTCATTTATTATATAACATTATTATTTATCAAATGCATATATTTTACTTTTAAAACTCACATTATTTTAATAATGTAATTAATCAAATGCTTAATTGTTTTCTTTTTAATTGATTATTTCTTCGGTACAATACAAATAAATTACTTTTCAAAGTAACCACAACTCTAATTGGCCTTAAGACTTTTGGTGCTACAATGTTGTGACTTTGAAATCACAATTATTTTGAAAACTTTTTATTTAAGTTTGACTATTTGTTTACCACTATAGAACCAAATCATTTTCAAAGACAAAACAATTCCCAAACTAGCTTTTAGGTGTTTGGTACTGTTGTGCTTTGATTTTTGAATCACAATTGTTAGAAGGACGGTGATATTTAACCTTTACATTTTGTATAATAACACCCCACTAATTAATATAATCTACATTATATAAAAAAATATTCTTATTTAAAATTAAATGAGATAGCGATATTATTTTGTCTGCTTAATTTTTAAACTTTTGTATATTCAACAGTTTTAGTTTAAATAATTTTTATTAATAAAATAAATTTGGAGTCACAAAATGAGAGACCTAGTTAAAATAGTTTAAAATTTAGCTAACACTAATTATTATAAACTTGTACATTTAAAATTTTGGAAGATGGAGCTAATCTTGTTCTGTTCAACTTAATTTTAGGTTGAGCCTCAGTTAGACTTAATTTTAGGGAATTTCAATAAAAGTCTTTGATTTAGTTTAGAAATATTAATTTTACTCTCCAGTAATTAATAAAAATGTTATGTCAAAAATAAAATGAAGATGGTTTAAGGAACAAATTGGTAATCAAGAGTAAAATAGTTCTACCAAGGCTTATCTATGCATTTGCACCCACTAAAATGACACATTACTTGTACAGTCGCCCACAACTTAAGAAGCTACCACTTGAGTAACCATTTACCATGGAGAGGTGGTTATTGTTGGATCATCTCTTATAATTGTTCATCCATGACCTAGAAAAGTAGGCCCAGTTCATAGAAAAAGGATCAAGACTGTCACGCTGTCAAAATACTTGCACATAAAATTCTCTTACTTTTTTGTTTTTTAATTTTTTATAGTTTTGTTTTCTCAATATGATTCTATATTTTGTGAATCTTTAAGATGCTAAAACACTTTTTTGACTGAAGTATAAGAAAAAGAAGAAGATTTTTGCTGATTGCATACTAGCATCGTTAACATTTATCGGTCTACATGAAAATTCGCAACAACCCTTGTATTTAGAGGTGTGCAAAATCGGTTTGATTTCGGTTCCGCGTGTAATCGAAACTTACTATATTTTACAGGGTACCCTATTTTATAGAGTACCTTATTTTTCGGTTCTATTCGGTTTCGATTCGGTTCCGATTTCAAAATAGGGTACTATATTTATTAATTATTTTAATTTTATAATTTTTAATTCTAGAAAAAAAATTTAAAAAAATTTAAATTAATAATATTAAATTATAGAAGTAATAAAATAAATAAATAAAAAATTGAGTGATTGAAAGATAATAGAAATAATTTATAAAAATTGATATATGTTAATTTATTTAAAAAATATTATATTATTATTTGACTTAATATTATATATTATAAAAAAATAAATTTATTTTTTTGATAGTATATTTATATATTGAATAATATTATAGCATACATATATTTATTTATAGTAATTATTAGTTTATTCGATAATTTTAAATAAATAAATATACATCACCATTTTATTAAATTATTATATAAATAACATGAAAAATTAAGTTAAATAAAATATTTCAAATATATTAGTTAATTCTTTTATGTAATTTAATAGATAAAATTATTTTCTTTAATAAATAATTTATTTAATTAAATGTGATAAAATTTTACGTAAGAGTTATGTTTTTATAAATTTAACAATAAATTTTAACATCACGAGCTATATTTGATTTTAAAGTATTTATTTAAAATTAATTTTTTTGTAATTTTAATGAAAAGTTTTAAATGTTATTATTTCATTTATTGAATAATTCATTAAAGAAGTATTAGTATTTATTTTATCTTCAAAATATAACATAAAATAAATAAATAATTTTTAATTTTTAAAATTAAATTGATTCCTCGATTCGGTTTCGGTTTTCTAATTTTTAGAATCGAAACTTACCCTAAAAAATCGGTTTTGTTTCAGAACCGATTTTTTTAGGGTCAGTTCTTGGCGGTTCCAGTTTTACCCGGAACCGCTGCTCACCCCTACTTGTATTCCTAATTTTTGATCTCTTAATATAATTTTTTTTTTTATTTTTGAAAATTTCATTGTATTTTTTATTATTATTTTATTTGATCTATCTAATCAAATCTCATTTAATTTAATTGACCAAATTTTTATGTTAACAAAAAAGATAAATTACAATTTAAAAAAACCTTAACAAATTAAAGGTGGATTAATATTTATTATTATATAGAGAGATTAAACCTAAAATTAATTCTTGCAGTGTAGGATTTAATATCATATTATGAAAGGACTTGATTTTTTTTTTTTGTGATATTTAAAATGAAAAAGAAAAACAGTTATAAATTAATGGTACAAATTGAAACAATATTATATATTTTTCTTATAAAAATTTTTAATTCTAGATGCCTCATCTAATTTAAGGATAGGGCAGCACATTTGAGGGCTCGTCCCCAAATAATATGGAATTTTACAATTAATATAAATTATTAAGACTAACTTACTTATATTAAGAGTTCAATATTTTATGTCACATAAAATTATTTATAATGTAACCAAAGTAAAAGTTCGAGATCTAGCTTCTTCGCATGAGTCTCACATTGGCATTAATTTTCTACATATAAAGGTGATAATTCTCACACGCAGAGTTCACATGAAAAATTAAAAAATATTATTGATCATATTATTACTATTTTAAAAAAAATCATAATAAACACAACTTAATTTCTATATTGTTTATATATGTAATTATGACAAATAATATTATCACATTATATTATTTAATATATTAACATTTTTTTATAATTATAATGTTAGGATCAAATTATTTTTATTACTATAAGAAGTTATAACTTAATATAGATGTAATTACAAAAATTATTATTTTGATTTAATTATCCTTAATGCAAGTGAAATAAAGATTGTTAGCTTGTTTCCACCTTATTTGTAAAAATTTTTATTTTTATTCCTATTTTCAAATAATATTTTTAAAATTTAGCTATGTGATATAGACATCATTAAAAATTTTAAAAGCTATTATTAGTATTTTAATCGCTTACTTTTAAAATGATAAAATATCATGTCTTGAAACTAATAAATATAAATATTATTAATGAAATTTTAAATATAATTTTTGTAAAGACAATTAATGTGAAGCTACAAACAATTATTGATTATTTTAAGAATTACAAAATTAGAACGTCTAATATTAATGAATTGTAAGTTATAAATAAAGTGAAAGAGAAGAATTTAAGAGTCATTATAGAATTGAGTGATTAATAAATAGATATTAATATCTTGCTCAATTATTCAAATAAGTAACAAATCATGTTTATTTTAATTAAAGAAGAAATTATTTGTTATAATTAAACAAGAAAAAGAAAAAAGATAATCTTAAGGATGATAATATGTATGAAAATACAAAAAAATTTATGTTAAGAAACTTTAAACATGGTTGAACAATTAGAAACATATTGACTTCAAAAAAAAATTGTCCATCCTAACGAGTTATTACATAATCGCAAATTTAAAAATATAATAATAATTTTTAAGAATAAATCATTGTTTTAAATAATTTTTAAAAAATATATATTTTTTAATGTAATATAATAACATATTATTATTATTATTATGTGGTGGCAAATTCTTTAAAATGATTTCTAAAAAATTTTTAATTTATTATAACATAAAATTTATTATTATTTATAAATGGTTCAAATTAAAATTAAAATTTTTTATAATTATATAAAAATTATTTTTATATAAAGTATTATTATAAAAAGATTTTATTGTATATTATAAACTTTAATCTTTTCAATGTTAAAAAGTGAATGTTTTGTCCTTATTATTTTGAATTTACACCCTTTAATTTTTTTTACTATATATTGTATATTTTTTTAAAATTTACTTTTATTAATTTTATTATTTTACTATTACGACTCTTTTTATCATAGAGTAACGACATACGTGCGAACTGCACAAATCATCACCCACTAAATAATTTCTAATATAATGATTTTTTTATTATATTTTATTCAATAAAAATCCAAATTAAATTATTCTTGAAAATTATAATAATTCCGCTGGGGGTTCTCTATCTTAACCATAAATTACAATAATAATAATAATAAATCACTAACCTTTTTTAAACTTTTTTTTTTTCTATTTTTATTTTGAGCTTTTGACCACAAATTGTTAAAGAAAAAAAAAACAGAGAGAGAAAGAAAATATTTTCTAAATTACAAATAATAATAATTATTATTAATAATAAACAAAATTCAATAAAACTCTACTTACGTAATTGGCTTCCCTCTCTCTTTATATATATATATATATATATATATGGAACTCTATTTCTCTCGTCTCCTTCTCCTTCTCCTTCTTCTCGTTCGTTTATGGCGGCCATGAGAAACGGAATCACAAATTTTGAGTGTTACGAGTTAATTAATTAACAGTGAAATTTTCTCTTGATTTAAAAAAAAAAAATGGTTGACACGTTGAAAAAGCTTAAGAAATCTCTCTCGCTAAAGCTGTCTTTTAAGGCCGGTTCCAACTGTCCATGTCCTAGCGGTGGTTGCGATCGTACGCGTTCCGCCTCTTCCTCCTCCCGTCTCGCTCGTAGCCTCAGCTTCCAACCTTCCAAATCCTCCCAGGTCAGTTCTCGTTTTCTTTTATCAACATTGTCGGATCTTATTATTATTATTATTATTATTATCATCATTAACAATTATTATTTAATATTTCATTATTAATTTTATCGTGATCGTAATTTATTAACACCGGCGTTTGTTTTTTTTTTTTTTCTCCATGAAACCGCCTTTGATTCTTCCGTTCATTTGAGTTTCTGCATAATAACCGATTTGCCCTTGCCATGTTTCGTTTATGATGTTTGTTTCTAAGGGTATATTGATAAATTGACGTTCTCTGTTCGATCACGTTTCTTTAACCGTCAATGAGATAATACTATTTCAATTTTTGACAAGGAAAATTACGGAAACTGCCATTGCCGGCGAATAAGACGACATGATTGATTGTTTAAGGAGACGAATTCGCTTTCGGTATTGGAGAATCACAGATCCCCAGATCGCCATTTTATTTCAGTAACTTTGACATTTGTTACTAGTTCCCCTGCGATGCATTTGCAACCCACGTTAAATTTTTTTCAAATATGTTACATGAGGTTAATTATCATTTCAAGTTCCGAAAATTTTATGTTATATTTTTATTTTATTTTAATAATATTAAATTTTTAATTATATATTTTAAATTTTATATTAAGAAATACAAAATATTTATATGAGATATATTCTAATAAAATTTTCTTTATTAGACCAAATAAAATAAAATTAAGATAAATAATTTTTGACAATATGCTGTGGGGGTGATGGTATGAAAAAAAAAAAAATCATGAATTTGATTAAAAGGTATAGCATTTGATGCATAAATTCACTTTTGACAGCAAAAGTTTCAACAATAAATATGTTTTTTTTTTTTGAAGGACATTCTTTTTCTAATTTCTGTTAATTATATATTCATATCAATTATACCATATGTATGTTTTATGTATATTTTTGTATCCAAGTATTGGGAAATATGTTTGTATTTAGCAATATTTTTATAAAAGTTATTTTTAAATAGATGTGTCGTTTACAAAACACAAAAAATTTAGCTCAAGTTGCTTTTAAAAGTATTTGAAGTATGTCACATTTTGTAGTTTTCTGCCGTATTAATTATTGTTCGTTTGAAATCTTTCTCATATAAGTTTATGGTGAGACGTGAAAGATTAGGACAACAACTTTTTTGCATTCATGAATGTCTGTGCGGTAGTTTGACTTCATTTGTATGCATGTAATTGTCTACCACTTTTTCTACCGTGAAATCAAGAAAAATGCTAGCTGTTGTCGATTACACCCATACTTGGTTGGTTAAGTGATTATAAAATTCTGTGCTATTGAATGACAGCTTTGTACCCTTTGAAAATTCCATAACCTTTTTCAATGAAAATTATGAGCATCTGTTGTACATGCCAAAATCTGTAATATTTTTTCTTTTGCTTTTTCAAGTCATGTAATTTTTTGTTTGTATTCATTTGTGATTTTAGAATCTTTGCTCAAAACATGGTTGATGTAGCAGTTGGCAAAACTTTAAAAAAATATTTAGTCGTTCAAATTGGTAATTATAAGTAAATTAGTGCTGACCCTGTTACCTTTTTTATTTCTGAAAACTTTAAACTGGTGAAGAATTTGTTGAATGAAGTAATCATTGGTGCTACCGGCTTCTAGATGATGAAGTACCTATGTTAAGACATTATTCTTGCAAGTAAAAAACTTGGCAGCATGTTTACATACTCTGATATCTTTTAAATTGGTGGCTCTGATTATAAAATGTGTGATGAATCATCTCTTTAGATTATCAATCATCTTTCGTTTAGAGGCTTTAACTTTCAATTGTACCAGTACTTTGTTTGTAGTTATTTTGCTGCACTTGACATGGTAAAAAGATTAAAAAGTGAATGATCTGCAAGTTTTGATACATATTAATTTTGGTATATTCATACTGCTGTGGTCCTTTTATCATCGATATTTGAGAAAAGCAATACTGATCCATTGCAGAAAACTTGTGCCATCTGCTTGGGAAGTTTGAGAAGAGGACAAGGCCTAGCCATCTTCACAGCAGAGTGTTCTCATTCTTTCCACTTCAGTTGTATTGCAGCCAATGTTCAGCATGGGAATCGAATCTGTCCCATTTGCCGTTATGAATGGAAGGACATCCCTTTCCAAGCCCCCACCTATGTCATTGATGCTCGACATAACAATATAGCTCAAACACGAGTTTCTCCCTACACAGGTGCCCCTGAAGGTGCTAATGCTGCTGCAGCCCGGCGTAATTTCCCAACAGCACTGCAACTTCCACCGGAGCCTGAGCAATTCACGGATGACGAACCGCTCCCATTTAACTCCATTGCCTCTGGCTCACCCTCCCGTGCTCAAGCATTAACTATCAAGGCAATTCCTGAGTTTACTGCCGTTGCTGCTGCAGATTCTCTGCCCAAGTTTTCAGTTCTTGTTCGCATTCGTGCACCATCTCTTCCAAGCGAGGCTAATCATCTTGACCGTGCCCCCATTGACCTTGTTACAGTGCTTGATGTAAGCGGCAGCATGTCTAGCAAGCTTCCTCTTCTGAAGCGTGCTGTTAACTTTATTGTACAAAACTTAGGCCCAGGAGATCGGTTATCTGTCGTTGTTTTCTCATCAGTAGCTCGAAGAATTCTGCCACTTCAAAGGATGTCTTATAGTGGCCGTGAAGTTGCAATCCGTGCTATTAATTCTCTCCACTCTAACGGTGGGACAAACATTGTTGAGGGACTCAAGAAGGGGGTTCAGGTTCTTGAAGAACGCCGAGAGTGTAATGCAGTTGCAAGCATTATTCTCCTATCTGATGGCCAGGACACGCACAATGTTCGCAGATACAACCAGTCTGTGCAGAATGAAGCCTCCTCAAATCTAGAACATGAATTGGTATATTTGAACCTATTGCCTGCTTTGATATGTCCCACCAACAGTGTATCTGGAGGTGAGTCCCAACAATCAACAATCCCAGTCCACACATTTGGTTTTGGATTTGAGCACGATTCAACGGCAATGCACACCATAGCTGATGTATCAGGTGGCACCTTTTCCTTCATTGAGACCATGGGCGCTCTACAAGATGCATTTGCCAGATGTATCGGTGGGCTTCTTAGTATTGTGTCTCAGGATGTGAGGCTCACAATCAGGTCAATTTCAACTGGGGTGAGAATTGGATCAATACCTTCAGGAAGATATAAGAATGAAATTATTGATCAAGGGAAGCAAGCAGTAATAGATATTGGAAATTTATATGCTGATGAGGAGAAAGAGTTCCTGGTCTGCCTTTCAATTCCAGTGTCTGGTGCTGCTGCTGAAGGTCAGGGAACTACGGGGACCACTCCATTATTGGATGTCTCATGTACTCACAAAGACTCAGCTTCAATGGAGATTCGCCAAGTTGAAGGCGAGAACGTTGAGATACGAAGACCTGAAGTGCTGTCTACTGCAGACAAAAACGTAAGCTTGGAGGTTGATAGACAAAGAAACCGTCTATTGGTTGCTGAAACCATTGCAGATGCTCAAAGAATGGCTGAAATCGGAGATCTAGAGGGAGCACAGGCATTTCTTGCAGAGCGTAGAGCATATCTATTATCTTCAGCATCAGCACAAGCAGGAGATGGTCTGTGCAATTGGCTTGAAGCTGAACTGAGACAAATCAGGGAAAGAATGGCCAGCATGGATTTATACGAGCGGACGGGACGGGCATATATTCTCTCAGGTTTAAGCTCACACTCATGGCAGAGAGCAACAACCAGAGGTGATTCTACAACACATAGCTTACCCATGAATACAAATGGTGGACTTTCAAGCAGAACAGAAACAAGAAGCTATGAAACTCCCTCAATGTACAATATGGTTTCAAGATCACAGACCCTTAACATTGCTTCAGATGCTCAACAGCGGCTGAACTTGGATTCAAGATCACAAACTCTGAACTTTGTTGCAGGGGAGCAACAACGGCAGCAGCCGAACAAGTAAATGCAGCTCAGGATTTTTCTGGTCGTGGGTAAGAAAACATTTTCCTCCAGAATAATAATAAATTGTTAGTAATATTCGCAGGGAAAGGTTAATTACTTGGATTCTCGTAATAGTTTTTTCTTTTTAAATTTTTTTTAATATGTATTATTAGCCTGATTGTGTGATTGTTTTGAATTGGGCTCTCAGCATGGATTGGGTGGATTAACAGCGATTAGTGTACAGAGAATTTTCCTGTCACTTAATAGATTTTTTTTTTTTTGTAAAAAATTATTGTTGTTGTTATTATTATTATTATTATATAATGACATATTAAAGCTATAATAATACTATTACTGACCTTTTTTTAAAAAAAAAAAAAAAAAAAGCAACACACTTTAGATACTTGGTCTAGAGTGAGTTCTGCCAATTATTTGTTCTATGACCTAGTCATCATCAATTTTTCTGTATCTAATTGTGATATAACTTTTTCATGGTTGAAAATGACTACCGCCGGCTATATCCCTCATCAATTCAAAAAAAAATTGGGGTGGACTATTTTTATACCCAAACTAAACTAAATCAATTAAAATTGATTTGATTATATGATTTTAAAATTTTAAATTAATTTCGTTATATGACTTTAAAATTTAAAATTATGTTCAAAATTTATTATGACGTGTTAGTTCAAAATTTGTTATGATGTGTTATTACCTAGCCATACCTCATTATTATTATTGTTACTATAATTATAATTTTTAATTTTTTTACAAAATATCATCTACTTAATTTAAAATGCTATAATCTAGTTTAACAAATATAACAATTACCCTATATATTCATAAAAAATTGAACCTAAAACAAAATATTTAATTAAAAAAAATAACATAAAAATTATAGCAAATTTTTTGTTGAGATGAGAAATAAAATTATTAATCCCACGTGAAGTTTGTGCATAAGTGATTGTTTCCTAATGAGTAAAAAATATCGGTGTTTGTGATAAACAAAATGTATTAAACTTATAATTCATTAAATATTTTTTATGATTTTGAGAGTATTATAAGTAAATTATTTCATTTGTTTAATTATTTGATAATCGAAATCATTCTTTGATAAATGGTAACTAATAAGTTAGACTCAATAGAATTTTGATCAATGTTATTTATTTATTTTTTTAATCCTTAAGATGGAGAAATGAATTAAGAATTTTTTAAAAAATTTATATAGGTGGAAACAAATATCATGTTAAGCAAGAAATTCAACCAAAAAAAAAATGTCAAAGGGCGGTAGCAAGTAATTCGACAATAATCACCTGATGCTCAAGTCAGTAAGCACGATTTGAGAATAGTCAGAAAGACATGTAGAAAGAGATTAAGTGGTAAAAATTGGTTTTACGTGATATCGTGTTAACTAAAGATATGGAGAGGCAGTTGGAAAATAGTGTATAAAGGAAAGGAGTAAGGTGGACTATAATAAAGATTTTCTTGGCACCAAGAAAGAGGGTTTTTCATAAAAAAGGGTTCCTACTCCACTGATTTATTGTCTCTTTTAGAGTAAAAAACTAAGGATTTTATGGCAACTCTTTACCTGAAGTGGTAAGTACACAATTATTATAGCGTCGTTACTTGGCTTAGACCATGATAAGGTAAAAACATAGAATCATCAAAATCATGTTATTCTATTACTATATTGAGCATTCAATTACTGCAGTGTCTTGCGAGAATCAACAACAATAAAGTTATAATAATTCTTTACACTTACTAATTGAATTAATTATAAGGACAAAAACAAAGAAGATTAAAATAGTGCTTAATGTATTGATTTAAAAACTCATCAATGTAATTCAAATATGTAAGGAGAATGTATAACTTATTCGCAATATATTTTTATGGCGTTTTAATTAGGTTTTTATTTTTTTTTTCTTTACTTAATTTATTTAAAAATAATACATAGACATATATTTTAATTAATTACTATTTTATATTATTTTAGTACTTTTATTTTTAGTTATTTTAGATTAACTATTTTAAATTAAGATTTTTATTTTTAGTTGTTTTAGGGTTTAATTATAAATTTTACATAAAAAGGCTTAAACAACATTATAAAAAAAAAAATTAAATTTTACTCAATTAAAATTATAAAAATTACTTTTTTTTTAATTTTTTAAAGAATTTGTGAACTTATTAAAAAATATTTTTGTGGCATTTAAATCTTTTTCTTTGCACTTTTGGTTCATAATTAATAAATTATGGGAGTAAGTTTTACTGTTAATTTTTTGTTTCTCTAATTATTGAGTTAAAATTTTTTAATATAAATTTTAATTTTATTGAAACTTGAATTTCAATTTAAATTATTAAATTTTAAGATTCGTTTTCAAAATTAATTTTTAAAATTTTAATATTGATAATTTTAGAGTTCGCATCAATTTCTTTGCTTGACTCAAACCATGACAAGGTAAAAACATAAAATCATTAATATCATATCATTCTACAACTATGGTGACATGTGTTCTAAATATTTTGTGATAGAATATTCATTCTATCAATGAAATAAAAAGTAAATAATTTTATTATTTAATTTGGATAATTTTTTTTTTAAGTTGGTAGAATGGTTGGTACCATAGTCCAGCCTTGTGATGCCAACAATGTATTTTGCATGCATCGAGCATACTTTATTTTGTAGACTATGGGATCAAGGAGTTTTGATTTCATATGTTAGTCTTGGATTTTGTTTCGGTACTTCACAAAGGATCCTGACTATGGCGTTGATCGCACATATATTGGAGACACCTTCATACAAGAAATCCTATGGCACTATATAAGTTTCTACAGCTTTCGAGTGCTACAATAACTTTAAGGTCTTGGAAGCTAGCATCAAAATTATTATTGTTAATACAAACCTTTAAGCAAATGTCATGGCTACAATATGGATATTTGTTCTATATGTGTTAATCTACAATATTATTTTGCATATTTGTGTCTTATAAATGTATGAAATCAAAAGTTAGTGTGTGTGTGTGTGTGTGTGTGTGTGTGTGTGTGTGTGTGTGTATTATTGCATGATTGATCTCGGTAATCTATGAAAATCTATGAAAATTCATGCTCGAATTTTGTAAAGTATTCTCTCTGTGTGTGTATTGTTGCATTACTTTTCTCTTTATCTTCCTTTTTTATTATGGTATTTGTCTCTTTCCTCGTAATTCTTGCAGTTGAATATTACAACTCAAGTGTTTAAAAGAATAATTGAATGAACAATATTCTTACCCACTAATAACTAAAATGATAATAAAATAAATATATTATCAATTCATATAAATGAAAATAATACTTATATTTAATTTACTATTATTATTATTAACTGATTTTCTTAATCTAATAACTTATTTTTTAAGTTAAAATTTAATTTTAATCTTTTTAGAAAATTTTATTTAATTTTAATCAAAAACACGAATCAATACCAAAATATTCCTAAATTCAATTTCTCTAATTTGTTTCAATTTTCTTCTAACACCTGCATATTTTGTGGAAAGAGCATCCAAAAACAAAAGGTTATTTTGATCAACATTGATTTGCTTCATAGAGACAACATTCAAAATTCAAAATATTTTTTTGTTCTATTTTACTTAAATTTTAACTGATTTTCAAGAAATTTTAAATGAATTGTCCAATGCCGAGAATCAATCTAATACCGAGTCTAAGGACACACCAGATGAAAGAACGCAATTAGTCTACAGAATTGTAACATTGAGTTTGAAGTATCGTAAAATTTAATATTAGATTTTGACATGATAAACTCTCGTAATGTATTGATTTGAATCGAGGTTACAATTAAATTCTTATTAAAAATTACATAATCCAGAGAACTTGAAATGAGTCAAAAATATCACATGTGCATCGAAATTAATTAATAATTACTTTCTAGAAGGAATGGATAACCACTCATTATCCATAATAACCACCCATTACTACAAGTTACTTCTTCAAAGTCTATAAAAGAAGATGCTCATTGTACAGAAGGAAGTACTGTCAAATTGGATAAACACATACTTATATTTTTTCAGTTATGTTTATATTCTAAAACTCTCTTTAATTTAAATATTGAAATGTCAATTCGTTGATATTCATCACTCTTGATCTGAAGCCGTTTTACCTAACAAACCAACCGAGAAAGCGGATTGCAAAATTCCAGAATTAAAGATTGAAGAGTAAGTAATCTGTTGGTTACTGGCAAACGAAAATCCAGCAACAACATCCAACAATATGGACAATTTGTTGAACTTCTAGAACATTCATGGATATTCTTAACCAATTTGTGGATGTTGAGTGTCGAGTGTCTATAGCTCCAAAATACATGCATTCTGAAGTTTCACATACACAGGGGGTGGGTCCTTGCAGTTTGTATAAATTGTATTCTTCTTTTTCCGAGGTCTATGAAGTCAAATTCACAGAGGTACTTGGCATTTTTAATGAAATTTTGTTCAACGTTGTCTAAAATAAGAGTCCTTAAATTCTAGCAAAATCAAAAGTGAAAAACGGTTTGCATTCTTCTTTCACAGAGGTTAATGAATGAAGTCAAATTCTATTAAAATTTTTTTAAAAACTATGAAATAAACAAATTTCTGAACTATATCCTTATTTGTAATTCTATCAAATTTGAAACACCCAAATATTTTATGCAATTAACGAGACAAGTTAGAAGAAATAATATGGTGCCTTACCATCCGTGACCAAGGTCAAAAACGGAAATTCATGATTCAAACTTCCTTTGCTTCGCTGGAGCTTCCTTGCCGCGTCCAAAGCTTTTTGACACTAGCGCTTTCTCCTACAGCGGCGGGGAGCAAACTGGCAGAGTGGCCTTTTTTCTTTCAACAAATTTGTTTGGATTTTCGAGGAAAATAGTTCCACGTCTGAGCTTATTAACAAATTTAATCCGAATTAGAATTTTCTTTTATATTTAAAAACAAAAATTCAATTTATAAACAAAATTATCTTTGTCTATTAAGTTGATGAATGGTCTCTTTTCATAGGAAAAAATTATGGTGAAAACAATTTTTTTGAAAAAAATTTGACTCTTCCCCCCAACGAATTATTTATTATAAAAAAATTATTTTTACATTAATTTTATTCAACCAAATCATTAAATCACTAAATATGGATAATTTTGTCAAAATATTAATTTTTAAATTATAATTATAAAAAATTTAGAACTTAGATTAGAATCGTAAATGTGTGTTTAAAAATTAGATCATTTTGGATAAAAATTCAATTTGTTTTCTCTGACGAAGAAGATGCCAACAAATGAAACGAAGTGGGGTTATTTTGGTCCGAATATTTGTTTATAGGCCAAACTTAAGTGACGTTTTTAGATTGGATCAAATATAATATTGGGCCCTAAATTGGGTCATTTGATCAAAATATTTGATTATAATTTATTAATTGAAGAGTTATCTCAAAAAATTATTTTTAAAAAAAAAAAAGTCTAATTTTGACCGTAAGACCGTAAAGGGCGATAGAATTGTAAATAAAAAAATAGTTTACATTTTTATGGAAAATATTCTAAAATTTTTTTTGAAAAATATAACATCGGAGGCTCAAGTGGAAGACGAACAATGCTTTTACATTTTCTGGAAAATACTTTTAAAAAATATTTTACCGTAATTATAAAAAATATTGAAACCTCGTGAAAGCACCTCGGGAAAGACGAAACAATAAGTTTGGATTTGCAGAGGCAGAGATTATTCAATAATCTTCTTCTTCTTCTTCTACCCCTGCTCCTCCTCCCTCTCGCGCACAATTCCACAGTTACCACTTCAATCTCTTTGAGCGCAGACAGAATTGAAGGTTGTGATTGTTTTTGTATGTAATTCTGTCTTTGTTAATGGAGTTGGAGGTGAGAGTAGTCGGCGGCATAGATAATTGCTTCGTATCACTTCCTCTTCACTTAATCGATACTCTTCAGTCCACGCGCTCAGGCCTTCTCCCTGAAGTTCTCTCTCTGGAGCTTCGTTCGCGGAGTACCAATGAACGCTGGGTCGTTCCCTGGTCCGGCGCCACTTCTTATTCTTCCTCTATTGAGGTACGCGGCTCGCTGCGCTGTTTCTATTATCTCTATTTGTTGTGATGCGTTTGGAATTCCTTTTTTATAGGAGCACTTTTGAGTAGAGGTGCTTCCTGTAAAAGCACGTCATAGGGCTTCTCTTGAAAACATTTCAAGGCAGTGCTCTTCCGATCCTAAAATGCGCTTTTTTAAGTATATGTATTGAGCGATTCTACTAACATTTCCAAGTATCTTTGTTGTTTATTTTTTATTTTCACATACTGTAATTCGAGTAAAAGTGCTTTCTGTAAAAGCATCTTTAAGCGTTCTCTTCAAAACCAGCTGTAATCTCAATTGTTTTTTCATTTTAAATCCAAAAAGAGCTTTTCAAGTTCATTTTTTTTTTTTTAAATTTCTTGAAAAAAATACAGTCCACAATTTTCATGAGAAACTGCAATATATATGCGGAAGTGGTTTTGTCTATGTGAGAATGATTTTGAAGTATTCAAGAAGTACACTTGTCAATTCTTACTCCAAAAAGAGTTCGGATTGTTATTTGATTCCAAAGAGTGGTTTTGTCTATATGTATCAAAAGCTGCATGGAGACAAGGGAGGGCTTTTGACTACATGAAAGTACTTTTGGAGCTACCAATGTACCTTTAGTTTGTCATTTATTTTCAATTAACTGCTAGTAATCCCCTTTTTGTAGATTGCTCAACAATTTGCAGAATGCATATCGTTAGCTGATCATACAAGTGTTCATGTGAGAGTAGTACCTGATGTGCCGAAGGCTACTCTAGTCACCATAGAACCTTTGACTGAGGATGACTGGGAAGTCTTAGAGCTTAATGCAGAGCTTGCTGAAGCCACTATATTGAACCAGGTACACCTTGATTTCCACTCTTTCCAACTGCCCAATTAAAATGTCTATTTTTTCGTTTTTTTTCCCTTTATAATGTTTGTTCAATAAAAGCAGCGATTTCCTATCAGGTTAATAATTGAACCTCGTTTTCAATATTGTTGCACAAGTTTTCCAAATAAGGCTTAAATGAAACTCAAAAACATCCCTTTTACCTGAATGTAGGTCAGGATTGTCCATGAAGCTATGAGATTTCCTTTGTGGCTGCATGGCCGTGCTGTCATAACATTCCTTGTTGTATCAACCTTTCCCAAGAAACCAGTGGGTAAGTTAATATGGGCTTCTCTACTTCTCTATTACAATAAATTAATTTAATATATTTAATTCTACAGAGTTCTTTCGGACCATAGTCATACATCATTAGGGTTTGGTTCTCTTTAATGTTACCAATTCTATTGTTTCCTGAATATTGTTATGGTATCTCTTTTTTTTTTTGCTTCTTCCTTTTGAGCCATAGTTATAGCTATCAATCTCATTCTTATGCAATTTTGCTTCTGGGATGAAGGTTTTGATCTGTCAATTGATGAAGAAGGAAGCTATTTTATAAATTTTGCTTTATGTTGTAAAATACTGTATTAGGCTTCAAAATGATATATAGTTTGGGTAATAGGAAAAAGTTTCATAATATGCACTTATGTTAGCATCTTGTAATCTCAATCAAATTAATTTGACGGACAATTACCCAGCAAATAAATAGATAAAGGCATGGCATATGTTCATTTTCAAGTTCTTAAATTTTATTTTGGTGTCACTGTAGAAGTCTCTTTAATGCTTTTAAAATACCATGGCAGTGGTGTGAGGATTTTGAAAATGTAAATTTAAGCACATGCTTAGAAACATGAACTAATTTAATACTAGTTTACAGGATTGCTCAATAATCACTTCCTTAATTTGTGAGAGGCATGTTTTCACAATTATCTCAGAAATCAGTAGTACAGATACAAGCAGTATTCAAGAGAGTATGGCCACTTGTTCTGTTTTAGTTATATAAAGTTTCTTGATAAAAATTTAAATGGACGACTTTTACAGAAACATTTCTTGATTACTGTTTACTTTTAAAGGTTTTTGATTGTTTTTTTCAAAGTTTGAATGTGTTCCACATCATTTGAATTTTTTATCTGTACCATATATACGTAGTTGTTTATTTCTTTGGAGGTGGGTCAATATATGCTAGGAAGATGGTTTTGTTAGGTATATAAATTTCATGATCTGAGATGACAAAAGCCTCTGCTTTGGTGAAAAATTCCATGGCTTTGGTGAGGAGATATTTATGTTATGTTGTTCAACATATTGAAATTTGAGATCAAAATTTTGTACTTTTACATTTGTTGATACTTTAACTATTACTCCGTGCTCTAGTGCTTAATAAAGACATAAAGTTTTCAGTTTCTTTTGGTACTATTTTCCATTTTTTTTAATCTTTATTGCCTTATTTTTATTTAGAAAGAGGAATTAGCAATTGGAAGTTGAATCATTTTGTGAAACTTGTTATCATTATATGTTTAAATATTTACATGCTTATCAGTGTCATATTTTATGTTGGTGGTATTCTCTTTTTTGCTCAATATATTTATTTTTCTTTGTATTGGATGCAGATTATCCTTGTTCCAGTCTTTATTTTTTTAATATTTTAGTCAAGTGATAAAGTGAGTTGCTTGAAAACTGGTTCTTGGGTGTATAAATTCGTTTATGAATCAGTTAATTTTTCTTCTTTCGCCTTCTGTTATTATCATTTTCAATAAAACCTGACCTCTTGTGGGAGTCTCTGTCTGTACTAGTTATGAAATAAATTGTACAATAGCCCTTTTAGGTAGGACATGAATGGTTTACTATTTTGTACATGACAGTTGTTTGTTGCATATGGGTAGTCAATTATGATACTGATAGTTTTGTCTTTAAGTGATGGAGTCGTGTCTTATGAATTTTTTGTAGTGCAACTTGTACATGGAACTAAAGTTGCAGTTGCTCCGAAGAGACGCAAGAGCAACGTGAAGAAACATGAAGATTCTTACATGCAACCTTCTAATGAAAAAAATAGTATTGCAAAAGCACTTTTGCGCATTCAAGATTCAGGCAGAGGATTGTTCCACAAATGTGATGCTAAAGGTGTTGAGCTGGGAGTAGAACTCACTTCTGTTGCTTTTATTAATCCAGATACAGCTAAAAATGTTTCATTAGGTTCTTTTCAGTTGGTTGCTATAGTGCCTAGATTATCATCCAAAGAAAACTTGAAGAACCCTGAAAACAGTGCCTTGAGAATGAAAAGCAATTCAGCTTTGAAGGAAAGTGGAGTTTCAACTGACAAGAAAGAATGTCGTCAAGCAATCGTTCGTATTTTAATATCTGATTCGGTGGCTAATGGACATGTGATGATTGCTCAATCGCTTCGTCTTTATTTGAACACGGGCCTGCACTCATGTATGCTAATTCTTTCAAACATCTATTAGTTCATAGTACTCAGTATTACTTCCTTTTAAAATCTTTCCTTATGGTGTGATATGAATAGTGGATTGTTTTATGATAGTTTTTTAATACAAGTAAGTTCTCCATTGTTTCAATCAAGTGCCATGCATAATAACTATTCGGTACTTTAGTGAGTGGTTGCATCGGAGGCTGTTTCATTGTGATAGTTTAAACATGCCCACGCTTTATCCTGTAAACTCTTTGCCCATTTTTAAAGTTCGAATTCAGTATTCATAGCAACTGTTAACACGTTTATTCTGTTTTGGCATTGTTCTTTCATTTTTTTTGTTCAGGAATTGAGCTTGCTGATTATTCACTAGGTGTCAAATTTCTTAATGCCCATTTTTTTTGAAAACTTGATATTCTAATCATATCATTTGGAAGCCAAGTCACTTGCTACAACTTTCAGATCTTTTGATACTTATGGATTTAATGAATGCAGCTAGTAAACATATAAATGAGTTCTAGGTTTGATTTTGTCATGATAAATTTTAGATGCCTAGTTATTGTTGAAAATTCTTTGAAACTGTGATCTCATTGTGTTCCTTTTTTTACTTAGATGAAAAGGCTATGACAAGCTTGCTGCTTGTATGATGAGAGGAGTGACATTTTGCATATAATATCATTTTGTAAAATATTTGCTAGCTCAACAGTCTATTTGTACTATTATGTTTGTGGAATTGAGAAATCTGTCATGCAGGGGTTTATTTAAAGCGATGTAATGTTGACTTGAAGAAAGAAATTCCTATGCTTTCACTTTCTCCTTGCCACTTTAAGATGTTGGGGAAGGAAAAGGCTTTTGGGATTGGCCTGGAACTTGATAGGAAACTTCATAAGACAAAGAACATGCTTGAGAAAACTGGCTCGGGCACCTACATGGATGCTATAGGTTGGTCAGCCCAAGATGAAGTCATTGCAGCTCTTTCTTCTGATTCTTCTCATAAAGAAGATGAAGGGACTGCTTATCAGTTTGAAGATAAGAAGGGATTAGAATGTCTACTTCATACATGGTTTCTTGCGCAACTCAATGTCATTTCTCCAAATGCAGGATCAGAAGTTAATACATTGGTTTTATCAAATGAAACTTTGCTTCACTTTGAAGTGAAAGGATTCAAATCCGGGACTTGTGGAAAGGTACAGGCATCATGTAATGGCTCAGACAACAAAAATAAGGCAAGAGAACTGCATGCAGAAATTTTTTATCTACTGACCATCTCTGAGGAATCGTTGCATGGTGAAAAATGTAATGCATATGAGCTAACCTTTGAGGCAAAAGACCAGCAGAACAACAACTGGGAAGCTCTGCGCCAGTTGTTTGGAAAGCTGAACTTTGGTGACCCTGTATCCTTCTACTCTGTCAAAGAGAGAGGCCTTACTGAAGGCTTTAATTCAAATCTATTGTCTTTGAGCTGGATGGGGTCAACTGTTTCTGATGTTATTAACAGTAGGTACTTTTTCCAAAAATATTTTTCTCCTCAATGTGCTTGGTTGTTGCATTAAATCTTTTTCATTTGAAACTTCTATCTCATAAGGCGGAGTGATCTCCTCTTTTTTTTTGTTCTTTTTGGGTGTGTGTGTGTGTGTGTGTGTTTGTGTACCTGCTCTCACTTGCACATGCATGAATGTATTATGTCCTAGAGCTTACAAATTCCAGTGCTTGTTCCATCAATTATCACATTTTTAGTGTATACCTGCTCTCACTTGCACATGCATGAATGTATTATGTCCTAGAGCTCACAAATTCCAGTGTTTGTTCCATCAATTATCACATTTTTAGTGTAAGGATTCACCTGCTAACAAATAGACTTAAGCGAAAAATTGCTGAAATATTAATTTTTGACACTGGATTGAGTTATCAAACATGGATTAAGTCTCATTGACATTTTCATTTGAGAATGTTACTAGCTTCTTAAATGGCTTACTGCCAACATGTATTATATCCTACTGTGAGATGCAAATAATTTTTATTCCTTTTCCATCAAAAACTTTGGATTCACTTACTATAAATTTGCTCTAATGCAGGAATTGAGATGTTGTTATCTCCTGCTTCTGGGTTATGGTTCAGTACGTATAATCTTCCTCTGCCTGGGCATGTTCTAATATTTGGACCTCCTGTGAGTTTATCTCTATATTTTCACTTGATATTGCTGTAATATTGGCTAAGGAGCTGACTACCTGTATATTTAACGTCACAAGCATAGATTAATAAGTTCACTTTGCTTTCATTAGGTATCCGCCAATTTTGCAAATTCTACATTTACGTTTTGTATTTCTTGCTTTCATGTGTAATGGATTTTGGTTCAAACTTACTGAATCTAGTATCATGATGTGAAATTTTACCTTTTTGTTCCACAGGTGTCCGTGCATGGGCACTAAGTGACATGAGCACAAAAATAGAACTAAAAATGACTTATCTTTCGAAGAATATGACCATGTCTATATATCTGAGCTAGGAATGTTTTGGTTGTAAAGTTTTTCCTTCAGCTGTGGGTGTCAGATCAAAAGACAGAGTTGAACTTTTTTACTTTTAATAAGATAAAATCTAAGAAAATGAATTCTCATGGCCTAATGTGATTGTTTCGTATCCTTGTCTATGCTTAATTACATTTGTTTACATTTTTTCAAATGATCTCATTTTAGTCAACTGTAAAAATTGGGCATATTTTTTTGTCATTAGGGCTCTGGAAAGACAGTATTAGCAAAAGCTGTTGCAAAATCCCTTGAAGAGCAAGAAGACCTCCTAGCACACATGTATGAAGTTATTTTAATGTGCTTATAGCTCTTCCTTCTCTTTACTTGTTAATTGGTAATTAACATTTTGTAATGCTAATATTTAAGGCAGGTAGAGACACTGAAATGTTGTGAATATGAAAATTAAATCTTCATGGTGGATCCTGTTTTATTTTATTGTCATATGTGGGGTTCTGAGATTGAAACATGTGTGTATTCCACTGACTAAGGTCTGTGTATGCAGAGTTTTTGTATGCTGTTCTGGACTTTCTTTAGAAAAGGGCCCAGCCATACGTCAAGCACTTTCTAATTCCATATCTGAAGCATTGGATCATGCACCTTCCGTTGTCATATTTGATGATCTTGATAGCATTATTTCGTCTCCTTCTGACTCAGAAGGATCTCAAACTCCAACATCTATCGTTGCGCTTACTAAATTTCTTGTGGACATTATGGATGAATATGGGGTAACAATTTAGTCATGATAATCATTTCCTACAATGACTATTATAATCATTTCCTACTGAAGCTGTTTTTTTTTTTTTTTAATTTTCGTTTTCTCCAAATTTGTGTTGTTTGATGGATTCAACATTGAAATAAATTATTGTAAATTGAGATGAAACCAACTGCAGCTAAAATAATCCACGGAGATATGCTAGAACGCAGATTTCATCCCACAGGATATCAACTCCTTAAATTTTTGTAGCTTATCTATAATTAGAAGTCTGGTTTCTGGATTCTATTCAAAGAAAAAGAGTTTCTGGATACTCTCTAAATGGACATCTTGTCCACATTGTACTTTGACACAGATTAAGATCTCATAGGTTTAGTGGTTTCAGATTTATTACCAGATTAGCTGGTGAATTTGAAAGACAGAAGAAATATAGGGGAGAATAAATTTTGATATTGAAGATTGTAGCTGAGACAAGATTTTTTTTTTCTATGTTAAACCCTTGACCTAATCAGCTCATCAAAGCAACTTCTTTTCACCGTATGCCTTTAGCTATATAAGTTTACATGTCATCAGTTCTGAACAGCTACAGAATCTGCTCTCTTGTATATTATTTCCTGTGTTATACCTTGTACAAGCTTTTGATCATCTTTTCTTTCAAACCTGGAACTGTGAGTCTACAGAACTTTCTTGTCTACTTCTATGCTAGCCTGTGATGTCAGTTTGCAATAGAGTTGGTAGATGGACATATGTTAGCTAAATGTTTATGTCATGGTTTTTTTTTTTCAGTCACTTCTTTTTTATGTTATTTGAATGAAGCAAAAATTTGGCAGAGCTGGTTGTAAACACTTGATCTCAATATATCAAATTTGACTTTGAAGTCTGTAGGTTATTTCCTCTTCTAATATTTAATTCTATGCTGTTGGAATTTTAGTTCAAGCAATTAATTCCTTCATGCAGCTAGAAGTTTCCTTTTGAAAATGCTCATAAAGTAAGGATAAAGTGAATAGACCTCATAGCTTCAGTCTTTCACTTCCAAAATTTCCTGCTTACTTATGATGTTGACTAAACAATACATTCTTTTTGACTTTCATATTGGGGAAGTTAAGAAAATTAATGCTCTGACTTTAACTGAGGGGAAAGCATTATAGGAAAGATTAAAGTGAAAAAAATAAGACACTCTTGTGGATTGAATTTAAAGGCCTCACTATTTGGAAATTTAATGTATGTTCTTGGAGATTTGGTTTCTGTCAATCTTTTCCTAGTTTCTGAACTTGTATCTAATAGGTCAATGCTAGTTAATCCTCGAGTCAGGTAATAAAATTTCATTGGTTCACTGATCAGGAAAAGAGGAAGAGCTCGTGTGGAATTGGTCCTATTGCTTTTGTTGCTTCAGCACAATCTCTAGAGAATATACCACAGTCATTGACATCTTCAGGTTTATCTCCCCTTTCACTAATGGCTATCATCTCTTGTAGTAACACTATGAGTGGAAGAAATCGAGATATGGGATTTGTTTTTTCTACTTCTTGTATTGTTGATGTTGCATATGTTAATTTGATTAGGAAGGTTCGACTTTCATGTGCAACTGCCTGCCCCTGCTGCTGCAGAACGCAAGGCTATTTTAGGTCATGAAATTCAGAGGCGCTCCTTGCAATGTTCTGATGAAATTTTGTTAGATGTTGCTTCCAAGTGCGATGGATATGATGCATATGATCTGGTATTTGTTGGTTTAAGTTTTCATTGATTAATTTGAATGTATTTTAGAGTTTGAAAAGTTGTCTTTTGGGGAATTCTTGATAATTATTTCATCCCCCATGCAAAACTAGGTGTGATCAGGAAATATTTTGAGGAGATTTACATGTAAATGTTGCCTTTGTTATGAATTTTCGAAAGTTCTTATTATTGATAAAATTTTCATTGTGCCAGGAAATATTGGTTGATAGAACTATTCATGCTGCTGTTGGTCGTTTTCTGCATTCTGATTCTGGTTTTGAAAAGCACAGAAAGCCCACCTTAGTTAGAGATGATTTTTCTCAAGCTATGCACAATTTTCTTCCAGTTGCCATGCGTGACATTACTAAGACTTCTTCAGAAGGTGGTCGCTCCGGGTGGGATGATGTTGGTGGTCTTACTGACATTCAGAATGCTATTAAAGAGGTATAGTGTACTTTTTAACCTTCCGAGAACTGCTAAGTTAGGTTGGTCCCTTGTTGGATTTAGACATTTCAATAAGTTATTGCTTCTCTGAGTCAACACTTTTTTGGGCCTTTTGAAGTTATAATCCTACATATGAGTGTGCCTTTGTACAGTTTGTTATAAAATTTTAAACTAGAATTACAATGTCACCAATATTAAAATACTTCACTGAAAGATTGTTGGTGATGAATATTATATGCATATTTCTAGTGATTTCTATTTATCTGATGCTAATTCTTGTTTTCCTTTCAGATGATTGAATTTCCTTCAAAGTTTCCAAATATCTTTGCTCAAGCTCCTCTAAGGTTGCGGTCTAATGTTCTCTTATATGGTCCTCCTGGTTGTGGCAAGACTCACATTGTTGGTGCTGCTGCTGCTGCTTGCTCATTACGATTTATAGCAGTGAAAGGGCCTGAGCTGTTGAACAAATACATTGGTGCTTCTGAGCAAGCTGTAAGGAGGCGTTTATCCTTTTCTTTTTTCTATATGATATGAAGTTAATTCAGAAATGATTTTTGGTTTTGATATTTCAATGGCATTTAACTGCCAATAAGGTGTTTGACTTGTATAATTTATCATAATCCCTATACTTTTGTTGGTTTCAGGTTCGGGATATATTCTCAAAAGCAGCTGCTGCAGCACCATGCCTCCTCTTTTTCGATGAATTTGATTCTATTGCCCCAAAGAGAGGACATGATAATACTGGAGTGACTGATCGTGTTGTTAATCAGGTCAGTATCTTTCATTGCTTGTACCATCTCAAATCCATTACGTCATTGATTTACTCATAGTTGCCTTCCTTGTTTCGACAGTTTCTGACTGAATTAGATGGCATTGAAGTTTTGACTGGTGTGTTTGTGTTTGCAGCAACAAGGTCAGAATTTTCTTGATACTGAATTCTTCTTAGCCGCATCTATACAAAGTCTATTTTTCTGCTTTTTAATTATATTTTTGACAGATTGGTTTTGCTATTAGAATTCTGTTATATTTTTACTCATCCAATTGCTCAAAGAAAATGTATGAAATGGTTGGTCTGGAATAACATAAGCAGATTGATCTCTCCTTGTGTGTCCATGCATGTTGGTTTTGTTTCTTTTCTTTTTATCCCTTCCTTATTCTGATTCATGATTTTTTGTTGTAAATATACATCTTTGGCTTTCTACTTATTGATGTGGTATAGCCTTATTTAGTGCTGGCTCCTAGCAAGCTGGTCATAAGTTGAATTTAATTCCGGGGAAAAGAATTATTACTGTAGTTTAAATCTGACCATGTTATATGTATAGATTTCTTAAAGAATGATAAGAAAATGGATACCAATTTCAGCAAGCGGAAGATGGATAGTTCTGGTGCTGCTGGAGAGAGGGAAGGGAGGGGGTGTAAGGAGGAGGCAGATGATAGCTTCTCATCGAAGCAGTAGACTGTGTAAATATAAATTCTAATATATTTTATAGTTAATTACTAAGTACTTAAGGTACATTCTTTAATTAACTTTACAGTATAACTTATGCTAAATTTTAATCATCCTCTTATAAAGGTCTGCTGGAAACCAACCTGACTGGCTACTTCAATGTAGTCCACTGGAGATGTCTAGATATTACACTTTTTTGGCCTTAATGTATAGAAAGGACCTTTCTGTGCATCCATCATGTAGGCACCATCTCACTTGTTTCGAATTTTATTTTCCACCCCTTGCTTTATGTGGATAAGGAATATGCAGAATCATCTATGAAAGTTTGGAGGGCTGGCAACTAATCCCCTGATTGCTTAGAACTGTAAACATAGGTAGGTCCTTCCTAGATACATTTAAGATCGATGAATTGAAGTAGAGACTGGCCAATAGGCATATTGGGAAATGTAGCAGTCTTCTCATGTCAGTGTCTCATTACTACTAGGAAATAGAAAAAGAGAATTGGGAGAGAGAGGGTGTGGGGTCGAGGGGTTTTGGAAGTTTAGGAAGTTGCATTAGGTAAGCTGCTGTCTGATGTTCCAGAATAGTATGGTTGTTCCGTGTTCAACATTAGTGTTATTCTGAATTGCTTCATCAAACAGCCATACAAAAATCAGCTTCTTTGAAGACGGAACTCAAAGCTGCCAACTGTTATTAATTAAGCATGTAAAATGACCCTTGTGTGCAAAAGCACTTGGTTCCCATGGACTGCTGTCGCATGTGAAACAGGAACCTGTTGTACTTTAATTAAATGGAACAGGGTAGAACGGGGATAATTATTAAGATCATTAAGACATAATTAGAATGTACACAGCTATATTGATTTTGTATGCATATTACAATTTATTATAATATATGATGTTCATATAAAAATGTGTACAACATTATTGAAAATGAGAAAATAAAATTGATATGACCAAATTAGGCAGGTTTTTGTGTGAACTAAGATGGCTGCAATGAGAATTATAAAACCTAAGTAATTTTCTGTTTCCCTTTCTTGTTTTAGTAGATGATTGATGCTCTTTGAAAAAGAAAGAATAAAAAGAGAGGAGAAATCGATAAAGTAGCAACCTATGAAAATTATGGCCTCACTTCCATTGGGATAATGTTGGAAATTGCTCTATGTTTCATTTTCTCAATCTAGCTTAAATATATTCGTTGGATTTCATAACATGATAGCCAAGCCTAAGTTGATCTACAAATTTATTTGTGCACTATTATTGTCAGAGTTTAGATATTGTTGTTGGGCTTTACCTATTAAATTAAGCTTTGAGGCCAAATGATTGCTTACCTATTACTTCCTATCATTGTTGGTCATCACTCATTATCCTTGGCTAACTTTCTTCTCTTCAATGTAGAATTTTCGTTTTCTGGTTACTTATATTTCTTTTGTTGAAATTGACTTTGAGTTTCCTCATCAAGTAGTAGACCAGATCTACTTGATGCTGCCCTGTTGAGACCTGGCAGGCTTGATCGTCTTCTTTTCTGTGATTTTCCATCTCCACGTGAGAGGTTGGATATTCTTAAAGTTCTTTCCAGAAAGGTTTGTGATACCATCTTGTCAAATCTTCATTTGTTTATTTATTTATTTTGTAGCAATCTTTGTTTTGAGTTGTACATGCTACCTTTATCTTCTTTTTATTCTGTGATAGAGTGTAAACTGTTCTCTGATCGGATTGAAGTTTGGGCAGCACTATTCTTTATATATAGTTCAATAGTTAATAATCGGGCTTGAAGAGAGTCTGATCTGTGGGCTCCACTTGAACTGTAATGCCACTAGCTGTACTACATTCTGACTCAATACTATATTTGATTCATATTAACAAGTTGAAATTCAAGATGTTTGGTTCCACTTGGACCAATGTGGCAACTAGATGAGTAAAGATTATGAGGTGCTTTTTACTTCCAGTTATTGTTGAGATCCTGGTTAAACAAAAATATTGTGAGTAGACATTTAGGAAGTTTGCTTGAGATACTTTACGCCTTTTATACATTAGTAGTTCATTATTTTATTTTTATTATTCTAAATTTCCTATAATATGTGGAATATTAGCGATTTCTGATCTTTCTAACTAGATAAACAAGTAGGATCCAACCCGACTATTCTTGGTTTTTAAATTAGTTGAGCAAGTAGAATGTAGACACAATATTCTTTCATAAACTTAGCAAGTAGGCTCCTTTTCTTCAATCACTTGTGCAACATGATTTTTGAACTGCCAAAAAGATCCAACCATGTTCCCAACTGGCTTCATTCTGTCTTAGTATTTCCCATTTCAGCAAATCAATTGTAAACTCATTGAGCTCTAAGTGTGATTTATCCTCTGCTTGATAAGCAATATCAAGAAGATAATTGAGAATTTATTTAATCCTTATTCCTGATGAATTACTAATCTGTATGCTTTAGTACTTTTTCTTTTTCATGTGTTGTTGTCAAGTTTATTGTGAAATGATATTTATGTTTTGCTCTTTGTAAATAAATGCAGTTACCATTAGCTGCTGATGCGGATTTAGATGCCATCGCTCATATGACAGAAGGATTCAGTGGAGCTGATATGCAAGCACTTCTCTCAGATGCACAGCTTGCAGCTGTTCATGAACTTTTAAGTAGCATAGATAGCAGTGAACCTGGAAAAATGCCAGTCATAACTGATGCTCTGCTGAAGTCCATTGCTTCCAAGGCGAGACCATCAGTTTCAGAAACTGAGAAGCAGAGACTATATAACATTTACAGCCAGTTTCTTGATTCAAAGAAATCCACTGCTGCTCAGGTTTGTCAGTCACTCTCTGTTTTCCCACCTCCCTCCCCTTCCCCTTTAAAAAGTGTGTTTAGTTTGTGCAAACATGCATTATCATTCCTTGTATTGTTGCTTATTAGCCAAAATAAATAAACTTTTTGCAGTCGAGGGATGCGAAAGGCAAGAGGGCAACTCTAGCATAACAACCAACAATTCGTGCGCATTTTTCAGAGGCGCAACACGCTAGTCACAATGAGTAATTTCTTTTGTTTTCTAGATTAATAATTCTGTTCATTTCAACTTTTAATTTATTTTTTGTGGCATAAGATTGAAATATGTGGAGCAGAGTGATAGGCTCTTATGATTCAGATAATAACAACCACCATGAAGGTGGTGATAATCTTTGTATCAGCTGACAGTTATGAAATTTCACCAGAATGGGGGATGAAAATATTTACAAAGAGTACAATCTCCGTAATAGATTTTCAAGTATTGTAATATAATTTATAATTGTGTTAAGGTTTAGGTTCATGTAAATTCATTCATAGTATAATCAATTATTCAAATAATTATGTCATATTAAATCATATATATAATTAAATATTTGAATAATTCTGTCATGTTGTAGTATTTATAATTTGATAGATTTGTGTTATATATATATATATATTTTATATTTTAAAGAATATTTAATTATGTTTGTCATATATTAAAATACAATTTAGCTCCATGTGTGTGTGTGTTTGGTACAGTTATAACTTAATTAATTAAATTAATAATTGTGTTGAATTAATATTTTTAATTTTTGATACAATTATTATATAAGTTGAGTTAATGTTAGTCTAAATATTTCATGTACTTGTGTCCAGATGATGATTTGATTTATATTAGTACAAATGTTTCTCAATTTGATTACAAAATATACTCTCCCGTTTAGGAATTTCAAGACAAACTACTAGTTTGGATTTTTTTTTAGTTAAGAAATACTCAATAAATGTGAAAATGTTAATAATTATCAATACAATCATAAAAATAAGAAAAACAAAATCATTTACATATTTGCAAATTTAAGTGTATCCAAATTTTATATTATTACATATTAAAATTGGATGCTTTTATTTTGCTAAATAAAATTGTTTTGTTTTATTTTTTAAAAAATAAAAAATATTTATGCACCTAAAGAGGGTACACGTCCCATATTACTTTTTGAATATTGTTTTCTTTGCTCATACTCATTAATTATATCTCTCTTTTTTTTTTTTTTTTTGAATATGAAAGAATGATTATATTTTATAATATATAATAATTATAAAAATTTGTAATATGAATTATTTATATTTAAAACTTAACATATATCATATATATGTATTAAAAACATTCATAAGATGAGTTTCTTATCTTAATTAGTTGATAGATTGTTGAAGAAAATCTCAAAATTAATGAGGTATTTACAATTTATACCAACAAAAGAGAGTAAATACCTCGATTGAATTTTGGAGGGAGAAATTTAGATTTTTTTTTTTATCAAATAAAAAATTAGTAAAATTGCCCCTTTTTTATTTAAAATTATAACATTAATCCTTAAGTATATTAATGGGTAAGTATGTACTAAAGACAAAATAGTAATTGTTCAATAATTATCATATATTATATTTTGATCCTTATATTTATACATAATTATATTTAATTAGTTATTAAAAAAAAATTAAGCATAACTTCGANTAGTAGTATTTGTTCAATACTTATCATTTATTATATTTTGACCCTTATATTTATACATAATTATATTTAATTAGTTATTAAAAAAAAATTAAGCATAACTTCGAGGGTTTAATTGTAATTATTCAATAATTAACAATTTATATTTAGGTTTTTTGATAATCTATATTATCAAAATTGGTATATAATTTACATCAAAATAAAAAATTTTTAAATACTTTAAAGAATTTTAAAAATATATAACACTTAAATGTATTTATTTTGACCAATATATTATCTTGAAAGTGTTAACATTTCTACCAATAATATTTTCTCTCTCTAGAATATTTCATACTATTTTAGTTATTAATGCGACCATATAGATTTATTGTTGAATAGTCATGAATTTATTCCAATTATTTCAAATATCGAACACTTCGAAAGTTTGACGATTATGATTAATATATAATAATGTGCCATTATTTTTAAGTCATAACAAATAATACTTCATCAAAACTCATCTAAATTGTACGTACCATGTGAGCAATATTCTACTGTTATTCAATCTTAATCAAGTAAGAGTTCATAGTGTGTCAAAATCTTATATTGATATAAATATGAATCATCAATCAATATGTATTAAATTCGTTATTACAAATTATCTCGTATGACATTTAATTTACTTTGTCTGAAAATTTATTATTTTAGTCATTTTATTGATATTCATCTAAAAATTCGAATTTGGATTAAGTCAACAAAAACTCCGAGCTTATGTATATCAACCTAATAGATCTTGTTTTAAACATCATTTGTTTTTATATGTAAACAATACATGATTAAACTAATTTTAATATATAAGATGTGATTAGTCTCGTACTTATATATCATACAAACATATACATTTATATTAGATTTGATTATGATGTATCAGGTCAAATAATTACATCGCATATTATTAAAATTATATGACAAATTATGAATTATATACATTACCATGTAATTTATCATTAATTGGTCATATTCAAAAACTAGTTTTCTAATTATTAATTTATACCAATGCCTTTATAACGTGATTATCATCGTTACATATACTAATATTATTTTACGATATTCACCAAAAATATTTAGTATACTTATTATGTGATATTGTTACGCATTCAATATCACTTACGTAAGGAACATTTTTAATAATGTCATTTAACGATTAAATAAACTATTCGGATAATTCACAAACATATGTTATTTGAATGTATGACAAAATAAAAAAAAATAACTTATATTTGTGAATAAATAACTTTTTCCTTCATTAATAACAATAATAAAATTGTATATATATATATATATATATATAAAATAAAATATCTTTGAAGCTGATAACATGAATGACTATTAAGGCATATCCTAATATTCTTGCACTAAAACTATTTGTTGTTGTATCTCATATCAATCTTCTCAAGATAATAGTTCAGTTGTTTTAATGTTATTGCTTTAGTCATTGAATTAGCGACGTTGCCTACTAAAGATACTTTTTAAATGATTATTTCTCTATTGTTAACGAACTCTCTCAAAATGTGATATTTATCCTAAATATATTTAAAATTTTGGTGTGCTCTTAGTTCTTTTGCATGTGCAATAGCTCCAGTGTTGTTATAAAACACATTTATTGAATAAACCAAACAATTTCTTTTACTGATTCTGAAGCAGCAATATATTCAATTTCAATTATGGAATTTGCAGTCTTTGCTTGCTTAAAACTTTTTCAGCTAATAGCTTTTTCATTACATATAAAAATGAATGCTGATATAAACTTTTTATCATCAACATATAATTAGAAATTTGAATTTGAGTATTTTTAAATGTTTAGCTCTAAACATTCATAACTCAGAACCAAAACTTTAGTTTTTCTTAAGTACTTGAAGATTAATTTTACTGTCGACCAATGTTTCTCTCATAAATTAGCTTGATATCTGCTTATAATACTTACAACATATGCTATATCAAGTCTTGTATATAGTATTTCATACATTAAATTATCTATAGTCAAAGTATAAGATATGTTATGCATTTATTGTCGTTTTTTATCGATCTTTGAACTCATATCTTTTGAAAGATGAAGACTATGGATGAAGAGCAAAAGTCATCTCTTAGAGTTTTTCATGTAGAGCTTTTTCAATACTTTATCTATGTACAATTTCTAGGATAATCCTATTATCCTTTTTGCTCTATCTCTATATATATGACCTCAAAGAATATAGGTCGCTTCTCCTAATTCTTTCATAGAGAAGATTCTAGATAAATCATATTTTCACTTCAGTCATCATGCCAGCATCATTTCTTATCAGTAGTATGCCATCCATGTATAATATAAGGAACATAATAGTATGATTTTTAGCCCATTTATAAACACAACGTTCATATCGATTTTTTGCAAATTCAATGATTTGATTACTTCATCAAATTAAACATTCCAACTCCTAGATGCTTGCTTCAATTCATAAATAGATTTATACAACTTGCATTTCTTTTCTTCTATTTGCAATGGATATAAGACTTATAGGTTGTTCTATATAAATATTTTTCTCAACATATCTATTGAGGAATGCGGTTTTCACATTAATTTGTCAAATATCATAATCATGGTATGTAGCAATGGCTAGCCTAATTCAAATAGATTTAATCATAGTTATAAGTGAAAATGTCTCTTTATAATCCAACACTTATTTTTGAGTATAATATTTTGCTACTAACCAAGTTTTATAGGTCTTTATTTGCTCATCTTAACCAATATTTCTCTTGAAAATTCATTTACAACTAATAAGAACTATTCCTTTTGGTTGATCAATAAGTGTTCAAACTTGGTTAGCATATATAGATTGTATCTTAGAATCCATCGATATTAGCCATTTACTTGAATCTTTGTTTAGGATAACTTTCTCATAACATCTAGGATCATCACTATGATCAATTTCTTCTATTAAATATGAATCAAACTCATACTTATGGAGAAACCTATATCAAACTAGAGGTTTTGATATTTTAAAAGATTTTTGAATTAGAATTGGTATAGTGGCTTATTGACTGGACATTTTAGCTTCAGTAGTGTCATTTTCAAGATTTGAAAACTCTTTCTTAAACTCAATATTTTTACCTATACCACCTTCTTTTAATAATTTATTTTTTAAAAAGTATATATTTTTACTAATCAAAATTCTTTGATCAGAAGGAAAATAAAAATAATACTCTAAAGTATTTTTAAAATATCTAATAAATTAACCTTTCTTTACTTTTGCACCCAACTTATCAGTGTTAACTAATTTAACAAAAGTTAGATAACCCCAAATTCTCATAAACATATTGGCAAATTCATGAAACTTATCATGGATCATACCATATTTAATAAAGTACGATTCCTTCTTTCCGCTATACCATTAAGTTACAGTGTATTAAGAGGAATGAAGTGGAATACTATTTTGTTATTCTTTAAGAATTCTTTAAATTCCCTATTGATTGTAGAGCTATAATATTCTTTCTTATTTTTTTTTTCACTTCATTTTTGAATTTCTTGAATTTTTCAAAGGATTCTGATTTAATTTTATTAAACACACGTAAACATACCATGACATATTATTAGTAAAGAAAATGAAGTATTCAAACCCTTATCGAGCTATTTTACTAAATAGTTCACATATATTTGTACATACGAGTTTTAACAATTTTTTAGCTCTTTCACCTTTACTCTTAAAGGACAATTTGATCATTTTACCTCGAAAACATAATTTATAGGTTGGATAGAGTTCTAAACTTAGTGAGCTAGAATCTCATTTTCTCCAAATTAAATTTTTCATTTTTTTTTCAATATAACATAAATTATGATGCCATAAAATTTTAAAATTTATTTTATTTCAAATTTTTTTTAATAACGAAAATAATTAAATCAGTATTACTCAATTCAAGAATATATTAACTATTTGTATTTATTATTTTGTCAACTAATATATCTTTTAAATGTATTAAATATTTATTGCTATTAAACTATATACAATAACCATATTTACAAAATACAGAGACAAAAATAATGTTTCTAATGACTCTAGTAAAATACAATATTGAGTTTAGTCTCAAAATACGCTTTATAAACAATTTGAGCTAACAAGTTCCTCTGACTTCCGTAACAACTATTACTTTATTAGCTATCCTCAAAATGATCTCATCCTTTAGTAATGTATAACTATTTGACATTGTTTACAAAAAAATATAAAATGAATAGTAGCTGCTAAATCAATTATTTAGGATTAACTATCTGAATGATATTTGTTTCATAATCAATCATATTACTGTTATACATATATACTTTAGTGTTCTTAAGATTCTTGAAATATTGAAGACAATTTCTCTTCTAGTGTCCAAGCTTTTCACAATAAAAATAATTTCCTTTTATTTTAACTTTCTTTATCTTAGATTGAACTTTCTTAAAATTTTTTTGTCGGACTAATTTTTGATCCTTTCTTCTGTGTTTTCTCTGACTTCTTACTAGTTTTATTAATAGAAGCCATATGGACATCTTTATGTCTATTTTTTTATTATTTTATTTATATAACTCCTAAAATTCATTGAGCAACTTAAGAAGATTCCAATCAATCCTATTTAAGTTATAGTTAGTTATAAATGATTTATAACTAATTAGGTATCATACTTTAGAAAATCAAGATTTTATAAACCTTAGACAAAACTGTGTGCAGACTTGAATATGTAGACATCAAATTAAGATAAGTACAAATTATATAAACAAAACTTACACGTATATACGAATTTCGATGAAGAAATGTAAAGTTGATAAATAATAATCAAAGAACCTAAGGTCGCGGTGCGCTATGATAAATGAATAATAGATAAAGATTTATATACAACATGTACATCATCAAGCATTAGGTCTCATATATACAAATCGAATGAACCTATACAAAAATGAGATAACTAAGTGACTGTAAGTGTATTATAGAGTCCCAATTCTCTTTTTGAAATTCTTACAAGTGCTAACTTAAGAGTCGAATTTTACAAAACTGAGTGGTGTGATGAAGGGGTGAACTTTCAAGAAAACTCATTGAGTAGATACTAAAAATAGAAAATATAACTTAGTTAGTAAATTTGCTCTCAAGTATAAAGGAGTAAAATCAAGATTTCGTAAAACAATTAAAAAGTTTTCAAAATATCAAAAAATTTTAATGTAACAATTGCATGCTTTCTATGAAATCATAAATTAGTTTTAAAAAATCAAATATATCAGAGGTACATGAATATATATATAAATATCGAGTGTCAGATATCAGACTCCTTTCATCCCTACTTCTCACTTTATATCAGTATCTAAACATACACACATATCAACATGTGTAATCAAGGCACGTGTACTCTCTCCTTCCCTCATGACTTCTAGTTAAAAAAATCAAAAATAAAAATATAAGACAAAATTTATAATAATAAATTTAAAAATACAAAAATATGAAAAGTACTCAATTAAATTATAAATTATCATATTATGATATTTAAAATAAAACTATATAAATCAAATTTCAAAACTCATAACGAAACAAAAAAAAAATTAAGCCCAAACCACTATAGTTATTCACTAAATCAAATAAAATATAATCATTTAAAATTAAATTTATCAATTTATTAAATTAAATCAAATATAATCATATAAAATTAAGTTTATTTACTCATTAAATCAAATCAAATATAATCATTCAAAATCAAGCTTATTCATTTACAAAGCTGTTTGAAGTCCTTTTAACTAGTCCATTTGTGGTGGAGGATCCTATGAAAAATTTATAACAATTGAAATATAATAGTTTTGTTAAAACAATGAACGAGCTTGCAATGTTTCTATTTCAATCTTCATGCATGATATTTATGCATATGATATACCGTTAGAAAGATAAACATGTTAATTTCATATAAAAGAAAAAGTTTATAATTCTGATACTTCTAGTTAAAGTTATAATATTTTTCCTACATATTATTTTTTTACTCTCTCAAAATTTTGATCAAAATTGTAATTTCACTTGAGAAACTGTCCCTAAAAATTTGGGAACCATAACCTCTAGATCATAAGTTTTATTTATCTAATTTCATGTACCTCAATAATCATGTAAAAATATCTCTTACAACTCAAGTTATGTTCAAAATACTCACACTTATTCTGACATAACCCTACTAGCATGATAGTCAACTTGCAATCTTTACTTGGAATTCGTCTAAATTTATTTCATCTTAATTTTTAAATATGTTATTCCTTAGTGTCTCTAGTTTTCATAGAATTTATGGTGCTTTAATTTGAGTTTCAAAATTTAAAACATGAACAAAAATGTGAATATTAGTCAGTAGACTCTTAGATTTCAAGTTTCGCAAGATTTAATGATTCCAAGGGTTTTTGATACTCTATTATTCCTCTAATAACTCACAACACTTCATAAACAAGTATTATAATCAATTCTTAAAGCCTAATCTGGCTTAAATCATGAAATTCACAAAAGCCACAAAAATCCATTTCTAGAACTCAATTAAATCAACAATCAATAAATAAATAAAAAAGGAAAACATACCTTAAGCCTTTTAAAGTTTAAATCTTGCAAAGATTAATAAGTAATTGAGCTTCATTGGGGAGTTTTTTGAGTGATTAAACTGTAGCTTAGCGTTAGAAAAATAAAAGGGAATAAAGAAAATGAAGAATATTTATAGTTTATATAGTTCTTGAAGCAAGCTTAAGCTTTAGTAATGAGTTTATTATTTTTATCTATTTTGACCAACTTTTGTTCATAATTTGAAGAAGTGTTTAATATAAAAAAAAATGTAACTCTATTTGCTAGCTTTTCAACATATTGAAAATCGTCTCAATTCTAAATTTGTAGTTTAAGTTATAACCAAAATATTAAAGTTTATTAGGAGATCTAAAATTATACAATTGAATTATAATTTTTTCTTAACTACTTTAAGACTCTTTGAATTAATTTTATAAAATCATAATATATTTAAATCAACTTAAAATTAATTAGATTAAAGAATGAAGAGAGGAAGCATGAACATCATATTTCAGAATCCATTACTTAGTGTAATGAAGAAAAGGTATTAAACCTACAACCGTGAGTGTAAAGTCGCAATATCAAAGGTTATGGAAAAATACAAAATTTAGGATCGAAATTATGATGTCGCGATAATAGATTTGTAAGATATTATAGTGGGAGGGATTGGAGAATCATATTCACCTTGAGACAATAAAAGCATGACCACTCCATAAGCATTCAATTGTCACATATGATTTATGATCTTGATAACATGATCATTTGGTGGCACCTCTTCCCTAAACTTCAAATCAAAAAGGAAGCACATAACTCACACTCTACCACCTTAGAATTATTGTCATACACCTATTGAGGATATCATAGGCATTATAGACATTTTCATGTTTAGTCTGGAGTTCTTTGTTCATTAATGCTAGCATGTAATCTCGAACTATTCTATTATCATCATGCTATTTTTTAAATACTTCATGTTTATCACATGAAGCATTATCATCTATCTAAGTGGGTAGTACTCCTTCCAAGATATAGCCAATCTTTTTGAAATCGAGAATTATTCTCAAATTTTGGACTCAATCTTTAAAATTCTGTTTCGTCAAAATATTGTTATACAGAATTCTTAGGAGAACATTGTTAGACATTTTTATATGTTTTATATTACAAATATGAGAAATTGTAAGAAATTAAAGTTTCAGTTAATGTCTTGTATATTTTTCAAACAATTTGAATAAAAATAATTAAATACTTTGAATGCTATTTAAATGCTAACCATATTAGTTCTTATTATCTAATTTGAATCTTACACTCTTGGAGTTAGTACTCAAAAGTTTCATTGATTTTTAATAAATTAAAATTTAGTGAGAAATCAAATTCTTATTAAAATTAATTAGTCTAACATAATAAAAATCTTAGTCAATTAATTCAACAAGTAAAAAATACTTTTCTTTTACATCTTATATAAGACTTGGTTCTTTTTTTTACTTTAACTTCAAATATCTCATATAATAAAAATGTTAATATCTTGAATTAGTTAAATCCGAATTATTATGCTTTCTCAAGCTATAACTCTTATATGAACCCATATTATAGAAATTTTAGTCCAGACAAAATATACAACTAAAAATTAGATAACTAAATTTTATAATGTCAATACTGTAACCCCCACATCATAGCAATTTTTAGATATAATAATAAGTAATAGAATTTGTTGTTATCCCACTATAGAAGGCATGGATTTAATAATTTTATTAGGGAACCTATTTCTCATTATTCTTATATATATCACATACATATTTTAAACATATAAATAATAATAATTATTTATTTATTCATACCATAAAAAAAATTCACTAACCATTACTCATTTGTATATCATATATATACGTGTATATTTTATAAAATTTTTGTTGTACATATTTTATTAATAATTCTCTAATTATTGACACACATGTAATAATTTATACGTTATTCTTGGTTTTTACTAATTTGCGTGTATGTTGTAACTTTTTGTCTTTCAAAAAAATTTTCTGATATTTATTGAGTTAGTTTGGAGATTTTCGGTAACTAATTAAACTAGAAACCAGAATTTTTTTTATTTGTGCTGGTGAACTATTCTAATGTTTTGCTTCTTTTTGGTAAGACCAATTTACATAACTTCATATACATAAACATATTTATACACAATAAGAACTATGTGTAACTAATATACACATATATGTGCATCTAATACACATACATATACACTTAACAAATGTACGCTACACATATGAACAAAACATTATGACACATGTATGTATTCAAACACTTTAAACATATATTCACATGCATTTAGCAGATTCTATCAATAAGCAAAAATAATTTTATCATATAAATACATGCATACATATACATATAATCTTATACATATATATATATGTATACATAATGTATCAACACTTGACACATCCTTGTGTTTAATAGATTTAAACACATATAATCAAAATGAAAAATAATTTTCCATAACCAATTCATAATGGTTAACAAATTTTGGAATTAAACCCTTTTAATTTCTAAACATAAATACATATATAGATCTTACATCTACACATGCTTAACATTCATGAAATTAATATTTCGTCAATATACATATTCGGTCAAACACCGTGAGATTCATACACATGTATAATCTTCATTATACAGATTTCATTTTGATGAAAAACTAGTTTTCCACTAAAACCTATTATGGTGAAAATTCTAGTAAGTGTAATACATGATTTCATTTCCAATTTAATTATTATAACATCAAAGGAACTTAAATTAATGAACATAGTTACATCTCACGCAAATACATGCACTAATTTTTAAGATCACATTACCTATTACCATGATATCTAATCATATTGGAATACTAAAACATACATGTTCAACTCAATTTAGGATGTTAGAGTATATTTTAGAAGTCATTTGTGTTATTGGTTTTCATGGATACATTTATCTTGTATATGCATTATATATTAATGAAAGAAAAAATTCTTTATTCATAAATATAGGCTATTTCATTTATTTAGTTATGCATATAAATAAAATATATTTATAAATTGTTCAGATAATTCATTTAATGGTTAAATAATATTATTAAAGTTGTTCCTTATGGTGATATTGATTGTGTAGCGATATGCATAGTAGTATACTAAATATCTCCGGTAAATATCATATGATGATATTAGTACGGGTAACATGATAGTCACGTTATTAAAACATTAATATGGATTAAATAGTTAGAGAATTATTTTTTCGAATATGACCACACAATGATAAATTAGTGATATTGTATGTAGTCAATGATTTATCGTATAATTGTATTAGTATACGATGTTGTTTTTTAATATGAGACATCATTGTTGAATTTGGTATAGATGCACGTGGTTCATATGATGTATAGGTATAAGATTAACCACATCTTGTATGATAAAGTTAATTTGATAATATATTGTTTACATTTGAAAATGTATAATAGTTAAGACGAAATCCGTTAGTTTGATATATAGAATTTGAGTTACTATTGACTTGATCCGAATTAGAGTTATCAGACGAACATTAATAAATAGCTGAAAAAGTAAATCTATGATCAAAGTAATTAAATATTAAACGAAGGAATTTACAATGATGAGTTTAGTACATATAAATCGATGGTTCGTATTATTATCAGTAAAAAGTTTTAATGTACCATAAGCTCTTAATCTATTAGGATTAGATGACTAAATGACTTTAACAACATGAAATGTACAATTGAGATGAAGATTGATGAAGTTTAACTTCATTGTGGATTAACAATTATGACACATTATTAGATGTTAACTATAGTTATTGAACAATCAAATAATTTGATAAACCCAAAAAATTTGAAAAAAGTTCATGACTATTCTACAGTAAATTCACATGATCACACTAACAACCAAAAGTAATAATAAATATTTGAGAGAAAAAAATATTATTAGTTGTGAGGTTAATACCTTAAAAATAATATTTATGTCGAAATAAATATATGTAATAATTATATATATTTATAAATTCTTTAAAGTGTTTAAAAAATATTTTCTTGAGTTTGTATTAAAATGTAATTTAAAATAAATTATATGGTCAAAATAATAATATTGATTATCTAAGGATCTAAATGTAAATGTGTAATTATAAAATAATTACACATTAACCTATGTATATATATGCTTAATTATATTTTGATTAAAAGTTAGCAAAATATTTGTATTTGAGTACTTGAACCTAAATGTGTGAAAATTATGAGATAATGTCTATGTGTGTGTGTGTGTCTATATATATATATATATGTTAACTTTACCAAATGACAAGTTTGCTTTGCAAAAACAAAACCCTCCCACCCTAATTCGGCCAAGGCTTCTCCAAGTTACTTTGGTGGTACAAATTGTGGTACCTCCACATAATTGGAGATAAGTAATTATCTCTCATTAATTCTATATTGGTTAAACTCATCCAAATTACCAATTTATGCATATATGAGAGATATATGTATATATAACATACTATGTATTTGTGAAAATATTTCAATAAACATATATTTTGATTTTATGCATATTTTTATTATTTCAATCCAATATAGGGTTCCTAATCTCATTATTATTCATATAATTTCATTAGATTTGATTAAAAAGTAATTTTTTCAAGCAAAACCCCTAGATGGCTGAATTTATGCCAATGTATATTCCTTTGTGTTTTTCAATCATCACAACACATCCATGGGTTCATTTCATCACTTTAAATTATCTAATCACATTAGATTTAATTAAAAATAATTTTCAACACAAAAACTTCATGGTGCCCGAATAATACCCCTTTGTGCATTCCTTTTGATTTCAATCAAAATATAAACAAATCAAAGTCATATATATCATTCTAATCATGTTATGATAGTATTTGAAAGAATGATTGCATGACATAATATATAACAATCATAAAAATTCATAACATGAATTGTTCATATTGAAAAACTAACATATATCGTGTGTGTGTGTGTATATATATATGTATATATATATATGTGTGTGTGTGTGTGTGTGTGTGAAAAACATCTATAGAATGAGCTTCTTACATTGATTACTTGATAGATTGATGAAATAAACTTCAAAATTGATAAGATCTTTACAATCTACACCAACAAAACAAAGAAGATGCCTTGGCTGAATTTTTGAGAGAAAAACTTAAGTTTTTCTTCTTTTCATTAAATGAAAAATTAGTAAAATTACTTTTTTATACTTAAACTTTTATACAAAATTATAATATTAACTTTAGGTATATTAATAAATAAGTATGTACTAAAGATAAAATAATGATGATCCAATAATTATCATATATTGTATTTTGATTCTTGTACTTTCACACAATTATATTTAATTAACTTTTAAGACATATTGTAACAGAATATAGAGTGTATTAACAAATATCCATATATACGAAAAAAATTTACAATTTTTATCACTAATGTCATTAAATATGCTAACATGTAGGGAATTGAAATTGAATACAAGAGTAAGTGTTAATATGCCATAAGATATTTTAAAATTTTATTTTATATTTGTGTTAGATTTTAGTTATTTTGAATGGCTATTTTTTAAACAAAAAATTGAATAATTTAGTTGTGATATACAAATTAAACATATGGAAAAAATATAATTTGTTGGACATCTCATCCAATTAACAAAAACACGTACCAAATTAAATTATTCAAATTAACCTATAATTATGATGTATTTTTATCACTAATTTAATAATTGTATCTTATTTATATTATTTATTTAATAGTAGTATCATGTTCGATTTCTAATTTTAAAATAATATTCATTTAAGATGACATTTTTCTAAAATTCTCTTTTAAATAAAGTTATTTACACAAAAAAAAAAACCACAAATATATATTGATAAAATTTATCATCAAAAGATCAACAATTATCCTCATATTTTATTTCGATTTCTTTTCCTCCTTGTAGTGAAGCCAACACACGACAGTAGAACATCCCTAGAATAAGAATATAGTTCAAATTGGGAGTAGGCGAAACAAATATTAAAAATTTATATAATTGTGCTTTGTGTTATGTTCTCAATAATATTAAAATAAAAATAAAAATAAAATTATTATTAATTCTAATGACACTCAACCCCTTTAAAATAGTTTTTCAAGTATGGGCTTGGTTATGTTACAAATAAATTTTTTGTTAACGGATAATTATAGCATCAATATTCAAAAGAAATTTAATTAAAAGTATTTTATTATAAAAAAATTAATAATTATTTCTGTTAACAGTTTAAAAATATTAATAGGCAAAATTTGTAAAATAGTTACTTTTGTGAACATAATTTATTAAAATAATTATATTACTTAAAATTTAATCAAATTACTTAAGAATATCAATTTTTATAAATTTTTTTTAATTTATATAATCAAAACCCAATTTAACAAGCTCGAAATTCAGGTCTCAAATTAATAAACTTTTGAGTTAATTTTTCATTTTTGTTTCGTGTCATCCGCTCAAAATTTTGCAGCAGCAGCAGCGCAAGCGAGTCTCTTCTTGTTTACTGGTAGGTGGTGAAGCAGCACCAGCAGCAGGCTTTGTCTAAATCCATGGCGTTGTCTTGCAATCCGTAGCCATTAGCTATTCTTCAGCTCCTTCCAGCCACAATGTATATCCCAGCATGTGTTTGGTGTAAACCTGGAAATCTTTTGGATATTGGATTACATTTTTCTTCTTTTTGATAATCAAAATTCCAAAGCATGCATGAACTTGGTGCAGGAGCTGAGGGATTCAGAAAAACTAATCTATTGATTGATTCACATGTGCACTACTTTTAGCAGAGATCTCTCCACTGCATTAGATTATGGATTATACTCTGAGCCGCTTTTTGTGGAGCTTACCTTGCAATTATCATCTCAATTTCTAATTGTAACAATCAGCCAAAAGTCTATTGTTTTGGCAATACTGATCTACTTTAGTAGATCATATGGATGTAGAAAAAGCTTCTGATTTTGATGAATTGGAAACATCTCATAGTTCCTTTCGGACACTTCTTTTCCCCCTCATTTGATGTGAACTTTGCTATGTGGATCTTGCATTAAGCTTTTTCATGTCTACAGGTACCTGCAGTGGTTGATTGAAGATCAAGACTCTAGTGACACACAGTTCCATACCTTATATATGCTCTCTCACTTGCAAAGTCAACGATTGAAACATCTGAAGCAGAAAGTCGCTCAGAAACCTTTGGTACTGGAATGGAAGGAACCAAAGGTTCTGGTTTTGGGAGGCACTTAATCTTTGATGGTCCTGTAAGAGAAAGATTGCAGATATTTTTACAGCTCTCAGACTTGTATGATCCTGAAGAGGTCCTTGACTTAATTGAAGGGTCAAAGTTATGGTTGGAAAAGGTCTGGTCATTTATTAGTTTTATGATTATTTTTCAAGTCATTTATTAGTTTTCTGATGTAATTTTTGGTCTTATTGCACAGGCTATTCCATACAGAAAATTAGGCCAAGAGACGTTGGTCCTCCAGATTTTGGCATTGTAAGCTTCTAATCATTTCTTTAATAATAAAAATGGAAACTAGTCACCAACATATTAGGACAGCAGCAAAACTGCAAAAGCTAGACTAGAGGATTTCATGTTTATGTGCTTGGAGCACAGTTGGAAATGATTCGCAAGGGGATCCCAAAGTTTAATTTTAAGTACCATATGCTACTGTTTAATTCATTCCTAATTAAAGTAGTTAATTATTTATTTTTTTCTCCAAAACTCCTATTGTTGCAATATATTATTTATTATTTTAATTTATTAGTGACCTGTTTTGCACTAGAAACTGTTTTTGTAATATGATGTGCGTACATTCTTTGGTACCTTGAACTCGGGGAAGATTAAAATTTGTAACATACAGTAGTTTTGCCTTATCTATTAATTGCTTGTTTGGTGCTATTCTCTCTCTTTGTGTGTGTGTGTGTGTGTGTGTGTGTACACACTTCCCAAATTTAATTAATTTATTTATGCATGCAACTATGTAAGTAAATTAGTACCTGGCATTTTTCTGCGCATATTTTGGCAAGCGATATCTTAAACTTATGCAAAGCTGAAGCACAACAATATTATTATGAGAAAAAGAAAAAGATCATCTATAGCTCCTCATTTTCATTGAATCAATACTCTAGACCTGGTGGGCCTTAACTTTCCATTGAATCTCTCGGGCCTATTAGGATTCTTGAGAGTAATGCAATGATTCATTTTTGATCTGAAATATTAGAAGGGAAGTCCATATGAAGATACATATCTATCCATTTTGCATTTTGCATCTTGCCAGAGATGAAAAACAAATCTGTTGATATTAGCTAGTGGTTTACAATGGCCTCTTAGGAAGTTGGAGGATAGTGAAGCTGCAGAACAATATTGTGCCAAGATTGGATGACCTGATGCCTATATGCAGTTAGTTTCTTCTACTTTTCTTTTTTGTTCTTTGCTTTCAGTTCAGATTTTCATTTTCCTTTTCCTCTTTCTCTGACCTATTAATGAGACGCTTCTTTAATATACCTTTTGCTTCAGGCTTTTGACCCGATTCGAAGTTATCATCTCAGGTTACTTGATATGTACTTAGATCCACAAGATGGTAAGGAGCCTATGTTCAAGGCCGCTGTTCACCTTGTACACAATCATGGAGAGTCACTGGATCCCTTACAAGTTTTAGAGGTATGTCAAAATCTCCATTCACTTCTGGTGCTACGAAGGAAGTTTGTGTTTTGATTTGATTTTGTGAAACTTATGCTTGGCTTTGATACAAGTTGGCAAAGACTAATTATATTAAAGATCCTTTTAATTATTTAAGAGAGATTTTTCTTCTAATGAAAGATGGACATAAATGTTTAAACTTGTGTGCGTACATTTTACTCAAGCAAAGTGAGAGATGATATTTTATAATCAATATCTGAAATGAGCTCCTTGTTGGCAGCTTGTCCTATAGTATATCAAATCTTATGTCAGAAAAAAATGAAAGTAATTAAATATGGCAGCTGATTTACTTGCATCGTACTTGTTTTGTTTGTGCTGCATATTTTTATAGCATAATCCTCAATCTATAGAGAGCACAATGAGAATGATAAATCAGGAAATGAATAAATCCTAGGACTGTAATAGATTATTCCAACAATGTATAGAAATTCAAGATTTCTAGGTTTGACTAGAAGGACCACTATATTATTGAGGGATGTTGAGTTGATTCTTTCGTTATTGTACTGCTATTGTTTGCTCCAATATTCTTGTTGGGTTATCTGAGATTTTTTGTTGCAGACATTGTCCCCTGACATGCCCCATCAACTTGCATCAGACACGATACTGAGAATGTTGAGGGCTCGACTTCACCATCATCATCAAGGACAAGTAAGCCTTCTCAAGCAATTTATTGCTATATGAATCTTCTATTTGCTAAATCAGAAAATTTCTCACGGAGTGTCTTACCCTGTTGACTTGTATTATTAATAGCATCACGAAACTCGAAACAAATAAATTCTTTTCTGCGCCCTGCTTCCTTCTAGGTTCCTTTGACTTGTGTTATTTTACAGTTTCCTCACCTAAAACAGAAAGGACATAAATATGTTGTTGCTTTTCACATTTTTCCTTGCTGTCATTTATTTATATATATTGGACTGATTTAATTTCACAAACAATTTCTTTTTTGACATTAATGGTCTTGATTGGTTTTATTTCTTCTTTTAGATTTGCATTTTGTCTTTTGGAAATCTCCTAGTGTATTACAATATTTTTGTTAAACATATCCAATACAAGATGTAGCCTAAGCTTCTTGGATAGCTTTTGTGATCTCTCTCTTCTTGATAGGCTCAGTGCTGATGAAGCTGATTCAAAAATATTTATCATCTGTTCATCTAAACAAATCCTCATGATTTTGCATTCTAATGCCGTTTAATTTAGTAGCATATAGGTTTTAATTGATATCAAAGCAGAATGGCAATATTCTGTTTACCTTTTCTGTTATATATTGCCTATAATTGAACGGTATTTCTTTTTTCTTTTTTAACCTTTTCCAGATTGTGCATAATCTATCCTGAGCGGTAGACACTGATGCAAGGTTGGCAAGATTGGAGGAAAGATCTTGACATGTTCAAATCAATGATGAAAGTCTCTGTGATTCGTGCCATGCTTACCTTGGAACCAAACTATTTGCAATGTACCCAGATGATACTATTGTCTGTTATAAGGTTTGTTGTCACTGTTTTATACGTCCTTTTTTTCATTCTTGTCTTTTTCGAAATTTGCATCAGAAATAGGTTTTGGTTGTTTCTGACACAATCAGTTTGCTAATATGACTGAAGGAAAGAAACGCATTTTGGAACCATGCATTAATTATTTGAAACGCAAATAACTGTAGGATTCAGATATTCTAGTGTCTCTGTTCATGAAAACAAATAGTGCATTGTCTTACAAAAGGGGGAAATGGAAGCAAACCATTTTGTAGCTAGTGTAGACTGTGACATTGGCAGGAAAGATCCTTACCATTAGTTTTGCCACTCTACGGTATCTCATTTAGTCCTCTCAGGCAACAAATGCCTGTCAGAAGTCAATTCCCATACTTCCTGGGTCGTGGGGTTGGTGCATATTTGTATTCTCAAAAAATTGAGTGAAGAGTTTGATTGTCTGAAAGCTACATTTATTTTCTTTTGTCCTCTTTGCAGTGTTATCGTCGAGAAGGTGAATCCACTTCCATAACTGGTCACGACTTCAAGCAAGATGCTTTAATCAAACCAGGTTGGCAGGTGACCCGGAAAGGTAAAGGTAGAGAATCTGTTTATTAGAAAGTATTCGCAAGTCCTTCCTTCGGTTTTCTACCCCCCCGCATGCATGAATAACTTTTGCAAATTGAAGTTGCTAATGAATTTACACGTTGCTTGAAATGTATTACGATGCAATTTTGTTCTGATCGTTGCTTGTAGTCAAGCCACTATTGTACATTACTCAAGGGATACCATACAGTGGAGCCATTTTGATGTAGAGAGTCTGTAGCCATGGCTTCCAAATTTCCGCTAAATGAGTTTGCTTTTCTAATGAATAAGTGTCGACGTATTTATTACTTGCAAGTAATATTTCTATTTATAATTTTCATAGTAATTATGTTAGATATTTCATACGAAGTGATGTAATACTATCACGTCATTATGACATAATTCACATTATTAATTTTTATTTACTTCATCCACTCTTTTTTTTTTCAATTCATTCAATAAAATGATTTATATAAAATAGATTCTGTATAAAGAGTTTGTTGGTGTAATATCAATTGATTTATAAAGGCAAAAAAAAAAAAAAAATAGCATTAAAATTAATTTGTGTTGAAGTTCTAAAGTCAAGAGATTAATGTGATGTAGAACTATAAAGGAATAGTGTAATGATCCATAATTATTATAAGTTAGAATCTTGATTAATGTTGATTCAATGTAAAAATTATATTTTTAAAACTTTTTTTCAGAATTATATTATTATAATTAAATTTAATAAATGATAATGCATTTTCAAAAAACTTTTTTTTTAAAAAAAAAAAAAGAAATAAACATTTCCTTTATCTTCTTTTAACCAAAAATAATAGTAAACCAAATACCTCTAGAAAACGACGCCGTCTAGTGAAGGTTAAAATATCATGCGCAGCTAACATTCTCTCCCTTTCCTCTCTTCGTCAAGCGATCCACTCTCTCGAAGCCCTGAAGAGATTTTTGACAGTCTGCAGAGATCTTCGCCGCCGAGCTAAAAGTACGTGTCCTTCTTCTGTTTTTCTCTCGACGCTCTTCTCCCTCTTCAAAAATTTCTCTTTTTCTCTGTTTGTTTCTCAAGAAAATCATGGATAAATCTCCGGATAAATCTTTATAATTTATGATTCTTTTGGGTTAAAAGGGTATGGATGCGAACCTTTGAGTGGATTAAACTCTTTTCGATTTTTTTTCGGTTATATATTTTTCTAAGTTATCGTGAATTTACTACTAAATTAGTGTTTTCTAAGAGTTATCGAGTAATTCGAAGTCAGTTGTAGTTAAGTATATTATGTATTATGGAATTTTAATAGAAAGTTTATAATTTTCTATAGATAATCGTTGGTGAATTAAAACATTTATGTTCAGGGTTCATGAAGGATAATTAGGGCACAGATGTTTTGGGAAATTGGATTTGGAACTCATAACTGTTTCGTTTCGGGCATTTTGAATGTTGATGGGAGCAATTCTTTATAATGCTTATTGTAAAACTGCTATTTTTTATTTAATGTCTCTACTTCCTGAATGCTGGGGGTAACTATTAAGACATATAATTGTTGGGGATTTTCTTTTGGGGAGGGATTAAAATATCATCTATCACTTTATAGTCTGTTGTTTATGATATTTTAATTTTTTAAAGTTTCAAGTATTTCATTGTGATACTGACAATCCTTTTTACTCATATTTTTTGAGCAGAACAATCTAGTGTAAACTGCGATGAACTGATAAGGACCTGTTGATGCTATTTGTATATTGGGTGCTGTATCGTTGTATTGGATGATAAATATGGCAGGGTTGTTACCTGGGGAGTCCTCGCATCATGGAACATCAGACAGTGGAACATCTAGTAGAAATTCCCAAGAAAAGCCTGAGGAAGTGGCTCGATGGTATTTTTCAAGGAAAGAGATAGAAGAACATTCTCCATCAAGAAGAGATGGCATTGATTTGAAGAAGGAGACGTATTTGCGCAAATCATACTGTACATTTTTGCAGGATTTGGGCATGAGGCTGAAAGTGTGAGTTCATGCCTTTAAAGAAATTAACTTTCATTTCCTTATGGACTTCTTTGTTGGTTGCATTGGATTTATGGATTTCTACTGGTATCCTTACTTTATCATCATTCACAATTAGAGTGGCAACATTAATGGACTCACTGATTTATCTTGTAATATATGCAAATAAGTCTGTGTGTGGACAAAGCTTGCTTGATTTATAATTGAACATCCTTTGCGTTAGTTTCATGTTGTAGCTTTTCATGATGCTGTATGATAGTTTGGTATTAGATCTTGGTGCATTTATAATCTAGTAGCCTGAATGAAGGTTCAGTTTTCATTCTAGATCTGTGTCTCTCTTGCTTTCTCCTATAAGTATTTGGGGTTATGTATGATACACTGATAAATATATATATGTTGTCCAGACGATATAAGTTCATCATTGATAATGGTGAAGACACTTAATCTTGTCATTATTATGTATATTATTTCAAATAGAAATAGAAAGCAGTTGCTAAAAATCCCAACAATATTGCATTCATGGCAAATTCACCCTTGTGACTGCTTTCACTGTGGCATACTGGCTGCTTTAGACACCTTGGCTTAGTTTGCAAGGATGAATATGGTGAAATCTTTCTAGGTCTCCATGTGTTGCTGATGATGAAAAATATTTGTCATATATATGTCAGAAAATTCAGTAATGCATAAGACCATCTTGTATATTGTTTTCATTTTATTGAGAACACTAAGCATGCATCAACTGCTAACTTGGGGGATTGAAAGATCCAACTATTCATTTTTTGGGGGAATAAGTTGTAACTAATTGAACCTTCATCTATTTAGCTCTCCTGTGTTTGTGTTTGTATGCCACCACAAAGAGGAATAAAATTAAAAAGAGAATAAACTTAAGAGTACTATAAGTCATTTTTCACCTTCATTTGGCTTTGACATATGTTTATATTTCTAGTGGAAGAATGACACATGGTTGTGTTCGGTTGCATTTGTTTTGTGGATAGTGGGTTACCTTGAAAATCTGAAGGTGTTTAATCTCTTTCTCCTTGTGTTAATTTTTATGAGACGTGGTAGAAAACATCAAAGAGGTGGTGGTGGAATGGAATTGCATGGCTAAAGTACAAGAGAAGTAGCCAAAAACATAAAAGTAGAGTTTAAAATGAAAAGATTAAAAGAAATCTCTACCTTAAGATTTTTTTCCCTTGTCTTTAATTTGCAAGAGAAAATTCATTTGCTGTATTATTTTTATAATGATGATTCAAAGGTAACATTGCAGCATATGCACGCATAGATATGTATATGTTTTTGAGTTCACTAGTTTGAGCATATTGATTTTTTTGTTCCTTAAGTATGCATGACCATAGATTAAGATTATGAATTGAAAATAATGGACTGAAGTATCTTCCTATGCAGACCCCAGGTAACAATAGCAACAGCAATAATTTTCTGTCATCGGTTCTTCATTCGTCAATCACATGCAAAGAATGACCGAAGGGTGAGTTTTACTCGCATTTGACCTCAATACTGACTTGTTATTACATCATCCAACTCCTTAACTTTTTGGGAATTTGCATGATTTGTAGTGGATAATACCTCTGCAAAAGAGTGCTTTTGTTTATGGTAATTGTGAAATTCTAGAAATTGGAAGTTTAAACTATACATCGGTCCACAAACAGATCATGTATGCTTTTATATGTAGCTGATTTTGGGGATTTCATTTTTGTGAGATTGAAAGTGGCTTTTTGAAAGGAGTTGTGTTTTAGTCTTGACTCTTCACAAATATATTCTAAATACTTATTTGACAAATATTTTCTTGTATTGAGTTGTATTGAGGTGTGCTGCAAGGACCTTGCAAACATGTCTCTTGGTCTTCTAGCATACACTTTGGGATTTCTCTTATTCAATGACAGTGTTGTGAAAATGAAAGTAGTGTTGTCCAAATGAAACTTATTAGAAGGAAAATACACTGGACATTTTTGTAGCATTTCTGAATGAGACGCAACCAAGGTGGAGTTTGTTTTTGTATACTTGTAAATTTGACTACTAGATGTGATGTCTTTGGTCAGCATCTGCAGGTTTTGTAATTGTGATTTGAAGATTGTGTTAATCTAGGGTGGTTAAGACTTTTTTTTTTTTTTTATCCATTTGGTTTACTTACTGCATCCACTGTCTCTTTTCAATTACAAATATGGGCTAGGTTGCTAGAAAAAAAAAAATCACACACTTATTCAAACTGTACTTTGTATATGTGATTCTTGCTTTATTTTATGCGTACATATTAAGTCTCTTGCTTTTATACAATACACAAGCAAAACAATAATTGTATTGAAGAATAGAACTGTGGTTATTAATCTCTTTGAAATATTAATATGTTCAGGTTCCCTCTTTGAATGTAGGATTAAAACTAGCTTCTTATCTAAAAACCTAAGATGAATCATTTATTAGTTGAAAGCTATTTTTTGTTACTGCTATCAGTTGAGACAATTGACATAGAACCTGGTGAATTCGTCCAATAACATGTTTCATTATTTCTGCTGCAATCTAATTTATGCTTGGTAAATTTTAAAAGTGATACATACATACATATATATGTAAGAGAGAGAGAGATTAAATAGAAAGATAGAAAAAGCTTAATTGTTTCAAATTTCTATATCAACTTCAGGGAAATTGTGCATTCTTTTTCTGATGAAATTATTCTTTGCATTGTTTCCCATGTAAATGCAATTTGAGATGACTTCTCCGTGTTCCATTTTTTTTGTTTTTATTTTTAGAGGTTTTATTTGTTGGTGTAACTTCTATTGTTCCATTTTTATTGTAAGAGGTTCTGTCCATTTACATGTATATGTCTTGTTTAGAGGTTTTGAATTTTGAGTGATGCAGCCTGCCCGCTGATTTTACAGGTTTCAATTCAATCTTAGTAATAACATGTGATGAAAACCTACACCAGAGTATAAGGATAATATTTTTTGTTTCACTGTGAAGATGCCAACTAGCATAGGAGAAGGCTTGGGTTTAAAAGTTGTATGCATAAGCATTATGGAAGCTAATCATTAATCTTTTCCACTGTCTGATGCTTTACCATACTTCAAAAGGTTGGATGCATTTTCCGAGTATATAGTCCAACAAAAGTTGGCCATCTTGCTGGAGTAGCAAAAATGGTTGTTTTAATTTTACTCTGGCCTTTTCTAGCTTAATCATTTGTTCTTCTGATCATCAAGCACTGGGATGCTATATTGATTCCTGGGATAATCTCATTCTAGTTTCCATTGATTTCTCTAGTGGTTGTTGATATCTTATTCATAAGTTTTCAAGGCAAAATCAACATGGGAGAAGTGATCCAAAGAAAGTTCCAATGATGTGTTTTTCCCTTTTTTGATGTGTCTGAAAATGATGAGATGAGTAATCACCTTTTCCTTCATTATCATGTGGCATCATGATAGTAGGCTGGAGAGTAAAGAAGCCAAGATTTCTCGAGCCATTTTGTGTTCTTGTAATTCTTACTGGAAAATATTTCTGTTTACCAGAAAAGGATGGAAGCCAAAACTTTGTGGAGTTTTTTTGGCACTTATTGGGTGTTATGTTAAGAGAGAAACCATATTATTGGAGAGAAAGGGGGAGAAAGCATAGATAGCTTATTGACAGAATGTGGCCTTTTTGCATCCCTTTTTAGGCTTTGATTTGAAATGTCTTTAAATATTGTTTTTTTTCTTCATATGTTAACTGCAAAAGGGGGTTTGGGTTAATCTTGTATGGATTTTTGGTTAGGAGAAGGGTGGATCTAGTAGGGATGGTTGGATAGGATTTGTAGATTATTTCCCTTCCCCTGATTTTATTTTATTTTTTTTCTTTTCTTTGTGGATATCTGGTACATTTTTGTTTCTACTTTCTTTCTTCAATCATTTTATTTCTTAGTTTTTTCTAAAAAACAATAATAATAATTTTAAGCCAAAATTTGGGTCCATTCAACATACACAAATAATTTGGTTCACGTCCTTTGATATATACTGTAAATTTGTTTTTCTTCCAGGAATCTTTATAATCTTTATAGTTTGATTATGTTTATCTTGTCTCGTTTTCATCCAACAAACTTAGAGCTTCTACTTGATTTTGAAAGGCAACAGTTAAAGTGATTGGTAACACTGACTTTCCGGGAGGAACACTCAATTTATGCTTATATTTGATGAGCAATGATTCCATCCCACTGTAGCTATAGTTTAAAAGCCATAGCAACTCAATCCCATACAAAGCCTTAATTTTTAGTTTGATGATTGAGTGTCGGTGATGATTCAGTTATAAAAGAGAGAAATTAGCGTAATAAGTTGAACACAAAGGAATATTGTTGTGAACATTTATCGGTTTCCTGATTTCTTTTATTTAATTTGCAGACCATTGCAACTGTGTGTATGTTCCTTGCTGGGAAAGTCGAAGAGACTCCTCGACCACTGAAGGATGTTATTATTGTTTCTTATGAGATTATTCACAAAAAGGATTCCACTGCACCGCAAAGGATTAGACAACAGAAGGTGTTCTTCATACTAATGATGCTTTTGCCAAGATTTTCTGTAGTTTGCAATTCTGATGTTTAGTGGTTTAAGTTGTTGCTTTCCCCTAGCCTCATATGTTCTCTCTCTCTCTCTCTTCTACATAAAATTCCTTTCTGGTCTTCTCCTGTTCAACGGGAACATAAATTTTCATTTTGCTAATTAATTATAAGATGACCACAAAGATGGTACCCTTTAATTGCAGTTTTTGTGTAACTGTTTTTTTTCTCTTTCAAAAATAAATGTGATTGTGCTCTGGCAGTTCTTAATAACTGCTCAGAAATCTAGGCCTTGTTCTTTACTGTGTTGGATATTTTGTTCCTCATTTTTTATTAAATTCATCTTCAGAAAATTTTCTTAGTTTTCTCTATACTATTATTAAGAATTCACTTTTTTATTATCTAAAGGTGTACCATTGATAAATTATCTTCTTGCTACCTCTATTTATTTTGTCTCTTTTTCTCTTCTCTCTTTAGTTTGTTTGACGTGTAATTGGTTTTCTTGTAGCTTACTCATTGATCTGCATTTAATATGCAGGAGGTATATGAGCAACAAAAAGAGCTTATTTTACTTGGTGAGAGGGTTGTACTTGCCACTTTGGGATTTGACTTGAATGTTCATCACCCATATAAACCTCTTGTTGAAGCAATTAAGAAATTCAAGGTTGCACAAAATGCCCTTGCTCAAGTTGCATGGAACTTTGTAAATGATGGGTATGTTCCTGTTTTTGTTGAGTCATTAATATTTTGCTTCCTCCTCTTTCTCATCTTCACACACTGGAAAGCGGCTTGCAGGCTGAGGACTTCACTCTGCCTGCAATTTAAGCCTCATCATATTGCGGCAGGCGCCATTTTCCTTGCTGCTAAGTTCCTCAAAGTGAAGCTTCCATCTGATGGTGATAAGGTCTGGTGGCAAGAATTTGATGTCACCCCACGCCAATTGGAGGGTTGGTATCATCCCCTATTTTTCATAGTAAATATTATTGGATTCAATGGGACAGACTTCAAACAGCCCCATGGCACTAATGCTGCATATGGTTGTTTACTTGCAACATCTGACCCATGAGATTTTGTTAAGATTACTCCAATCAGATGATTGTAGTTATCCTTTTTATTAATAACTTGATGAAACATAGGGAAGGGCAGTATGCCCATTTGTAAAAGGTTTGTCAGTGCTGCTCAAAAGCCAAAGTGGGACAGCTTTCTGAAATCAATTGATAAATCAACAATGGCACATCCATATTACCTGGGAATACAATATAATAATGGATAATGAAGTCATCTGATTTTGTCAAAAAAAGAGCAACATGTAGATATGTGAAATGATGTGCCATGGGTGCCAACTGTTTTTTGTGGGCTGCTCTTTTGTGTCCTTTATTATATGCCTGTGTTTGGATAATGTTTAAATCATCATGGTCATTTTGTCTTGCAGAGGTTAGCAATCAAATGCTGGAACTCTATGAGCAAAATAGAGTGCCTCAGTCTCAGGGTAGTGAAGTGGAAGGAAGTGCTGGTGGCATGTCAAGTCATCGGGTCTCAAGAACTCCCTCCGCAATTGAGGAGCAGGCTTCAAAGCAACTATCTTCTCTTTCAGCAACTGAAAACTCGCATCCAGAAAACAATGGAGCATCATCAAGAATTGCCCAAAATAATCCAAGTAATGATGATGGAAGTGGGGAGATGGGTAGTGTTATTACCGATTATAAGGCAGATGCAGAAACTAAAGGTAATCAACGTCCTGAGCAGTTGTCTCACAAGGAGAACTTGAGAGAAGTTCCAAATAAATCCAAGTCTGGATTGGAGCGAATTGGTGAAGACCAAGGAAGGGCTGGTGGAAGGAATAGCATTGTAGAAGCAGGAGAGTGGAGAGATGATGGTGCATCACGTAAATCTAGTGGCATTAGCAGTCGAAATTTGGATTTTCGGGAAGGTCCTGTGGGCCAGTCGCCCAAAGATGCTATTAAGATGATTGACGAGGATAAGGTGAAGGCAATACGTGAGAAAAGGAGGAAGTCTCGTGGAGAACCAACAAGGAAAAAAGATTTCATGGACGAGGATGATCTTATTGAGAGGGAGCTGGAGGACATTGAGATACCAGCTGAGGATGAGAAAATCAAGCGGGAAGAAAGGCAGAGCTGGTCAAAACTACATGAGAATTCAGATTATGGTAAAGACCGTGGAGAAGTTGGAGATGGGAACCTCTTTAGCACAAAAGGACAGTCATCAAGGGGATTGGAAGCTGAGAATGCTGAAGAAGGGGAAATGATTGGCGATACTTCCCCTATGTTAAACAGTCGGAAAAGAAAAGCTGGGAGCCCAGTGGATAGGCAGTCAGAAGGAAAGAAACATCAGGAGTATAATTACAATCACGATAACATAGAAGACAGACACAGGATGGGTCGGTCTAGCTACATCGACAGGGAGTACAGAAGGCATGCACAAGAAAACCATCTTTGAGGCAAAATAATAGCTGTAATAGGCATTACATCGTAACTATATTATTTGGTCACTGGTGACT
>CP135550.1:2411224-2427164 GCA_032402905.1 Khaya senegalensis | reverse complement strand
TCAACAATAGCAATGGCGAGAGGTTAGTGTTCCTTAGCTTCCGCACTTGATTTCTTGGGTTTTTAAAGCATGCCTTAGGATTGTATGCTTACAGATGGAAGAATGGTAATAGAGAAATGGTTGAAAGAGCTTACATGGTCCCTGCAACTCTTGTGCTAATGTGGGTTTTCTTGTCATCATACAGCTTTGCCAATCCAAAATCCGATATCTTGGGGCAGAGTTCTGCATCAAGTAAAATATTGCTTGCTTTGACATCTCGATGCACAATCTTTGGCCTTGATTCCTCGTGAAGATAAGCCAGCCCTCTTGCAGTTCCCAAACATACACTGAACCTGGTAGGCCAATCGAGATGAAATTCACTTTTTCCTGCAGAAATGGTGACTGCAATAATTAAGAACTTATAAACTGAAGCAGCATATTTAGCATTCAGCGATGACATCTCCAGGAAAATTCTGAAGCTCTCACTAAAACATTGTTATCAGCTTTAAGTCTGGCTGGCTTATTTTGCAGTTTTGCTCTTGGCAGAATAGTAATATTTTAGCTAAATATTGGTTAAGATAGCGAAGCTGATCTTGAAATTTCATAATGTCAGTGATTCATTCATACACTTCATTGATTTGGCTTCAGCAATCAAACTTGAAATATATAGTTTGAATTATTTTCTACTTTTGATTGAGAGTTAAAGAGTGAATTTGATCATCATACCAAACAATACTTGATCAAGGCTTTTGTTCTCAAGATATTCGTAAACAAGGAGGCGCCGGGTTCCTTCAATGCAGCATCCATACAATCTCACGAGATTGCGATGTTGCACTGCAGATATGATAGCTATCTCATTTATGAATTGATTCTTCCCTTGACTAGATGCTAGTGAAAGTGTCTTCACAGCTAATACTCTCCCATCAGAAAGCGTACCCTGTAAAGGTACCGAATTTAGTAACCTAAATAATATCTACTCTGTTTCTTATGAAAATCTTGAAGCCAAAATCAAATGATTAAATAATTACAATGTCAAAGCTATGATTGCACAAGAAGTACTATATTGCAAAATAATTATGCAAGAAAATTACAATTGGCTGTAAACTTAATTATATAAATTACCTTGTACACTGGACCGAATCCTCCCTCTCCGAGCTTATTTGAAGGGTCAAAGTCTTTTGTTGCAGATCTCAACTCAGCATAGCTGAATGTGTTTGGTTTAGGACCTATCCCAAATAGCACTGCATATTCAAGCAACAACAAAAATTAAGGAAAAATTACAAGAATTGGACACCATAAGTGTTTTACATGATCATTTGTGGATACCATAGTTAAATAACATCAAGGGATTTGCATGACAAGAAATGAACAAAGCAGAGCATTTACCTATATGCAGAAACATGCAATACAAATTCATAGAATTTCACGAGCAAGCTTGGTTCCTGCTACAATTATATTACATATCATTACATTGTCTGTAGAGCTCTTACCTTCCTCATCATCCTCATCTCCTTTTCTCCTCATATAAAACACTATAAATGTCACTATCAAGCTCATAATTCCAATGGGGACTGCAATACCAACAATCAACCCTGTCTGACTTTTCTTTCCCGGAGCACTTGTAGGGAAAGCTGAGCAGTAAGAAGTCAGTTATAAATAGCGGTAAGAAGCAGATAACTCTTTATTTATCCCATACTAAATGAAGATTTGCAGGAATCATATACTTTACCTGAAACAACACTGAGAGCGGAAATTGTTGGTCCATAATCACCTTGTTTAGGTATGCAGCAGGTCCCTTTGCCAGCCCAAAATAGGTGAATTTCAAGATGGTTATCAGACACAGTGGCATTAAAATTCTTTGTCAGTGCTTTGTTTGGCCCTCCTGCCTCTTTTGATATGTCAAAATCCTTCAACTGGCGAGTTCCCTAGAAGATCAAGAATAGCGGATAGAATTAACATTTCTCTATGTAAAACCAAAAAAATGGACCTGTAATTCTGGAATCACATGATCTGCAGCTCCAAATTTTTGGTTGAGGGCATATTTACCTGAATATAGATATCAAAAACACGCCTTCCAAGACTCTCCCACCTTTCCGTGCTTCGATCCAAATAATCTGTTTCTGCAAATAACAAGCTTACATTGTAAGGTCCATTCTGAAGACCCAGGCCATAGTATCTAAGTGATCCAGGGGATATCCTTGAAGCCTGATAAAGCTCTGGGGTTCTGGTGCCAGTCACTTGTGCCCGAGTAACTTGCACATATTCTGGATTTTTTCTTTCATTAAAGAAACCCACATTACTGACTGCCCATTTTTCTGAAGTGGTTACTAGAAAGGAAGCGGCTCCAAGAGATGAGTTCTCAGCCTCATACACTATGTTATCAGCTGTCATTTGTTGACCACCACACTTAATTGAGAAATTTGCATCTGCAAATTAATACATAGATAGAAACATTAGCAATCTTTAGCTAGAATTCCAACATCAAATGCAAAATAGATGTTTGTTTATAACTACATATTGAATAAGCTCTACCATTTTGATGTTACATGCTTATGCAACCGTAACTTGTAATTTTTGTCAAAATGGTTCTACTAATGTCATAACCATTAGTTCATAAGTCTATCTCAGCATACATGCTCTATCAGATGAGCTGTTAAAGGTACAATGTAATTGTTTTACTTAATACAATAAAAATAGTCCAGACTGCAACACAGTTCATTAATTGAAACTTTTATGTGCATAACATCAAAGTACAGCAAAGAAGTAAAATCAAGGAAGTATTCTTCAATAAGGAAAATTGAATTACTAAATTACGGGGGTGTAAAGCCCAAACAATTGAATAGAAGAAAGAATTCAGCTTACAGCGTGGAGCATTCCTATTGCATGGGAAGTTTCTCTGAAGACAGTTCAATCCAGGGATAACACTGACAAGAACAGAAAGAGATTAGCACTTATATAGGTTGATCATTTATTTCTTCAAGACAAATAAAATTTTCTGTTTCTAGTTTTTATTTTGTTCATGAGAAGTCCAAAAGAGAGAGAAACAGAGACAAAAGGAAAAAAATGGACTAGAACTCACCTAATGTTTGATCTGTCAAATGCGAAGTCGTTGGCAATTAGATTCCTATGCAATCAAATAATTCAACCATGATTATCAGATTACTGTATAGTGATGCAAGGACAAAAAAATTACTATAAATTCTCCTGCTTCTGTCTCGAATGGCATTTTTTTTTCATAAATTCTATGCACTGAATAAACAACAGAAGGGTGTTTTGCATGAGCTTGACAAGGCTTAAGCTCAATTACAAAGCAGAAAGTCTAGAAAATGAAGAGAAACAGAGGAGTATTATGGTTCAAGAGACATACAATTGTAAATTTGAAGTCACCCAAGAGGGAAAAGTTCCTGATAGAAGATTGTATGATAAATCTCTGCAGGAAACATGTCAAAAGCCAGGGAATGAGCAGGAACATGCACCAATATATATATGCAAGACTAAGAAACAATCTGGCTAAGTTTATTGGCTAGTTGTTGCGTGAAAAAAGCTGAAATTCATAACTGATTGCATGTATGGGAGATGATAATCAGTGGCTGAAAACCAGAACACATATCCATAGTTTCTTTTATTTTTTTTCTATTTGTTTTCTTGTTTCCTTATTTTTCAAATTGGAATGTGCAACATATATTACGATGTTCAAATTGCAAGCATTGTGGACTAAAAAACCATTTTGTATCAGTAAATAGTCTGACAACCAGTAACATACATAACAAATATGTCCTAAACCAAATTAAACCATTTTAATTGAACGAATAATTTCTGAAAATTCTCTGGCATTCAATCAGAAACATGAACCAAGCCTTACATATTTTGAAGAATTTCACTTTTTTGGCTGGGAAGGTTTCCTGATAGACTGTTGTTTCCAAGAAACCTGGCCATTGAAACAGCATATAGTGCGTTAGCAATAACAAACACTATTTACCAAGCACAAGGCTTAGACCAAAACTAATTTAAAAAGTAAGGATCTTGAATTGGAGGAAAGCTTCAATGAATTTACAAGTCAGTAAGAGAATCAATATTGAATAAATCACTTGGTATTTGGCCTGTGAAGTTGTTGAAACTCAAATCCCTGCAAAAAGTAGTCAAATATTAAAAAAAAGAAAGAGAAATACCAGAGAAAATGCCACTTGATATTTTAGTTCTTAATGTTAACTTACAAAGTCTGTAACATTTGGAGTTCTCCAATTTGAGATGGTAGAGTACCACTAATTATAGCATTTCTTAGGAACCCTCGGAGCAAAACAGTAACCCAAAAAAACACAAAAAATTGGTCAATTGTCAAGTTGTATGTGCTGCCAAAGGCAATGTGATATACAAAAGTTTAGTATGGCTTACAAGTCAGTCAAGTTCTTTAAATTCAGAATGAAATCAAGAGATGAGCTCCCATTGTATATATCACTGAGTCGCCTGCACAATCATTTCAAATATCACTGTTATTAGTCATTTTTCCAGGGAGCGAGAGGGAGAAGGTAAGATTGAGAAGTTGTTACAAGAAATTTACTCACAAGGAGGTCAATGAGGTCAAATTGGAAAAACTAGATGGTATCGGACCTTCGAAATAGTTCCCTTGAAATCTCCTGCAGAGGCATTTTGACAAACATGTTGAGAAAATTATCAGAAATCAAGAAATATCTCTGCTGTCATTCACCAGAATACAATACATGAACATAGAAGTTAAGAAGTTTACAGCGATGTAAGCTTAGTCCAATTCCCAATGAAGTCGGGTATTTTTCCTGTAAAAGGATTATTTGACGCCCACCTGACAATTAACAAATCTACTTTACACAGGATAATGTTTATGCAAGGAAAGAAAATTGGAAAATGTAAACTTGCTTACACTACTTGCATATTTTTAAGGTTAGCAAATGTAGAGGGAATTTTACCACTTGCTCCACAGCTGTCCATGTAACTGTTGAATACGATCAATTAAAAATTTCTTATTTTCATAAGAATGCAGTACTAAACTGAAACAAATAACAATGAAACAAATGAATAACAAAGGTTAGAACCTACAGTTGCTCAAGATTGACTAAGTTACCAAGTTCTGGAGGGAGTGTTCCAGAGAAATTGTTGGAACCAAACGCCCTGCAGCATTACATATATCAGAAGAATAAGAATTTCCATTGATGTGGCTTCAAACAATAACCTATTTGATCAATACAACTTTTTTGAAATTTAACGCTATCGATATGTTTGGCACTGCTTAACTTTGAAAGCACAACAGTTAAATATTTGGTCACCTATTTTTATTTAGTAGTTAATGTTTATCCTTCACCCTCCCGATTGTACTTGACGTCCATAGATTTCATCTCATAGCGATTGTGATTGATTAAAGTCATGACACCTTAATCACAATCATATACTATATACAAAATGGCTGCAACTGTGATTCCATATATTTCTGATTTTAATTGATTATTTATTTTCAGAAAATACTGACATTCCATTGAACAGAATGTATCTCATCCTTTTAACTTATTACGCAAACCAAAAAACAGAGAGGGAAAGTTTTCTAATCTTACAGAAGGAGTTAACTCCTTCAGATTTCCAAGCTCCTTGGGGATAGGTCCAGAGAATGCATTGGTGCCAACTGACCTGAATTAGCAGCAAGATTTAAAGTTATTTATCCAAAAGAGAAAAAAAAGATTTATCAGGGTATCTTTTGAATACTTACAATGATGTCAATCGAGATAAATTTCCAATAAATCCAGGCAAGGGACCAGTGAAGTAATTTTGATAAATTTTCCTACAAAATTCAAACAAAGATAGATAAATGTAAGATATTACCGACTGAAATGGAGAAAAATATTGAGAGAGAAATTAATTCATACAAATAGGTAAGATATTGTAGGGTTACTAATTCTTCAGGAATAACTCCTCTTTTGTTCAAAGCATACACCCTCCTGTAAAATCAAAGAAACCATTACACTGCATTAATAAAAGATAATATTTCCATGTTCCAACAACAACAGAGGACCATACTTCTCTTGACAATATTAAGTTATTGTATGATGATCGAGTTTTGAAATTACAATTTATCTGGGGTTGATAGTATTAAATGTTAAAGTGAAAAGTGAGTGATTTTCGCTAAAAGTTAATGTCTTTTGCCAAAGTATAGTAGAACTATCGCAATTCCAAAAATGTGTCAATTGTGGTAGTAAAATTTGTTTGAGAATGATAAAAAGATATTTGAAGTTCAAGTTGATAGACAGAAAGAGAAGGATTACAGTTGAGTAATGTGACACGTGGTGGCATTGTCGAAGGTGTAGTCACAAATGATAGCAGGATTGTTATCTCGGAGTTAAGATTTGCTAATCTGATTGCAGGAATATGTTTGTTTTTATTTTTTGGTATCACATACATAATTACATGAAAGCAAGATCTCTATATATACACAGCTGAGAGGAAGAGACAAAGGTAATTAAAACTAGGACAAGACTTGCATGAGGAAGAATTTAATCAGGAAAACTGCAGTGTTAATCAAAAACTTGAAGATTAATTGAGCACGCAATTGTACTGGAACAAGTAACACTTTGGAGAGTTGTTGAATGGCAGAAAGACAGTAAGTGGAAAGACAAAAGCTCCCTTTTCTTGAACTTATAGGCTGCTGCTTAAGGAACCAGGGCTTGAAAAAAAACAAGGAAGACAGGCCCAAAAAATTCAATTCAGTAGCTCAGTTTGTTTCTCAACTCCCTCTTTTAAGTTGAGCTTTATCTCTCGTGGTTCCAAATTGAGTTTCTTTATAAGAAACAAAAACTTATTCAAGTATAAAGGTTTTGTGAGAATGTTTGCTACCTGTTCATCTGTAGAAATGTATTGAAATGATATCTCTTTGTTGTTTATTTTGTCACGCACGAAATGGATATTAATTTCAATGTGTTTGGTCCTAACATGGTATTTTGGGTTTGAAGTAAGAGTTGCTGCACTTTAGCTATCTAATAAGATAACTGCTGGTTTTTTGAATTCAACTTTGATCTCTCATAATAATGACTTTATCCAACGCATTTCTGCAGGAAGATGAGCTAAAGCTAGATACTTAGATTCAACTAAGGATCTGTCAACTACAGTATGCATTTTGGAGCTTTATGAGATCAAGTTATTTCCCAAGTAATTAAGGTAGCCTGTGATTGATCTTCTATCATCAGAATCAGATGCTCAATCAATATCTGAGAAACCTGTCAGGTTCATTGTGTCTGCTTTGCTAAAACATAGTCCCACCTAAAAGGAACCTTACATGTATTGGCACTCTTTTACATGCATTCCAGTGTTTCTTCTTGGGTTCATGTATGTATTGACTCAATTTGTTGACCGAGAATGTGATGTTTGGCCTAGTGAGAGTGGGATACTGTAAGGACCCTATCACAGACTTGTAAAAAGTTTCAGTTTTGAAAAGTTGATTGTTGTATTTGCTAAACTTGTTCCCTGGCACCATCAATTCTGTGTCTTCATTCTTTTGTAGTTTAACATGTTGGTCTTGATGAGAAGATTAGTAATGTACTTAGTTTGGGATAAGTGAAGATGGTTTTATGATTTTTTGATTTCAAAACCAAGAAAAAAATTTAGATAACTTAAGTTTATGAAAGTAAAAACTTCATTCAACTTCTTGATCAAGTGCTCAACTTCTGAGATATTATCTCCTGTTAAAATTATGTCATCCACGTACACAAGCAGGAGAATTGTAGTTGAGTCTTTAATTCTATAAAACAAAGAGGTATCAACTTTAGAATTGGTGAATCTCCAGGTTATCAATGTTGTTTTGAGCTTTTCGAACTAAGTTTTAGGTGCTTGTTTGAGACCATAGATTGCTTTCTTGAGTTTGCAGATATGAGAGGGAGTTTTTATATCTTTAAAACCTGGTGGCTAACTCATATAGACTAATTCATTTAATGCACCATTTAAGAAAGCATTGTTTAGGTCTGCTTGTCTTAAGATCCAATTTCTCTGCATACCTAAAGTTAATACAGTTTTGATTGTTGAAGGTTTAATGACTAGACTGAAAGGCTCTGCAAAATTTACTTCAAGTGTTTGCAAGAATCCTTGGGCAACTAACCTTGCTTTGTGTCTCTGTATGGTTTTATCTGGATTCTGCTTTGTTTTGAAGACCTATATGCATCCGACCACTTTTAAGTTTGAAGAATGTGGCATCATATCCCAAGTGTGGTTTTGTGTAAGTGCTTGAAACTTTTCCCTCACTGTTGCCTTCCATTTTGAATTTGTTAAGGCCTAACTTTCATTCACAGAAATATCTCATTCTTCTAATTCAACTAGATTGGAGAGATAAGTCTTAAGTTTAAAAATTTTTACTTGGCTTTTAGTAATCATAGGATGTCCTGTCTGAAGTTTTTTGGATTGTGAAGGGGTTGTAGTTGATTCATCAGTTGGAATGAGATTGTTTTAAGGTGACATGGAAGGTTGAATGTCTGGTGTTTGCTAAACTTCTTGTTCTTGAACTGAAGAGGGTGCAAGTTCTGTTTTGGAAAGAGCTGTAGGAGATCTTGTACCTACTACTGGTGAATCCATATGTTGTTGTCTATACTAGTTCGATAGGGTAAAGAATGGCATTGATAACATTTGTTTATCTAAGTTATGTTTGGGAATATTAGACATAAAGCTGAGGTCTAACTCAAAGGGAAAGTTATCCTCATTAAAGATCACATTTCTAGCAATATATATTCTCTTTGATGGGTGCAAGCACATATATCCTTTGTGATGCTGACTGTATCCAATGAAGACACATTTTGTGGTATAAAAACTTAGTTTATATTGGTTGTATGGTCTGAGAAAATGAAAATATTCATAGCCAAAGACCTTAAGCATATTAATATTAGGTTTGTGTCTAAAGATTAGTTCATATGGAGTTTTGTTATTAAGTATTGATGTAGGTAATTTGTTGAAGATATATGCAGAAGTATAGAATGCTTCCCACTAAAATTTTAAAGGCATATGTGATTGAGTAAGTAAGGTTAAACCAATTTCTACAAGATGTTTACATTTTCTTTCTACCTTTCCATTCAAATAATGAGTATAAGGAAAGGCATATCTGTGAATTATTCCATTTTCTATTAAAATTTTTTTAAAAGGTTTGAATTCTCCACCCATGTTAGTTTGAACTGCTTTGATATTCAATTCAAAGAAGTTCTCAACTTATGTTTTGAAATGTTTGAAGATAGAAAATGTTTCTAACTTGTAAGTTAAAGGAAATATCCATGTGAATATAATGCAATTATCTACAAAGGCTATATAAAACCTATATTCATTTATTGAGGCTATATGAGCTAGACCCTAAAGATCAGTGTGAATCAATTTTAGTGCTTTCTTTGTTTTGGTTTCAGTTGATTTGAATGTGATCTTGTGCATTTTACCAAGTTGACATGCTGAACAGAAAAATGTTAAAGAAACTGAAGTGTCTTTATTTAGTGACTTTAAATTTGAACAAAATGGCAAAACTTGGTTAAACACTTTCAAGTGTGGATGGCCTAATCTTTGGTGCCAAATTTTTAGTTCCTTTTGTGTTTTCTATCTTTCAAAAGTTTGAACAAAAACAAATTTTTCTTGATTGGCATTTGAGTTGTCAGAGTGTGAAACTAGACTAACTAAGACAGATGAATTTTGATATTGCATAGGACACTTCGGCAACTTGTACAAGTACTTTCAGCCACTCCTTGAAGCAACACCTTCCTTGTCTTCAGATCCTTCACAATACAATGATATTTATTGAAAATAATAATTGCATGATGATCATTGAGTAACTTGGAAACATTTATTAGATTCGTTGTGATGTTGGGTACATACAAGACTCTATTTAGTTTAACTTGGGTAGTAGAATGTTGTGTATGAAATTTAGTGCAATTAACATAAGAAATGGTAAGATTTTAACCATTACCTACAGCCAATTTATTAGCGCCTTTGTATTCTGAAATTGTTGACAAATTTTGAAGTGAATTCCTGACATGATTTATGAATCCATTGTCCATATACCAAGCTGGATCTACCACAGTCTTAGTTATTGCAAGGTAAGCTACTTTGCTGTCTTATTTCGGTTGCTGAGGAGAGAAATTCTTATTGTAACTATGCCAACATTCTAGAGTTATATGACCAACCTTTAGGCATATTTGATAGGTAGGTTTTAATGCTCTTCTAGTGTTACCAAACTTTCCTTTCCCTTTACCTTGGTTGCTAAAGCAGTTTCTTCCTTGGTTGAAGTCATTCTCGTTCCTTCTTTGATTCATGGTTGCTTGTGTCAGGTTTGTTGTCACTTCTTGTTGCATATTTGTGCGATGCAGCCCATTCCAGATATCTAGCCTGTTTTCTTGACTCAACAACATTGAATGAACTTCTAATATTGGTTCTTGAATCCTTGATAACAAATTAACTATTACAGACTCAAAGTCTCTTTCTAGCCCACCAATAATATGCATGATTAAATTCTTGTTTGGTACATGATCTCCACATGCTTTCAGAGAATTCAAAATTTCCTTCATTTTTTGATAATATTCTAAGATTCTCATTCCTTCCTTCTTTGTTGAGGTTAAGAGATTTCTGAGATCGATAATTTTGGCCAAAGATTTTGCTGTGAAAATTTTCTCAAGTGACTGCCATAGTTCAACAGATGTCAAGCAGCCCATTATTATGGCCAGCATAAATTAACTCAAGGTTGATAGGAGCCACCCCAAAAGTTGTTAGTCTTGTTTCTTCCATACGTTATAGGCTATATTTGTAGAGGTAATGCTATTTCCATTTTTATCAACTGTAACGACATGTTTATTTGGTAGAGTTATCTCTGAGTCTAGAAATTCTTCAAGATCATTTCCTCTAACTAAGGGAAGAACTCGTAACTTCCAAAGAAGAAAATTTAAGTCAATAAATTTGATGGCATTTGAAAAAGTGATTGTAAGAATGCTTGCACTAGTAATAAATGATAAGTTGGTATCTGCTTGTACAGAAGTTGATGAGTCATGGCTGGTGGTCGTTGAGACTTTGATACCAAGTTAAGATTTGCTAATCTGATTGCAGGAATACGTTTGTTTTTATTTTTTGGTATCACATACAAAATTGAATGAAGTAAGATCTCTATATATATACACAGCTGAGAGAAAAAGACAAAGGTAAATAAAACTATTATAAGACTCTTGCATGAGGAAGAGTTTAATCAAGAAAACTGCAGCGTTAATAAAAAACTTGAAGACTAATTAAGTACGCAACTGTATTGGAACAAGTAACACTTCGGAGAGTTGTTGAATGGCGAGAAGACAGCAGGCTGGAAGACAACAGCTCTCTTCCCTTGGACTTGCTGCAGCTTGAGGAACCTGGGCTTTAAAAAAAACAAGAAGGACAAGCCCAAAAAATTTAATTTAGCAGCTCGGCTTGTTTCTTAACTCTGGGTTCTCAAAGTCAGTTCCATTAATAGCAAATCCAGTGCATGGCTCTCCACTTATATTCTGTAATGACACAGCTTGTGTATCCCATTTTTCAAATATTGTATTCAATGCCCTTGCTGCTTACAAAATCATAAAATATTAAATATTAATTGCAATCCAATAATTTCCAAAAAGTTTGAACATCATAATAACCAAATGCATTCTACCTCAATGCAAACCATATCATATAAGAATTCTATCTTGCATACACATTTAAAATTTTTAAAAAATTTGATTAAACAATTTTGTTTGACAAAAAATTATTAAAACACAAATTTTTACTTATAATAAATCAAACTTTTCTCTCATATAAATATAATTTTTTTAGAATACAAGTATATAGAAAAGAAAATACTTTTCATACATGTTCGCATACGCATACACAAAAAAAAAATTATAATATATTATTATTTTTTATTTATTTAGAGGAAATGAATAATTAAAGTTTAAATACATAGTGTCTTCAAAGAGTTAATTCTCACCTACAACTTCATACTAGTTTAAAATACAAAGCAAACATTGTGGACTATCTCATATATAATCACAAGTGACACCTCACACATACACACATACATACACACACACATACATACATGAGTCTATGGTACAACTATATATATTATTATTTATTTAATTTTTCAATTTTTTTTATCATAATCCTTAATTTTTTTTATTTTAATTAGTCTATATTTTGTTGTAACTTTGATTTTTTGTTGTATTTTTTTTTAAAGTTTAAAATTATAACAAAAATATTAAAAATTATAGAAAGAGTTGAAAATTATAGTAAAAGAGTTCAAAAAATTGAAGATTTAAACATCTAGACTACCATGTAAAAATAGTAAGTGAGCATATTTACAAGACTAAATTAATGAAAGAACGAATTGGAATCTTATTGTATCATAAATGTCAACGCTAATATCCTTAAAAAATTTGGATTAATTCAATTGATGATCAAATCAATTGTCAAAATTCTAAGTATCCTTTACATGCCATATATTTTTTTAGGGTAATTTCTTTCTTTTAATTGTTTTTAAAAGAAAATATTTTGATTTTGAGAAGTAAGAAGAAAGCACCTGCCTTTAGCAGGGTCCAAAGAAGCATTTTGAGTGTTGGGTTGATAAAGTAAGAAGCACAAGAAGAAGCAGAAGCAGAAGTAGAAGCAGAAGCAGCGAAAAAAGCAAAAGTAGGAGAAGGAGGAGGAGGAAGAAGAAAGCAACTTCACTCCAAAATATTTCATCCTCTCTCTCTCTCTCTCTCTCTCTCTCTCTCTTTGTAATAGAGAAGGACAATGCGATGCTTAAAAAGTTGAAAAAAAAAAACTATTGAAGTATAAATAGCACCAGCAGCCAGGGTCAATACTATAATATCAAAAATTTGTTTAATTCATATTATAAAAAAAAATTGTTTGATTATCCATTTGAAGTGGTGACAAGTTGATAGCCTGGTTTGTCACTTTTAATGACAATTATGCTAAGAGATATGCTATTATATACATTTTGTGCGCATTACGCTTTAACTTTAAAATAATTAATATAAAAAATTTAAAATAATTAATATAAAAATTAAAAAAAAATTAAATGCAGACAATTTATTGTACCTAGTAATTATTATGTAAATTAGAAGGTTGACTGCTACGTTTCTTATATTTCTATATTTATAAATGACAATAGTAAGTTAATTATTGTGAGATTGGAGAGTCAGAAAATAGAGTGAAAGCAATGTAGAATTCCAAAATTATAATAACTTCATGGACACCTTTGAGTACAATCATTTAAAGTGGGAATAACCTTATTGTAATTATACAAAATTTTAATTTCAAATTGAATCAATTATAAATAAAAATAAATTATATATTATAATAAATTATAATTTTTTAAAACTTTATTGAAATAAATTTGTTTGTACATAATAATAATTATTTGTATATTATAAAAAAATATAAACTATATTACACCAAAAAAAATATGAAATAAAAATTTTTCTAATACTATTTGAAAAAATAATTTATTTTTTAAAATTATATCACATTTTTAAATTTACGAATGCATAACAACTCACCAATATGACTGTCTTCTAGTTGAAGTTAAAATAATTTTAACTTTTCAAGTATGTTGAGATCTTCTTAACTAGAGATGGACAAATTAAGTTTAAATTTAAAATTTAAATGGATTCAAAATTGTCAATTTGAATTTTTGTCGATCTAATTCAACCTAATAATAGGATCCAAATCAATATAATCTAATTCAACAACAGTTTAGATTATTGAATTGAGCTTAAATTCAAAACATAGTCATTCATAATAAAATGTAATTTTTATAATAAATTATTTTATATCATCAACTTTGAGTGAAACTTCATAATTTTATTATTATATTAATATTAGATAGCCCAAGCAATCATTTTTCTGTGGAAGTTAAATAACAATTACAACAAATGATTTTTGAAAGTAAACAAAATTATAAAAATAAAAATATCAACCACATATGCAGGAAAATCTGCAGAGCTAGATGCAACATATAAAGCATTAGCATATAGGTAATAGCAAATTAACAACAAATTAACAATAGAACATAAAATATTTTATATCATCTCATGTGATATACTTACTCTCATTAATTGACAAGCAAAATAATAAATTTTAATTAATTCTAAGCAGAAATATTTTCTTGCATGTGTTTGAATTTTGTTCAGATCATATAAGAACATAAAATCTTAGTCAAAAAGATTGGTATTACAAATTAAATTTAAGTTAATCTTGAATCATTTGTTTTAATAATGACTTTTATAAGAGAGCATTTATCAAGTAATTATGAAGATATCTAGATAGAAAAGGGTCAATATCTATAAATAAAAATTTAAAAATAGATAGAACTAATCTAGTATTGTTGTATTCATAGGTTAGAAATTTGCTTTTATATTCACAAGATTGTTATAGTATAGTACAATTTATTAGAAGATTATGAAATAGTCAACAAAAATATGTCAAATATTAAATTCTAAAGTTATATATATATATATACATACATATATATATTAGTTGGGATCCGTTTGATTAGTTTGGATTAAATCCAATTTAAAAAGAGATCCAATAATTACAGTTTAATTTTTTCAAACTAAATTGATCAAATAAATTTTTAAATTGATCCAAATCATAGGTTGGATCGATCAGCTTGGATGTGCCCACCTTATTCTTGGCATAGTATTTATACTTTGCCATTATATCAACTACTTCATTATTTTTACTTTCATAAAATATAACTAAGTCACTTGCACTAAAAATAATTAAGTTAAAATAATAATTTTTGTAATTACACCTCTATTCAGTTATAACCTCTTGATAATAATAAAATTAGTTTGGTTCCAACATTATGACCATAAAGATGTTTTACTTATATAATTAGCTAAATAATATTCAAGTTGGACAAGATATTACAATTCAAAATTATTTAAGAAATTTAATAAAATTTTGTTTATATAAATTTAAACTAACAAAAAATTTTTAATTATTTTTAATTTTAATGAGAACAATTATTTATCTAAATAATTAATAATATATTTTGGTTATATTATTAAATATAGATTTAAGTTGGCAATTTTATCTGTAAATCCATTAGTATTCGATTTTTATGGGATGAATTTAGTATGTCTATTAGTGGATTTGGAGTATATTTTTTTTAAAAAAAAAAAAAAATTAAAATCTATAGTAGATTTGGGATGGTTCCAACATTATGACCGTAAAGATGTTTTACTTATATGATTAGCTAAATAATATTCAAATTGGACAAGATATTACAATTCAAAATTATTTAAGAAATTTAATAAAATTTTGTTTATATAAATTTAAATTAACAAAAAAAATTTAATTATTTTTAATTTTAATTATATTTTATTGAGAACAATTATTTATCTAAATAATTAATAATATATTTTGGTTATATTATTAAATATAGATTTAGGTTGGCAATTTTATCTGTAGACCCGTTAGTATTCGATTTTTATGGGATGAATTTAGTATGTCTATTAGTAGGTTTGGAGTAGATTTGTTTTTTAAAAAAATTAAAATCTATAGTAGATTTGGGATGGATACGAGTGCATAGAAATATTCATGAGTATCCGCAACAAGTATTTGTAGATATTTAATTTTTTAATTTTTTATAGTTTTATTACTTTTAATTAATTAATTTTTTTAATGATTAACTTTAAATTTTTTTAAAAAAATTAAAAAATGCATGAATTTAGACAATGAAAATGTTGTAGATAAGATAATTTATTTGCTTATAAGGATTTATTCTTCATTAACTTATATATTATTATTTACTATTATAAACATTATATTGGGTAAGTATTAACTATAATTGAGTAAAATAAAAATGTGAACTTAGTAACTAATATTATGAACTTATGAATTTATAAATTTTTATTTTTAATTTTTGATATTTTATATATGAATTTGTAAATAATTATTTTTTTTTGAATTTTTGTTATTA
>CP135550.1:2369537-2410724 GCA_032402905.1 Khaya senegalensis | reverse complement strand
TGCATTCCTTGACCAGTAGGATGAAGGTCTAGGAGAATTCAATACTAAAGTTTGTAGAAACCCTTCGGAAACAAGCCTTATTTTGTATTTCTATATGCTTCCATATAAGTTTTTCTTCATCTTGAAAATTAACCTACTTCTAATAATTTTCATGTCTAATATGTATAGTTCAAGCTGCCATGTTTTGTTTTTTATTGTAAAATTGTATTCTTACTACGTAGCCTCATTCCACTTAAGATCTATTAAAGCTTCATCCTCACAGGTTGGTACTTGTAAATGTCATTTAAGGCTTTTGTAAGATATATCTTAGGTTTGTATATTTCTGCCTAACACTAGTTATCATGGGATGACTAGACATGGCTTGATTGGTTTTTATAGAATCTTGAGTTTATAGTAATGTGTTTAAAGAGTGTCTGTGATAAAAATCAATAATAGGTTCACAAAAATTTTTTACACATGTCAATATAATCAATTACAAGGGCAACAGCGAATCGTAACTTAATCAAAATGTGTATTTATAGTGTTTTAATTGAATATTTATATTAATTTATTTTCCTATTATGTTTAAAAATGTCGTATAAGCATATATTTTTATCATTGATTTTTGATTCTTTTAGTCATTGGATCAAATTTTTTAATATAAATTTTAATTTTTTTAGAATTTGAATTATAATTCAAGTTATTGGATCTTAATATTTATTTTTGAATTTTTTAAACTAATTCTTGGAGTTTTAATATTAATATTCTTGGGATTTGCATTAGATTGATTGGTGGTCAGGAGGAATTTTATGTTTAATGTGACATTTAAGAAAAACGAGTACTTTGTTTATGACCCTAAGAATAAGATTGCTCCCGTATTGTAAAGGTAGTGTTTTGACCTTTATTTAGTGTTGAAATTTATTAAGGTATTTTAAAAAAAAAAAAAAAAAAAACTAGTTACATATAGTATAGAAAAGCAAAGTTATAAGGATGATATCTATCCTAATTGAGTGTAATGAAACAAAATTGGGTTTTGAGAAGAATGGAAATGAATCTTCATTGAAGATTATATTTTTTGCAATATATATTGTCTTGGATGGGTGAAGGCACAGATAACCCTTATGCAAAAGATTATATTATATGAAAATACATTTTGAGGTGTGAAACTAAAATTTATTTTTACTATAAGGCCTTAAAAATATATAACACACACTCAAATGCCTTTAAAAACTTTAAATCAAGTTTAAATATGAAGAAAGTTAACAAGGAGATTTGTTTTCTAAAATGGGAGTTAAAAGACTATTAATAAAGTACATAATAGTGTAAAATGCCTTCTACCAGAATTTGAGTGGCATGTTTAATTAAGCTAAAAGAGTCAAATTTTTTTTAGCTACATGTTTATGTTTCTGTCCACTTTACTATTTTGATAATGAGTGTAGGAAGAAAAGTATCTAAGCTCATTCCTTAATCTATTAAATAGTTTTCAAAACACTTAAATATAAGCAAACCAAAATATACATATAGCAAAAAAAATAAAATATTGTTCAATTGCTTACCAAGACTCATGCAACAAAATACTAAAGTTATATACAAAGAAAATAAAAATTGAAATTCATACCTATGTGTGTTAATTGACTTATCAAACCATGAATACTATTCAAAATGTTTGTATATCTCTATGATACACACACGATCTGAAAAGAACTAAAGTGCTAGCTCTTTTCTTTTTTATGCATTAGTTGTTTTTCTGTATCACTCTTTTCTCGAAAGAAGAACATGTCTAAATAAAAATAGACCACATACACACATACAATGCTACTTTAAGGTTTTAATTGAGTTTATGTCTTCCTTTTAAATTTAATCTATCTAATAAAGTCTATACTAACAAAATTAATCCAACTTTATATAATAGATCTAACCAAATGAAATATACAAATAGCGCAAAGAGTCTAAATCGAATTTAGAATTCTCCATTTATATTAAATTTATCTTATGAATTTACGCTTTCATTATTCTTAATCTTAATATGCAACTTAATAAGTTCTCGTAACGTTAGTAATGATACTAAAATTTAATTTTAGTGTCACAAATAATAAGCGGTATCTAATAATACATCATAACTATTCAAGTGATAAAAATATCAAATATTCAATATCACCTTATTCATGACTAAAGTTATTATATAATTTAATTTTTTTTATCATAAATATCCCAATCAAACATAAAGCATGGAATCTTTATATTTTTTTGATATTTTAAATAGATTTATTCAAATAATAACATTAATATCACATATTAACTTATTAGAGCATACATTTTTATAGTTTAACTCAATCAAAGGATATAAAAATATCACTTTCATTATATAATAGAGATAAATTCTATCTTGATCACACACATCCCTCTACATAAATCATAATATATATGACTATTTTCCTTATAGTCTACTCTATTATAGATTACATTTGAAAATAACAAAATATGTCACTCTCGATGTTGGAAATCATAATGACCTCAAGTTCAAGGATTACAATACTATTACTATTATGATAATTGCTTATAATACTTATATAATGATCTATGTAGCATTCTCATGGCAAGTAAATCTAGTACATTAATTCATTAACTCGCACTCATATGTTGACTTGATATCTTATATTATGACATACAATATATTGTTATCAATCACTACACATACTAGTCTTTATACATTATTATTGCCTTATCCACAATAATGTTTAATTAGAAATATTTAAAAATAATATTCTATTAATTAAACTTATTATTCTAAATATATTATTACATCTATTTGTATGTAATAATGAAATAATATAAAATATATTAATTAATAATATCATGATACATAAAAAATAAATATATTAAATATTTCAAAAAAATACAATCGGATCTTAAGGCATATACCAACAATAAACTTATTCTCCATGTCATATTGTAGTGATTTAATGTTCCTTTTAAAGATTTTTGAATTTAACTTTTGAATTATTTAAATGCAGTAAAAGCATCTAACTTGTAAATTAAAAGGAAGATTTAGGAAAATCTAATATGATTATCACAAATGCAATATAATACTTGTAGCTAAATCTTAGAGGATATATATGAAAATACACCATCCTTTAATTAGACCTAATCTCAAATCTCATGGGATATTAATAATTGGACACTTGATTTTTAGAAAAATAAAAATTTTAAATATATTTACTCATTTGTAACAAATAATTCTTTGACAAGTGAAAGGTCCAGTTAATATTATGTAAAAAAAGTCATCAATTCAATATGAATGGCACACAGATTTAGGAAGTTTGGATTAGTATAAAATAATAAAATTATTAAATATGATAATAACAATTAAATTATATTATTATTTGTTGTATTGCTGAAACACAGTTATCTATTCGTTGTTCCTCCAATCTAAAATTACACTAGCAAACTTTTGCTTTCTCTAGCTGTCCTTGTTTTGAACCCTATTAACCTTTCGACTTTACTCTTCTCTCTTTCTCTTTCTCTCTCCACTAAAGCAAGCAGGCAAGCAAAAAGTAAAAACAGAGGGAGAAAAGAGTTTCATTTCTGTAACTCAAAACAAAATACTCGAATCTCAATCTCTATTCTGTTTCATAAAAAATGAGTCAGAAATCTCCGATCTATGCCTTTGTTGCAAGGGGTAATGTTCTTCTTACTGAGTACACCGAGTTCAGCGAAAATTTTAACTCTATAGCTTATCAGTGCCTTCAGAAACTTTTTACTTCTAGTAACAAGTTTACTTACAACTGCAATGCGCATACCTTCAATTATCTCATTGATAATGGTTATAGTTATGTTTCTTTTCTGTTGCTTTATCGAGTTCGTTCACATTTGAGTTTCTGTTTGATTTGTATGTTGTGGGAAATGGTATGAGAATTTTGTAATTCAAGTTGGTGGTTGCTGTTGATTCATTTCAAATCATTTTGTTTTGTTTAAAGAAGACAAACGAGGTTATGGTTTTGCTTAGCTAATGTTAGGTATAACTTGAGACGTTGGATGAGCCTACTTGACTGTTGTATATATTTTATTATCTAACTTTAGAACTGAATGCGCACAGCACAGATGATTGTTGTGTCTAGCATTATCACTTGCGTGTTATCGTGCATAAAGGTGTGCATGGTGTAATTGTATGGTATCATGTGATTCAGTTTTGGGTGCAGCAGTAAATGATGTGTCACGTGTGACATTACTTACTTTATGGAGAGCGAAACTGCTATGAAACATTGTGCTATTGGTGTTATGTTCACAACCCAACTGTTCAGCTGGTAGATGAGTGACAATACTCTTGCAAATTTGTATGTATGCAAACAAACATTTGGTCCTAGTTAGGACTTGCAGTGTGGAAAGGTCAAGCAGGGGAAGGAATTAAAGGAATCAAATGTGCAATTAATTCATGATATATGGAGATAAGGTTATGTCCCTGGAAAGCTTATAGTGTATTGGTGTAACGCTTTGCCCATTGTTATACTTTTAGTTAGCTTATAATTAGATTTTGAAACTTGAATAAAGATTTCCTGGAATTTTACTATGTTATTAGTTTATAATTTTGTTAATTATTCATACTAAATTCTGGTAGTTCCTATACTCTACAGTTCGTTTTGTCTTTTTTATTCTGTTGATAGATTGGCTTACTTTTCAATTTTGCAGCATATTGTGTGGTTGCAGATGAATCAACAGGAAGATAATTATCAATAACTTTTTTGGAGCGCATCAAGGATGATTTTGTGTCAAAATATGGTGGTGGAAAGGCTGCCACTGCCTCTGCTAACAACCTTAAAAAGGAATTTGGGTATTCTATTGTAATTAAACCTAAAAAAACATGAATGGAGGATTTTTCTTGCTTTTGTTGTTGTCCTTATGATTTATTATTATTTTAGGCCTAAATTGAAAGAACATATGCAGTACTGTATTAATCATCCTAAAGAGATAAGCAAGCTTGTAAAGGTTAAAGCTCAAGTTTCAGAAGTCAAAGGTGTTATGATGGAGAACATTGAAAAGGTAAATGTTTTGTCTAGCTTCATTAATGCTTTGCCTAGTTTTGGATTGTTGGGATAAAAACAATTCTAATATTGTTATAAGTTGCTTTTAGATGGTGAGCTCATTTTTTGTTTTTCTTTTTTCACTTATAATAAATAATGGTTTACAAGTATTATATATTAGAAAATCATTAAAAAAAAAAACTGAGGATATTGAAAATTTAACTAGGAAAACAAAGAAATTGAAAGTTGAAGCACCAATGTGACTAAATTGAACATGAGACTTAAAAAGGTTGGTGAGACAATTTAAAATAAGTTTTATGTTTGTAGTTCATGAATATTTACATTTTACTATCTGATTGGTGAGCCCTCAATATGTGGATGATGTACTAAGGCAAGCATTAAGAACAATCCTCATAATCATATGTAATATATTGTCCACTAAATTAATGGCCTATGTTAGATAATATTGTAAGTTTTTGATAGTTACATCTAGGGATCATGGTTGTGCATGGAAAATTTGGTGATGCGTGAGATCTGCTCCCTTTATCTTGACCATTGATGCCTTGGCTTCTCTTTTCTCTTAAGTTTTGGATAAATAGCTTGAATGCTAATGACTATTTAGGGAAGGTGAGAGTTGTCTTTAAACATATTTTACTTTTTCAATCACGCATGAAGAAAAGTTTCATGAATTTGGAAATTCATCTACTTAACTCATCTCAAGTACATGACTCAGATCATATGTTTCTTGGTAATTGTGTCCTGCACTTCAGAATATGTCATTGTTTATGCTTTTCTATTTTATACATAACAGTAAATAATTGATTTAGCTCTGCTTACTTTATTGTCCAGTTAGTTTTAGTTGAAATTGAATAACTAATTATGACTTTGGGAAATTCATACTTTAAAATATTCATTTGGGGTTCATGCACTACATGTTTCCTTGTCTCTTTATTTAATTAGTTTTCAATCACTTGATTTTAGATAGCTTTAACAAGTGAAATGATATTATAATTCTAGTACTGTTGCTATTCCACTACTAAAGTCTCTAAATTTTCAAGTGTTTTACACTGATTAGTCCTGTTCTATTATGTATCACTCATCAATATACAAAAGTGGGGATACTGGCCAACAAAGTTTGCGATAAAGATGAATATATGGTAGTGTGAAGATGATATTTGCAAGTGACTTCTGTGTTAAAATGCTATATTGGAAAGTTGGTTATATCATTCTTTATGCAAGTGCAAACATCCTCTGATTGACTGAAATAATGTGTTGTACATTTGGTGGACTCACCCCATTGCCTTATCCCTTATGCCTTTTCATCCCTTGTTGGGTCACACTATGTGATAATCTTTGCTGATGTTTACTATGAGTTTTAATGCAGGTCTTAGATAGAGGGAAAAAGATTGAGCTGCTAGTGGATAAGACTAAGAATCTTCATCAATAGGTTAGTCTCTCTTTTCTCTTTCACATGCACATGAGCACATGGTAATAGAAATAAAATGACATATTCTTTCTTCAGGATTTTATTTCCTCGGGAACATCCTGAATTTCAAGTCGCTCTTATTCAATGGAAAGAAATTATATGCTTGTAGGCACAAGACTTTCGCACTACATGGACCAAAATCAGGAGGAAAATGTGGCTGCAAAATATAAAGATCAAGCTGATTGTTTTGGGAATATTGATTGCCTTGATGCTTATCATAATGCTCTCTATTTGCCATAGGTTCAATTGCAGAAAATGAGTTCTTTTGCCAAGAGGCTGACTTATATTATACTTTATCAGAGCTTTTGTGATAATGTTGTGAAAGAGATATGAAATGTATGATCTTGACTTTTGTATTTAGTCAAACAAAAGTTAGCTATGCCCCAATATTTGTTACAAAGAAAATTGAAATCCTATTTTTGTATATGAATGAGACCTAACTTGTCATTATATGGTGAGAATGCTTTTGCAGATAAAATGCTGGTGGTTTACTTCCAGCCTCATGGAAAATTCTTGATCCTTGGGTGTAAAAATTATTGGCTTGCCAGGAGCTTAGTTTCACCAATATAATGAATGGCCATAATTGAATAGTATTTTTTGGTTGTAGTTTTGAATTTCCTAACTTTATAGGATATTTATTGGAATTCCAAGTTCCCATGTTTTTAGACTCGTGCTTTTATAAACTTGTACTCTATTATTAAGAGTTCGAGCTAAGCATCTCAAGAGCTCATGTTGATTCAAAATGCCAGTTTTTATTTAGTGCATAATTCATGTTAAGTGACACTGTCCATATAATGTTAACACTTTTTTATTAACAAACCATGATAGAGTTACATTATAGATATAGTGATATATATATATATATTTATGTACCATACACATAAATTCCATAAGATATATGATATCACCTTACTAGATAGTTCTCTCTTTTAAGTTCATACACACAATTTGTACCAAATAAATGGCCAAAGCCAAAACCAACCACAAACACTCAACAAAATTATAGGACATAAATGAAAATATTAGCATATTCTCTAATCCAACAAAATTGGCAACATCTATTTGAGGTTGCCATTTCACTAGTATCAATTATATACTACTAACAATATTAAATTAAGGCTCAAAAGATCATCATCACAAACCCTAACATCTTCTCTTTGAATATCCATTATTTCAATCCTCCCATCTTCTTCTCTTAAATTCATTTTTTAATTCATTTTGTTCAATCAATCATTATTACCACCATTCCAACAAACTCTATTTGCTACTCGACAAAACACATTTATCAAATCTACCCCAATTCCAACTCCATTATTTCCTTCTTTTCCCTTCATCCTAATCTTAAACCTTACTTTCCCTCTTTCTTTCACCAAATCCCCACCCAAATTTTGCCCTTTTTGTCCATCTCAACAATTACAACTTCCTTTTTTCACCATTTCTGAATTAACCCGTAACTTATTATCACATTTAACGACCAACATTTCATTGCATTCCTTCAAATTTGCCTCGTCGGCAAATGTTAGCGGTCATTTTGAAATGTGCATACTTGTCAAACCCAACTCCCACTCATTCTTCTCCTCACAAAACAACCAAAATTTTGTTCACATTTTGCTTCTAGGAACTGGTCTAGAAATGGTATTTCCTTACTGTACTTAACAAAACAAACTATCTAAAGAGAAAATTATCAAAATGACATTATTTTACTTTATTAATGTGATTTATTTTAAATCATTCTTATCGTAATAATCAATTTTTAAAAATATAGACACATTTACTCTCCTACATGTCTCATTTTATTTTTTCTCAAAACCACTCTTAACTTAAAACTTTCACAATCTTTGACAAGGATAAAAATAGTTAATTTTTATCCATTTTTTCACCCATTTTTGTTTGATATCATATGAATATGTGTTTTATTTGACCTTGATTTTGTAGATCTATAAAATTTAGTTTGATATTGAAGTTAAAAAGTTCAAAATTGAGTGTTGATAACACCCAAAATCGAGCATCACCGGCGCTCAATTTGGCCTTTTCGAGCATAGATCTACACTCAATCAAGCGCAATTTACACTCTATAAAGTGCACAGTGGCACTCCATGTCAAGTGCCATTACTACGCTTGACACCCAATTATGTGAACTGGATTAAGCTCGGTTAAGATGATCGGGTCTTTTTGTTGAATTGGACTAGGTTCATTTGCATTGAGTCCAATTTTTTAAAAAATTTTAAAATTAAATTTTTAATTTTTTATTTAAAATTTGTGTAATTAAATTTTTAAAATTAATTTATTTAGAATAGTCTAACTTTTTAATTTTTTTAAAGAATTAAAAATATTATTACTTGTTTTATCTATTATTATCATTTTAATTTTGTGTAAATAGGGTTTTAAGTTTCATGTAAAGTATGTATATTCAATTTACATTTTATAAATATCTTGTACTATTTTTTAAAGTATGTCTTATGTTGTTTTACTAAAATTAAACTTTTCATGTAATTTTAACATGTTTGGAGAAATGACAAGCAATGTAATAGCTTGCGAAGATAGTGTTCTTATTATTATTTTTTTCATCTTGTGTTTGGTTTTCAGATTGCCTTCAATATGGTAGGCACAAAAATCATAATATGAGTTAAGAAGGACTTTCTTTATCCTTTAAATATACTATCATATCAATACGATACAAATACTAAATTAGACGTATTTTCAAGCACATCTATAGCTTAATAAAAAATTATTCCTGTGATACATCATTTTCAAAGCTCTCCATACCGAATGCTATGGAATAAATCTAATCATTTTTATCAACAATGATTGTAACAAACAATGTCCCTTAAAATGTGTCTTTCAAAAAAGTCATGTCAATAGCAATAATAAATCCAATGGATAAATAAAAATCACAAATAACTAAGCCTAAATAAAAATCACAAATAAATGGGCCTAATACCATGAAGAAGAACAAGAAATAATCATCCTCGTCTATTTTTATAAGAGTTACTATATCAAGGTTATTATCTTCTAGTAAATGACAAAATTGTAGCAGTAATTTAAAATATTTTAATCCCTATACAATAATTTACATACTTTTTCTTTGGCTAACCACATCTTGCAATAAAACATGAGCACTTCAAACTCTTGTGTATATTATCTCGAATGCTTATTAGAGTATAAATCTTGCTAAAATTTTAAAATTTATCTATTACAGATTCACCAATAAATCAACAATTTGTTTGATATTATCTCTATTATAATTATTCACTTTGACAATTATAAATTAGTTTAATTCGTTTAACAAACTAATATTTTTTTTTTTTTGTCTATGTTAGTTGTTTTGACTCACCATTTACATCCACCTATCACATATTTGCTTCAAAGTAGCATGTTATGGACTTGGCAACCTTGAATTAAAAATACTTATTCAACTACATAATACCTAATGCATTCTATAAATCTTTCTTAGAATTAAAAATTTGCCTAACTTCAATGTCACTAGAATTGGAATTAGAGAATGCATCCCGTGGCCATAAAAATGAAGATGAAATTGGCGAAAAATAGTGTAGATAATTTGATGACCCAAGCATTTTCTCTTGATATCCGAACGAGTTGCTTTTTTAACTTAGTCCAATACCCACATTCGTTGTATCAATATCCTCATCACAATAGTTTCTACTAAAAGTCTTTATTGTATCACCAGGAATATAAGGTATGATAATGCCTTGCATACATGATTAACTATCAAAATGATCATGTGTTGGGTCCTCAATATACCAACATAGAGAGTACACTTCATAAATTGCGAGATTATATTGTGTCCTGGTACAGAGACATATTGTTTAAGACATATATGTGTAGGTGGAGAATAATTTCAAGCATGCTGAATGTTTCCCCAAAAAGAAACAAACAGTTGTACATGAACTTTGAAATCCTTTGTCTACAAAGGAGGAAGCTAGTCACTCTATAATTTGCAACACTCATGCATTTTATGCTAATATACAATAGGCTAAACTATCTAGATTTTGATTTCGCCATGATTTTTATAAAAGCATATATGTCATAGTCATCTACTATATCAACAAAGCACATAGACTTCATATTGGCATAGCTAAAACCTATTCTAATACTAATTTTGAATTTCGTCAGTTTTATGTATATGCGGTCTTCTATTAATTGTAGTAATTGTTGATAGTTAATCTTTTTTTATATGACTATAAATCAATACCTTCCACCACTATAATTTTTAGAACCGTTATCAAAATGTAATCCACGATCCATCTTATCAAATAATTATTGGTAAATTATTTTTTATACTTGTGTAAATAAAAATGACAAAAAAAAACACATTAAATCTCGAATGAAAATTATTATCATGATCATAATAATTTATTATACATAATAAATATAGTATTTATTTTTAAGAAAAAAAATTAGTGTACATAATAAATATATTATTTATTTTAAATTTAAAAATAGATCATAAAAAATAAAAAATTTAAAAAATTCCATCACCCACTTCACCAAAATAATAATGACAATAATAAATTTAAATAGTAATAATATAATAAATAATTAATTTATTATTTTTAAAATTAAATAAAATTAACATATCTAGTGTCTAAGGGTGCCCAATTTCGAATGCCATGTGGCACTTGATATCTTAATAGGTACTTGATTGAGCACAAATGTGTGTTTGAATCAGTGCAGATTTGTGATTTATTTTTTAAAATAATTTAATTTCAAACAAATATTCAACAAATCTATGATCTAAATCCAAATACAATATATATAAATATTGACTTATGATATTAAGTAAAATGAGTGAGAAAATGAAGAAGAATTCATTATTTTTATGTTCTTCCAAACTTCGTCAAAATTTTTAAGTTGAGAGAATGAGATTTGTAGAGTTTTTTTAATTTAAAGAATGAATTTTGAGTGTGTTTGTGACCAAAAAAAAAATAAAGTGGTTATGTTAGAATAAATGTGTCTAAATTTAAAAAAAAAAAATTGTTTATTTTCATAACTATAAAATATTTTATTTTTCTTATAAATTTAATTGTAGTTGTGAAGAGTTATTTGGTGACATTTTGTTAGACTAATTTAGAATATAAAAAGGAAAAAATTTTAAAATTATCACATTACTGAATGTGAATAAACATGTTGTCTTTTCTAACAAATTAAAATTGACTTCACATGACTAACTTTAAAACTTTAAATAAACTCTCAAACGTTTAGAATTAACGAAAAATGATAAAATATTTTAAAATGTTATATATTATAATCATGGATTTAGTTTTAACTACACTTTATTTAGAGAATAAAAGGCAATATTTTGAAAATTGGCAAAACAAAAACCAAAATGCAAAATTTTTGAATGGGCCCAAAACTTTTGGAATTAGTGAGTGACTAACAATTTCAAAGTTTTTCACATTGGTACCAATGATTTTGGTTTTGAGCACATTCAATATGTACTCGAAACCCAACCTAAAAACTTTAAATGGATTCCAAACTCTCAGAATTAATGAATAATGGCAAAAAATTTCAAAGCGTTACATATTGGTACCCAAGGGTTTGGTTTCAATCACCCAAACTAAGGTTTTGATCACATGTTTTGATTACACATTATTGTAATCAGAACCACGGTTTTACTTCTAGGGTCATTTCGTTTAAATTTAATTTCTTGGATCAAGTTTAGTAAAAAATAAATAAATTAATCAATTAAAGCAACCTAATCAATTTTGTAAAATATCTTATAAAAGTGGCCGTTTTAAAAAATTATCCTATAACAAATGAAAAAATATGATTTGTGAATACTGATAGTAATAGATAGTAAACACTTGATATGTAGTATTTCAAAATTTTACCCAAAAAATTAAATTTAAAACAAAAGTATATGATTAAGTTAGTTTTTTTGATAGATTTATGTTAGCAGATATTTTTTTAGTCGAATTTAACAATAGATTAGAATCAATAAATTTCAAATTCAAATGATAAAATTAATTGTCACCACTTCTTCATGTCAGCATCTCTTAGTAGTAATGTGTAAGTGGAGTTTGAGAGTCGAACAATACTACGTAGAAATCATCTTGATAAATGTAAAAGTCTCGAATAATGCCTGCAACACATGGCCTTTAAATAAAGGGATATATTCTATTATTTCCAATATGTATCTCATTTTGTATCACTTTTAATAGTTAATTTTTTTAACCTTATATGTTTAAGAATTAATGCAATGGTATGAAAATCAGGAGATCCTTGAAATTTTTTAAGACTGATCAACGAGCTATGCAAGATAATTTTTTGCAACTATATATTTTAATACAATAAAATATATTATTATTGAATTTCTCATCATCATATTTGATTATGTACATGAGTAATTTGATAGGAAATGATATTTTATATATTTATGTCATATATTTAATATGTAAATTATTTGTGAATAGGATGTTACATGAAAGTGATATAATTCTTTGTGATATTTAGTGGTTGTATTAAGTGATTATGATGTATTAGAATATTAGTTTACATTCTACTCGGACAACAATAAAAGGATATCAAGTATGATTATGATTATCCAAAAATAATACATGGTCACCGAACATGATTATGACTTTTTCGCTCGATCAAGATGTTTTTGACAAGCATAATATGTTCCCCTAGGCACTAGTTTGGTGTAATTTTAAATTAATTGTACCATAAAATATTTTTAATATGTGATTAATATTGAATACATACATATATGTATGTATTAAATATATATATATATGTAAAATATAGGTAATGTATACATATTTTAGAGAGATATAGAGCCTCATATGTGATAATGATAGAAGTCTTTCATAAAATTTTATTACATAAGAATTTATAAAAAATGTATTAAAAGTAGAAAGTACATCTATTTAGCAAAATTCACTTTAAATTTTAAAGAAGGGTCAACACAAGTTATTATGATATTTATATAAATTTTAAAGGTAAAATTTTTATAAATTCTATGGTAACAACTCCTATCCTATTTATATAACATCTTAATTAGTATATTTTATACACCAAATTTGATTGAAATATTTTTATCATTGTTTTATTAAAATACTTACATAAACACTTTGAGCATAATACTTATAATAGTACTTTTGTGAACTCTGGCAAAAGGCTTTCAATCAATAATAATTGAAAGTTACCCTACTTTAAGCTTAAATTTTCATATAGTTTTGAGTATTTTTATTGACCTCAATTTAAATAGCTACTCAATGTAGCTCTTATCTTATCTATATATTTGATCAACTAGAATTTTTTATGTACCAAATTTGACTGAAAATATTTTTTATTATTATTTTTTGTTGCACTCTTCTTTTTTTAAAAGTGTATGAGTTCGTATTTGTTTAATAAAACACTTGAGATAATTTTAATAGAGAATTTAATATGAATCATCCTACATAATTTTTTTCCTCTCAATTTAGCTAACACAAAAATATTATTTTTTTAAATTCATTTATTTTCTTGTTCCTTTTAAAGAAATTAGGAATTGATTTAAAATGGTAGTTTTCAAATTTAATCTACCGTTATTAAAAAATGAAATAACTAACTTTTAAAAATAAGAAACAAATTCATAAGGTATGTTGTCAAATACTATATATGTTTAAAATTAATGCGAAATAATGTAATACATTCATCATTTTATTAGGCTTATAATTGGTAATCTCTCATATTGGATGTAAGTTTTTCAGATTATATTATACATGTTTCCAAACTCCTGACAAACTCCTTAATACAATATCAATAGTAAAAATAACATTAATAATATTATAAATGCAAACTCTTATTTAATTTTATTCTTAAAAAATATTGTGATAGTGATACATTTTTACGAAAGTAAATAAAATTTTATGGAAGTGAAGGAAAAATAAATTAGGTAAAATTTATGGCAACATCATAACTTTAACTTTACCTCGTCAATTTATATAAAAAAATTATTTAAAAATTTATATCTCTAATATTATTTAAAATATATATCAATAAAAATATTTGTCAAATTTCTCTTAATATATATTTTTTAAAGGATTTTTGAATGAACATTCAAAACATAGGCCCATATTTACAAGTATTGGATCCCCCGGCCTCTGATTTCAAGCCCACAGCCATGTAATGTTTCAACAATAGGCCTTTATTTCCCATATTGGACTACATTTCTTATTAGTTTCCAACTTTATTTCCCTTCATTTTGTGATTTACATGATGTCGTTAATATTACAAATCTTGAATTCTATGCAATAATAAACCTTTTTGTGCTAAACTCAATGTTATTACAAATATAAGATCTCATGTTATATAAATAAATAAATAAATATGTGTGTGTGTGTGTGTGTGTGTGTTTACTATTTAATCATTTGTAGGTGACATAAAGAATAATAAGCCTACACCCTATTTAATTAATCTGTCTATATTATGCACATATATATATCAAATGAAATAATCTAGATCGATAATGGCCAAAAGCAAACTCATGAAAGTTAAAGACTACCCATTTTCAATTATTTCATACATACATGTTATCATCTTGATAAAGCAAGCGGGATATTGTTTTGCAAGTAAGAATGTTCGAGCGAGTCTTTGTATTGGGAATCAATTTGTGTCTTTCGGCACATCTTTTAACTTGTCTTTTTTTCCTCAAAACACCAGCCACAATAAACAAGATATATGATATGTGTTCCAAAGTATGTCTTCCATGATTTTGATTTATAATTATTAGACAAATATATATATATGTTGAGTGTGTGTCTGCATGCCATTTGTAACATGCATGTGGTCAAGGAAATAGAGAATGTGGATATTGCAGGGACAGAAAATCCCTAATATCTTGAAGAAGATGATGAAGAGAACCAGCTAATGATATTATGACAAAGGTTGTGTGAATGGTTTTTTTGAAATATAAATCATGCAAAAGTGGCTGCACATAAATTCATACCACCTAAATTTACGAGAATAATGATAAAAGACAATTAAAATTATCAATAATTTTTAATAAAATAAATTATTTATCGTTTTAACGATAATATTTATTTTTAAAAAAAAATTAAAAAATTTTAAAAGAAAAAGGTGCAAGGTCAAGTCAGTGTTGATGGAAATAGGTGATTAACATAATTGTCATTAATTAATTTGAAATTAATTGCAATTTGGTTTTAAAATTAATTATACTAAATTATTTATTAATTTGTCACACGATTGAGGCTTTACACATGAAAGGGTAATTACGTAAAAGCAACTGAAGAGAAAAATGATTGTATTGAGCAAAGATTCTTGATCCAAAGCAAACAAATCAACAATTATTTTTAGTTAAATAAGCTAGCAAATAATGACATGTTTGCAATTCCATTACGTTTAGAGAAATAAATTAGAGCCGGCTTATTTGATAATCAACCATGCATGTGACTAGGAAATACTTAATTAACTAAATTATAAAATTTTCAAATAGGGTTATGTGGATTTGTTGACAAATCTTTATTTTTGGAGTATGTTTATCAAATTTTCAAGTTTATTCAAACCCTACTGACAGTATTTTATTTTAAAATAATAATAATAATAATAATAACAATAATAATACAGAAGGAAATTCAAAAGAGTACAGCCTTTGATTAAGTTAATTAATCCATTGTGTAGACCTCTTGACAATTTGAGAAATTAAATAACTTGAGTTCTTCTCTAATTCTCTTCATGCATTGCCGTTTCTTGTGGCAACAACTTCGAGGAAATAAACAATACGTCTAATCAGAATATGAGACGTAACGAATCTTACTCTTCAAAATTTTATTTCTCTTATTTCATTCAACCCTATGTGAATACATAGAGCCACCGTTTCATGTATTCACATAAACTCAAAATCAGTAGTCTCTTTCCGAAGAGCCAGCAGGAATTTGTGTTGTGTTGTGTTGTGTTGTGTTGTCTGGGTAAGAAAATACGACTTTGGCTTTTATTTGGAATTATTCATGCTTTGTTTTCAAAATCTCTGATGATGATTCGAGATGCCCCTTGAGTCACGATGGCTCTCAAGAATATATTTGTGTTTTTAAAACATGAAATTATTTTAGATGCTTTCTGAAAACGACTGCTAGCTTGTTTCAACTTGTAAGAAATTACAAAAAAAAACGCATTCAATTTATAATAAAAATTCAAAGAAAGCTCAAGTAATATTGATTATACCGATTGGTTTTCGCTTTCTAGGGTTTTGCTTTCGCAGTCAAGCACCACATCAAATATGAAATTGAATGCGTCATGTTAGTTGTAAGATCAGAAAAATAGAACTTCATATTGATGTTGCAAATGGAACAAAATCAAAATTCAATTCGTGGGTTGATACCAAGTTTGAATTTAGCTAAAACAAGAATGAAATGAAAACAAAAAATAATTGATTATTGATTATTGATTACGCCCATAATTGCATATTGCAATCTGGCAAGAACAGATGAGAAATGACACCATTGTGCAACAAAAAGTGAAACAAAAATCATCTCTATCAAATCATGTCAATCCAGCAGCCTCTAGAGGATAAGCTAAATGTTAAGATTGAAATGATTTGTGGGTAAGATTACAAGTTGAAATTTGCAGTTTGTTTTGTTTTGTTTCATTAGTGACCACAACTATAATTGCACTTTGAACAAGTAACTTTTGCCAATAATGCATTCGTTGATGGAACATCTACGAATGAGAACAGCTTTTTTGGATGCATGCTTTCTCGCTACACGTCAAAAGCTAAAAATAAGTGCTTCTGGGGTTAAAAAGTACAATAATATATATGCATACTGATACACTTGAATCACAGCTTTCACTTCCATGTGGAAATCTGCAAGAAATCTACCAGTTTTTCCTCTCTTTCCAATAATGTTTCCAATTATTTTAATAATAACATTTGGAACACGCTATTGCCCAGTCAAATCACTTTTCACATTTTTCCTTCACAAGGGTAATTGCACAACCCCTTAAATCATGCTAGATCTTTTGTAATTCTTCAGTGAATTAAGTCCTGCGTATTCTCCAGAGTTGAGAACAGGGTTTGGTCCTTTCTGGTTATAGATATTAAATTTATATTGTTGGAAGTGCTATTGGTATATTATCACATCCAAGTGCTTCCATATACCAAAAAAAAGTGCTTTCTATGTTGATTTGTTTACTGTTGAAATTAAGAAAAGTGTTAGTGAAAGATGTAAAAGTACTTTCATTTAAAGAATCATCTCATTTTCCAGAAATCAATGAATAAAATTAAAATTCTAAAAATGCACTCCCTTATTACTGGGTATTATAAATTCTATTATCTTGACCAATAAAAAATTAGTTTTATACTGCATAGTCATAATTCAGCCTCAAATTATTAGTAATTATATAAATATTTAGACATTGACATCCAAATATGATAAAAATCAATAGTCAATATGGATAATTGTAACGCAAATCATGTGTACTGATTTTGATTGAAATAAAATAGGTGGTCATGAGATATAACATGTTGATCACACATTCCATGAATAACATCATTGTTTTCGATACAATTAATATGATTCATAACTTCAAAAAATTAGTCAAAGAAAGAGACCCTCAAATTGAAGTAATACTCAAAAGATGAAACAAGAGTAGATGTTATAATTTGACATGGAAAATGATAAATAGAGAGAGATATACATCATGTTATAATTAAAAGACAAAATTCAAAGAACTAACTTAGCTTTAGAGAAACAAAAACCAAAATATGTCAACATCAATTAAAAAGATTGAAAGCTGGAAATTGGTCCACAATTTTGTAACATTATTGTAGTTGATGATAAACACATTTAAATATAAAATATATGAAATAAAATTAAGGGTTTGGCACAAAATATCTGGCTAGCTTTGAAGCTATATTTGTGATTTATATATCGTGTAGTGTATGCAAATAGGAGCCTCCAAAAGAGAAATATATTCAAAAGAAAATGACAAGACAAGTCTTAGTTTGGTTTTCATTCAATGTCTAAAAACAACTAAGAGATTATTTTTGCTTGTTAATTTGTCAATTGAAGAAAAGTTGTGTGCATAGAATTGATGGAGAACGCATGCCATTTGCTAGCCACATATATTTATTAAGGCCGAAAGTATTTGATTTTTTGAGCATGCATGCATGAAAACGAAATTGAATTTAACCTCAAGTGTCTTGTATGTTTTTTCGTGGTTGTGTCATGTTGAGGAGAAGAAAACAAAATGATTAAATTCAGTGAATTGAATTTTCTCAACGTATTGTAAAAGTTATGTTTTCTAGCAACATCTTGAATAGAAATTATAGTTGTCAACTTATGTTTGCTCTAAGATTACCGTCAAATTAATCAAACGATTTAAAAATAATAAAAATCCATTTATATTAAAAAAAATTTTGATCTGTCCAATTTTTTTTTTTCATATTATTTTAACGATAATGAGTTATAATACAACACAATCAAGGAACAATCAACATCTTTAATAAATAAATCATTTTCAATATGACATGAATAAGCAGTCACATATTGACAGATTAATATTTAATAATTTTTTTTCCTAATAAAAAACTTAAACATTATAATGAAATGGGGGATTTGTTGGCAAGGCATAATCTAGTAAGCAATTTATATTAAATTAAAGAATTATGACTTTATTAGTAATCTCTTAGGCTGCGCCATTTATAGAAAAATTTTAAAATTAATAATAATAATAGTAGTGGTGTCAAATCATTTGATCTAAACAAGAGACCTAATTTTACTCTAATTGGGCGGGTTTAATTCTTAATTAGGCCAATAATCACAACTTAATCACATTGTCCGAAATTTAATGAATTCGGAGGGACCCCTATTGAGGGGGGATAAAAAGCAGAGGCACTTTATCGTACGACTTCCATTCAACCATCATTTTGGCTTCCCACTTGAAAAAAAAAAAGCTCCCCAAAAGTGATTCTGCTTCATCTCATGCTTACAAAGAATTCATTTCTATTATATATTTGAAAAGAGAATTGGGATATTGATCGAATTTCACCACATTGCTAACAATCCAACCTAAAAGATTTAAAAAAAAAAAAAAAGTTGCATTTGTGTTACTTTTTTTTTCTGCTTTTTTTCAAATTAGTGGTTCCCGCATTTGGAAGCACTTTTGAACCATCAAAGGATCTTCCTAATGCTTGGCATACAAAACCAACTTTGAAGATATTAAAGAAAAAAAAAAGGCATACTAAAAGGAAGTGGAATTGACTAGTGGCCATTAAGCTAAAAACTCTACTAACGAAAATGAAGTTTATATGGTATCTTCATTTTTTAGGGTTTTCATTAATTGAAAATCCTGAAAATTTTTGAATAATTTCTAATCACAAAAAAGATAATTTATATGTAAATTAAATTTTAAATATTAATATCACATCATTATTTATTAATTTTAATTTTTAAGTTAAATAATAATTTAAATAATTTGTATGTAAATCTCGTTATATAAACATATGCGAGCAAGTAAAGGTAATTATGAAAATACACATTTTAATTTTGATACATCCTAACTTATAAGGTAGACAAATTTGTTGAAATTTCTAAACATGTATACCTTCTTATTTTCATGTTATACAGATGTAATACAACAATTTTCTATAGAAAATTCAAGTAACAGCAATATATAAAAAGAAGAGAGAGAGAGAGAGAGAGAGAGAGAGAGAGAATAATTGTCTGAATCTCCATCCCAAATTATGCAATCTTTGAAATTTTTAATCAATATTTCATATGGGTAAGCATCTAGCTAACTAGTTAACTGGGATTCTTCTCTTTATCTACAATAGTGCTTTCCTTAATGTAGTTTTTGACTGCGTACTCAATTTGTTTTCTTTTTGTGAAGATAATTAAGTAATTTTAAGGGTTATTGTGCAATGCACAATGAAGAATGGGGATATGATGTACTCAATTTGTTTGGGGATATGATGTACTCAATTTGTTTCCTATATATATATATATATATATATATATATATATAGGTGGATGTGGGAATCAATCCATCTGTCTACATTTATTTGCTATCTTTTTTTTGGCTCAAACCTAATCATCTTTTGATCTTTGCCTTTCACTTTTGGGAGAATTTAAGGCCAATTCAGATAGGGTTGTGTTTGTGTGTATGGACAGTGAGATTGTTCCATCTCCATTAAATTTTTGGTCAATAAACTATGATAATACTAAAATATAATATATAGTTGCAAGATATTGCCATGATCCAATTCAATTAAATGTTGGGGGACCAAGTTTCCACGTTTGGTTGTTGAAGAATTTGCATGTCGATAATTTATTAGCGTTTCATATATTAAATATCAAAAATAATATACTTTATAAAATTAGAATACAAACCTATATCTTAATTAATGTAACACCTATCAATACTCAATATTGTTCTATGTGAGATAAATATTAACGGTATTATTTTGTTATTTATGTATAATTAAATAAGTTCATTTGTGAATAGTATCATATATTTTTATACAATTAAATAATTACTTATACCCATAAATTTCACATCATTTATCATATCAACTAAGATATAAATTTTTGAAATATAACAAAGATAAAGAACTTCTTAATGATTTTGTGTGTGTGTGTGTGTGTTCATTGCTATAAAAATTAAGGAAAGAAAAAAACTTCTTAAAAATAAGTAGTTGTCCTATACAAGAAGTAAAACCAAATTAAAATGAATTTTGACTTTTCTTTATAATCAAAGTTAGGCTAAAATTAATTTGAAATATTTGTAGAAACGAAAAAAAATTCCAAATTAGGTTCACAGTTCTTTAACAATGCTAAGTTTTTAAGCTCTAATAGATAAAAGGGAAAATACAATTCAATTGCTCTACGCAATAATATTTGCAAATTACTATTTACCCATTGATTAATTACATATTAGTTGGATAATTATCTAAACCTTAGGATAAAAAAAAAAAAAAAAAAGAGTAATAAATTGATGGATATGGGTAGAAATGCATGCCACTAGGAAATTGATTGGAACATTTATTTTTTTAGATGTCTATTTCCTCCTTTAAAATTTATTAATTTATTTATTTATTTATTTATCTATATGGTTAAGGGAAAGTGAAAGATTTTAATTTAATTTCTTGAATTGGAATTGAATCATTAAAGTTTATATTGAGTTAGGCACTTTCATTTATTATTTACCTATAAATAGTTTTTTTTAATGTTTTTTTAACATAATTTGGTAAGACAAGTTGAATTCTTGAGACTGTGTCCTAAAATTAAAGAAAACATCACAAATAAAAACAGTATTTTTATTTTAATTTTAGTTTAAATATCTTTTATTTGTTTTATAATTTTATCTAAAAATTTATTTTCTTACTAAATGTTAATTTAAATGTGCTTTTTATTTAAATAATTTTTTTGATATTTTATCAATAAAAATATAACGATAAAATAAAATGTATTGAAATTGAATTTTTATCACACCAAATATTTTTTTTATTTTGTTTTAAAAAATTAACACACATATGTATATATATATATATATAAAATTTAAGATATTAATAAATACATAAATATTAGTGATTTAATAAATGCCTATTGGCAATTATTAATTTCATTTTTTGTCAATGTATTTATGAAACACGTATAGCTGGCCATAATCTTATCATTCAACGTATTTGTCATGTAAATCTCTTTATATACAACTCAGCATTAATTAATTTGGCAAAATTTTTAATTAGATCAACTGAAACTAAACCAATAATATAATTTAATTAAGAATAAATTAATTATTTGTATTTTTTAAAATAAAAAAAACAAAGCACATAATTAAATTATTCACCCAATGTGAAATGTACAGCAACCCTATTCACCACCCATTTGTCCGTACAAGGACGCAACACACCCCAGTTAGATTAAAGAGACAGAAGCGTTTAGCGGAACGGGAAACCGCAATAAGCCAGAAATGAGACCCCACACTCCCCAGTGGAACCCACAAACATGGGCTTGACATCAAACGAGCAACTGCTACGACACGCAGGAACAGGATCTCCACTCGAAGCACGCCTCACACGTGGGGGTGATGGGGCCCACTGAGAGGATCACGTCCGCAACGGACCATTCTTTCCTTTGTTTTTTTTTATCCCTCCCCTCTGGAATGTAGCTTATTCCTGACGTGGCAACCCCACCATGCAGCTGATTCGTGGAAGATATGCCGAGAGTCGGTTAATCCCGCTTTTTTACAATAATAGAAATATAAAAATAAAGAAGGAAATTGCATATGAAATGGCTTGACTACCCTTATACGTTTGAGAATATTTACGAGAAAACCGACACCAAATCGAGCAGAAGATGGAAATAAATTTATTCTAAACCAAATCCAATCTGCTACCATGTTTATGCAAAAAGGTTACGAATTAAAAAAAAAAAAAAAAAATCTCTCTAGAAGTCCTTAATTTTCTCTCTCCTAAAACCAAAGCCTTAAAATAAATAACAGGTCCCAATTCATTCATTTCAGTCTCCCCAGTCGCCACCTCTATTTGCATGCTCGCTCTTTCGCTCTTCTTTAACCCATTCTTTTCTCGTTCTCTCGCAAACCGAAGAAATTCCCATTCTTCACTTGTGTTTCTTCAATGGCAGTTGAAGCACGGCACGTAGACCTTTTCCCTTCACAATTAATCTCACACAGGTATTGTTTCAGAACTTTTTTCAAATTTCCATGGTTTTTGGTTAATGGGTTTTTTATTTTTTGTTAAAAGATTCAAATTTTGATGTGGGTTTTCTTTTTAAATATGTTGTTTGCAGAGATTTCGTGAAAACTAATCAAGGAAACACCAATATATGCAATACCCAGATGGATTCTTTCGTTCCTTTCCCTGAAACAATGCCTGAACAACCTCTTTTACCATTCCATCAGACCTTCGATTGCAATCATGTTTCGGCTAAAACGTCGATGGACAAAGCTGACAGCGGACTGACATACAATATTCCTGCTCCGAGAAAGAGGTCGAGAGATTCAATCCACGATCTTGATGCCTTCACCCCGGTCACCCAAAAGCACAAACTTTCTGGCTTTTCATCGTTTTCTGATCAAGATACCATGTTTCAATTGCAGCAACAGCAGTCTGAAATCGACCGTTACATTGCTCAACATGTAAGCAGCCCAGTTTTCCAGGTCTGGTTTTCAAAAAAGAAGAAAATATCTCTTAGAATTTTTTTTCTGATTTGTCTTGTGTTGTTAATGTTTTATAGGCCGAGAAAGTGAGAATAGAACTTGAAGGACAAAGAAAGATGCAATCGAGAATGCTAATATCAGCAATACAAGAAGGAATTGCGAAAAAACTGAAGGAAAAAGACGAAGAGATCCAACGAATGGGAAAACTCAACTGGTTTCTTCAAGAAAGAGTAAAAAGCTTATACGTAGAGAATCAAATATGGAGGGACTTAGCGCAAACGAATGAGGCGACAGCGAACAATCTACGCAGCAATCTCGAACAAGTCCTGGCAAAAGTTGGCGATGGCCGCAAAGTCGCCAACTGCGGTGGTGGTGCTGAGGAGGAGGATGCTGTGTCGAGCTGCGGCAGCAGTGATTACGGAAGGTGCGCAGGGGAGGGTGCGCAGGATAAGGAGACTGCAGTTGGCGGCGGACATAGGTTGTGCCGGCGTTGTGGGGAGAGGGAGTCGTGCGTGTTGCTGCTGCCATGCAGGCACTTGTGTTTGTGTACAGTGTGTGGGTCCCGTCTTATTGGGTCTTGCCCGGTTTGTAATTCTGCCATGGATGCTAGTCTCCATGTTAACATGTCTTAAAAGAACATTAAAAAAAAAAATCAAAAAGAAAACAGAGAAATTTAATAGTTTTTTAGAATTAATCAAATTATAGAATTTTTTTTATTGCCTTTTATGTACCATATAATTTCTCATCTTTGATAAAAAAATGAAATATGATTGATTAAAAATTTATTTAATAAATTCATAAAATTGAGTTTGTTGTTATTTTATCAAAAGATTAAATTTTATTTATTTATTTATTTATTTTTACAAAATTTGACACAGAATGTGATGGGTTTCTCTTTTAGAACAATTTTGACAATTTTGTTTTAAAAAACTAATAATATGTAGTCAATTTCCATGGGTTTCTCTCTTTTTTTTCCCCCAAAAAAAAAATGAAATAATGTATATGTGAAGTGAAAAATGGACATGAAAATTGAGCAATGCCATAACCAAGAGATACCAAATTAGAATTGAATTACTGTTCACTCTATGTATTTTTATTTTTTATGGTCAAGTAAAAAATAAATTGGTTGCTTGTGAATGTGAATGTGAATGTGAATGTGAATGATTATTGGCACCAATGACATTGAATGAACAGAAATTTTGTACTAGCCTTAAAAGAGGAGAGTTGTTGCTTGGCCCACTTATTACAATATTAGGAGTTGTGTTCTTGGAATCCCACTTCTCTTTTCTTTCTTTTATTTTGCTTTTTCTTTTTAAATTTCTAAGAATCAATCATTCTATTCAATTTTGCTTAGTGGTCTTCTCTTTTATAAAAGAAAAAAAAAAAAGAAGTGTAATATTACATTGAATCAAAATCCCACATTCATTCTCTTCTCCTCTCCAACCTTTTAATTGAATAATTCTTATTTTCCTTTTAGTTAACAAAATTTGAAATATGTTATTTTAGTGAAACGACGTAGTTTCGGATGTAAAATAAAGGAAAACATGGAGGAGGAAAATTAATCGATGAGCCAAACTAGAGAAGCCGTGTGCACAGGTGGCAAATAGGAGCTGACACTTCAGACTGAAAAAAGACACTGAAATATGGAATAGGGTCCACCACGTGTGATCTTCTGTAACCTCCACTGCAGCTGCACTGTGCTGTACAGCAGCCTGCAACAGCAAAAGCCTATATTTTACACTGTATTTCACATTATTTTATATATTTTTTGTTTAATTTTAATTAAATAATTAAAATTTTATTTTATTAATTAAGATATATTAATTATATCTGTTATATTTAATTTTAATTAATAAAAATATATTAATTTAATTATTTAAAAATTAATATAAAAAATTATATAAACTTAATTAAATATCCTTGTATAATTACAATTGACAACGTCTGTTCGTGAAAAAGAAGAAACAAATTGCGTTAAATACGAGGAAAATTGAAAAAGAACCGAGAGATAAAAATAAAAGGTGTGGCGTGGTGTAGTGCACTGTCAATTATGTGCTTCTCTGTGAAGTTAGCCGTACGATGCACCCACCTGTACATGCGTGCTGCAGATGGAATGCAATGTAATGCAACTAAACTGAACTGACCACCTGCTGCAGAAATTAAACCCCTTTTCTCTCTATTGTCAGACACAGTGGTTTTTTTGATTTTTCAATTTGTTTACATTATACAAAGTGGATATAAGTTCATAGGAAACTTGAGCCCGGATCCAGTTAAATTTTTGAAATGAGTTCCATTGATGACCATGAGTTCGAATTATTGAGTATTAGAATGAGCATGAAATTAGACCGAGTTAGCGTTGAAGATGAGATAAATATGGTATGATTTCGCGACCATTCTTGTCAAGTACAGTATAGAATAGCGATTCATGATGGGTTGTGACTGTGTATGCAGGCTGAATATTTTGTACAATAACTATAAATTCATACATTTTAACTGTGGTGACGTTGTTCATGGACCACCACCCCAACCCCCCGTTTCTTACTGGACGATTTTTAAGATGAAGCTTGATCAATGAATATACCTTCTTATCACAATTGGTGCTATAAAGGATGAGAAAATTGAAAAAGTAATATATATTATAGGCTTTCAATTAAAGACAACAACCAGTCGTAGTTGAAAGAGTGAGGATAGAGGTGAACGTGAACCAAACCCATAAAGAAAAAAGAGGACCCTAGAAATCCGCCGACGTCGTGCAGCACAAGAATGGCGTACGTTAGTGGACATTGTTTCTTTGTTTTCAAATTCCTATTATTATTATTATGATTTATCGGTTATTTAATAATTTAAATTAAATATTTGGCAGAGAAATCTTTGGAGGGTGCAAAGCCGACAAAAAATCAGTGTGTTTGAAGTTGTAACGCACACAAATTACATAAAATGGGTTTTAACTTAACTTGGGTTCTTTTGTCTTGGCAGTAAGTGTTGTTGTGTCCCATCAATTTTTTGTCGCTTTATTTTTTGGGCTGGTCCACGTGGAAAACCTCTCTCATGTGGGCTGCGAGTTTAATGTTGACACCTGTTATCACTCTCAACCTCATCACTGTCTTCCCTCTCCACGCCATTCCCCCCCTTTTTTTTTTCTTTTTTTAAATTTTTGCTGCACCGAAAGAATACATAAATAAATAAATAAATCTTGGTGTACGAGGAACACAAACTCTATGGTCATGACGGTGATGAATTGTTTGATTATTTTTTCTAAGTTAATTAATTAAATAACTAATCAATTACTACTAATAATAATTGTTAATTAATAATAGACTAATTGCATGATATGTCATGATCAAGTAGATGTCATTTAAAATTGAGCAAGCAAGATTTGGCACTCGAAGGATGTTTTCAGAGTATGTGATCTCTATTATTATGTTTTAATTATTGGATAGATTAGTTTATAATTACTTAATTAAATTAAACTTGTAGAAAATAAAAATAGGTAAATATGTGAGATGGCTGCAGAGAGAATGGTCCCCACTCTTTGTACCATGAATTCGGACTGATTTGATGAATTTTATTATCAACAAGTAGCTTTATAATTATCAATTTACAATTTATTATAATAATAATAATAATAATAATAATAATAATAATAATAATGCTTAAGCATCTAATCTAATTAGATTGATAGATTTTGTTTACCTGTTTTTAATAATAAATAATTTAAATTTTTTTAAAATAGTTATTAATTTTTTTTTATAAAATATATATATAATATTACAAGAGTTATTTTATGAATTAATAAATTAATGTATATTCGAAATTAAGTTGCTTAGACATTGCAAGGTTTATTTTCAGGGGATATGAAGGAGAATCTTGTGAGTAACCCACTCAACCATACAACTAACCAATATCATGTAAATTATTTAATCCTACAAAAATAATATATATATATATGTATGTGAGAATCACTGATTATGTATGAACGTGCAATCCAAGTTGAGAAGATAAAAAGAAGAATAAAATTATTGACACTAATTATTAAATGATGGGGGCAGAAGCAAAAACGAAAGCAACACTTGATGATGGAGATCTCGCCCTATAAAGGCGAAGGACCCCATCCATTTGGGACATTTTGTCCCTCTGTCACCGGCACCATCCCTTAAAGTTTAAGGCCATCCCTATCTATTTTGTGTCAGAAACCAAACCCAAAAGAATATCTCTCTTTTTTCTTTTTTTTATTTTATAAAAACATTAAATGAAGTGCATTGCACTTTTCCCAAGCTGGCTATTGGAAGCACTTACTTTAAAAAGGCATAATAAACCGCTTTATTATTATTATTATTATTATTATTATTATTATTATTATTATTAGTTTATTAAATTTGAGTTTTAAGGATCAAGGTAGGGTAGTTAAAGCTAAACTTCAATTGTGGTTGCTTTAATTAAATAATTAGCTCTTGATTGCGGTCTATACGAGCTGCCCTACGATGCTTCCTATGCCAAGAAATTAAATAATTATGAGAAAACTGTCGCCCCATTTCATTTGACTAAGAACTGATCATTAATTAGTTTATTTTTTCTTCCAATTAATTTAAAAAATAAGATGTTGATTCATCTAAAAAAACCCATAACTATTAAATAATAATATTTCATTGTAACTCAACGTCTAACAAACAAGTAATCCAAATAAAGAACAAATTATTTAGAAATAAATGAATTAATATGAATTTTACACAAATTAAGAGGTAAATAAATTGAAATTTAAAAAATTAAAATAAATTTTTTATTATAATTTAAGAAAAATGATCAAAATATGTAATGGGTCAAGGTATTTATTGTCTATTTCCTATAATTCTTCTTGGTGGAACACAATTATTATTTTTTTTTCAAATAAAAAATGAAAATAAATCTTGAACATTTGTTGGGAATATAAGAATTTTTGGCAATTAACAAGAAGCTCATGCACATGATGACCATGATCCTTCATTGTCGTTTAAAAGATTTATGTATGTGATTTCTAAAATGGACACGTCGTTTCCCAGTTTATACCACTACCATTACTTGTTGCTTCTCATAGTTTTTTTTTTTTTTTTGGGATAATTTAAAAATTATTGAAAATACCAAAAGTTTAAAATGTGTTTCGACATCTTTAAAGTAAAAAAAATTAATATTTATTGTGTAATTTTTTAAACAAATTTTTTTAAATTTAATATTAATAAATTTTAAATAACAAAAAAGACAAAGTGAATCATGTATAATTTAAAAAGTTTAATATTACTCAAGTCGAAATGAAGTTTAATTTATATTAAAGAAAAAACAAATCCAATGTCTTACTCAAAGGAGACTGAAAGGACGTGGAAACAAACAAACCAAGAACAAAATTATTTTCACTTGGGTACTATAGCCAAAAGTGTTTAAGTCATGGAATCACTTCTTCACTTCATGTGGGGCTTAATTGCTTTCAATGAATAAGCAGCTGCGTGCACTACGCATCATGTCTTTGCTGACAACCAGTCAGCTAAAAGCACTTCCATACCAAACACAAACTATCCAGACTTTGCAGAGATAATTCTTTTATATATATATATATATATATATATATAATTATAGAACGAATATTTGTGGTAACGTGCAATGAACAATCATATGAACCCACATAATCAATTATGTTTTTTTAATAAGATTCTAAAACTTTAGTTACTGCCGTAAAAAGGGTGAGAGATTGTTAGCTGTTGCTTCTGCTGCCACTGTTTTTGTTGTTGTTGTTTTGTTTACTTTCAAAAAGATAAGTTTGTGGTAAATGGGAACGATAACAAGCAAGTTTCCAATTTTTGACAACATTGCACTATTAAGATGAGAGCAACATATCAATCCATTGTACAACCTATTAGTCCATCCCACATGGTATGACAACTCTCATTTATCAAAAATGTTTGAAAATGACACAAAAATTTGTCAATATTCATTTATATTTTTATTTTTAATATTAATTAAATAGAAATAAATCTTATTGATTTAAAAATTTTTCACAATCAATCAAATCCTTATAAATTTATTAAAAATTTTATTGAAAATTTTTAAAAACCTTTATTTTAACCAAGATTCTTGAAGTAAAAGTATGTGAAATTTACTTGAAACTTTTTTTTTTTTTTTTTTAAAAAAAAAAACCGATTTAAATTATGAATTGCTATTTTGTTTGGGTGGGGTACAAGATGATAGAAACAGCGGAACGGAGTGTCTAGGCCCATGTCTTTGTCTTTAATCTTTGAATCTTTGATTGGGGGAAAGGACCCACAAGTGTAAAGAGAAGGAAAGTTGTGCCATAAAAGTAGGCCATTTAGCAAGATTTATCCATGTTCCATGCACAATTTGATGGAGGAATAGACAAAAACCCAAAGAAGCATATAAAATGGATGCAATTGATAGATGTGGGGTCAAAAATAGGTGAGAAATCCTTACTTTTGTGACATGTATAGGGGATTGCCACAGCCGCATACACAAACCCAATAGTCCATGACCTTAAAATTAATGATTTTGCTTTCTTCTTTTCTTCTCCTAGAACACATTTTCCCTTTATGACTTGGGTCCTACTCCCCAATGGTACAACAACTTGTCAGAAAAGAGAAATAGAGCACCATGACTCTTCAACAATTACTGCATAACCTATCCTTCATATGGGTTGTTTGGAAAGTTTGGGTATTTTTATTCACGAGTATATTGATATTTATATGAATTTTTTATAAATTATAATGGAAAAGGTTGATGGGTGCTTTTAGCTTTAGGGATGTATGTATAGATAGATTTGGTAGGATAGGGAAGGGGAAGTAGTGGAGTGGAAGTAGTGGAGTGAGTATAAGGCAAAAGATTTATTTGTTCAATGGTTGAATCTAAACCCAATAAAGAGAAGATATTGGAAAGCCAAACTAAAGAAAGAAAAAGGGTGTGGAGAACCAATGAAACCATTCTTTTTAGGGCATTGGAGAGAGAGTGCGCACAATATATTCTTGCACAAATACAATCATTCCTCATGCTAAAAGCCTATCAACAAGACTTTTATCTTAATGGGGTTTGGGGAGATTGCAACATCAAAAGGTACTTAAGTGCAAAATTTAATAGCAATTGCTATCTTGAGTGGAATCATGGGTCTTCTTTTTCTTTTTTTCTTTTTATCTTTCTTTATTTTTTTTTTAATTTTTTGAAGTTTTTATTCCTTGAAAAGCTCCAATACCCAACATAAACATTCAACTACCCATTTGAATGTTTTTCAATGAATAGCTTTCGTTCATGAGAAGAAATTAAAGATTGTTATTCCACTCAAATTGTGGGGGTAGTGGGTATCCATGATTTCTAGTAAACTTAAGACTTTTTTGTTTGTGGGGAAGATGGGGAATTGAAGATAATGAAATGGAATATTTTGAATTTTCAACTTAAAATTATAGTCAATGATAGATTTGTATTAGGGATTGCAATTAAAATGTAAGGTGAAATTTCACTTTCTCATTTTTAAAAGAAGCATTATGCGTCCTTTTAGCCTCATCTACAAGACATAGCATAATAGGTGGACAAGAGTTTCTACTTTGGTATTTAGAATAATTCTCTGGGCATGGAAGAAATCAAGTCTCTATAACTGAACTAGATATTTCTTATTCTTATTTTTTTTAATTTAAATATTAATATTTTTCCTTTAATATCTATTGAAGTATGCCTACATTGGTTATGTTATGAAAAAATTAAGAATTCTACCTTTAAGTGGAGGAATCGGACAACATCATTCAACTATTGCAAGTATTTTTCCTCTAATTATAATGGATATTTTTTAAGAAGGGAAAGCCAATACATAAAATTACACTTGATAAAATTACTTTTAAAGATTAAAAAAAAAATTATAAACAAACCAAATAACTTAGAAAAGATAAAATCTCTCATAAAATCTTTATACTTAATACAAGACATTTAAAATCTAATCTCGCTCATATTAAATATGAGAAAATTTTGAGTTATTTTATTATTATATTAAAAAAAACACACAAAATATGGAAAATTTCTCTCTACAATACACCAGAAATCCCTCAATCCATCTTTAAGAACAAGAATTAGTAGAATTTCGGATAGCCAGTAATTGGGAACTAAATTTAGGCAATGAAAATGAAGGCCATTACAGTTTATGGGCCAAATGGGCTAGAGTAATGTACACCAAATCCCAACAAAATACGATTGGATCCAACAAAGATTAAGTAAATACTTGTTTAATAGTGTAACGTGATAATGTGACTCATCTTAATGTTTACAACATTGTTTACTAAATTATATTTTCATAGAACGAGGGGATATATGACTATTTCTTAAAACTACTATGCTTAAAATTGATTTTGAGATAACATAAGAGAAGAAATCAATACTTTAGATAAAAATTTGAGTGGATTGGGTCAATGAAATGACCATCTTTTGGGGCATTTGAGAAGGCATAGGTTAGTTTCAAATGGGCTAGAGAGTGCCCAACCTAAAATGGCCTACTCAAAGGATAGAAGATAAATTAGAATTTTAAAGATTTGCCATTTTTAAATATATACTTATTTACACTTAATCTCTATAAGTTGGACAATTTTTTTTTTCAATATTTTGACCTCTAATTTTTAAAAAATGAAAATTTACCTTTATAATTTATTAACTATTCTGAGAATTTTAACCTATCAAATTTTAAGCTATTAATATTATGGCCCCAATTTTAAAAAATAAGTACTTAACTCCATAATTTATTAACTATTCTCAAAAATTTTAACATTTTGACTTCTAATTCTTGGATTTTTGCTCCCTTGTTTACTCTGTTTGTCCTTGAATGCAACAGAACTAACGCGGTTTGATAATGTATAATAGTTGTATTTTAATTAATTAATTGATTTATTTATTTATTTTTAACTAACAACAACTAAAAAATTATAGATGGGTTGTACTGATGAATAAATCAGTGGACGAAAATTCTGAGAATACTACTAGAGATGACTCCAAACAACGGTAATCACCACCCTTTGAATATTTTTCAAATTATACATATCCATCAATTTGTATGTAATCAATTACGTAGCGTAGAATGAATTTTATTTATAGGTCCTTGAGAAGAGATGACTAAAAATCTTTGGGTAATGTAATGCTATGAAATTAAGATTATTTATTTAATTATAGTAATCGTATATAGTATGAATTAGGCAATGTGGTAGTTGTAAAGAATGAAAGCAAAGCATATTTTATTTGATTTAATTTATTAATTAATATATATATATATATATTAATTGAAATTTTCAACTCCATATATTAAAATATAATCCGTATTTAATAATTGTAAGGTGTACCCTCTTGAAGTACTTGTCTAATTAGAAGATTAATAATTTAATTATATTAATCGATTTAATCTAATAATAAGATAATTAGATGGACATTCTTATCCACTAATTAAACTTTTAATCAATAAATTTTGTGGTAGGTTAATTAAATTTAAAATAAATTAATTAATCACTTAAAATGACGAAGTCAAACAAAGAGGATGAATATGGTTATAAATTTGATGTGCGAACAGACAAAAGAGTCATTCTTCGATCGGCTTAACTTATTTGCCAAGTTGTCAATCTAAGTTCCTACACGTTTGGACACATCACCTAAAGCTTCATAACTTACTTGCTAATGTGTCAAATGTGCATGCATAAAACTCGAGCTAAACACATGCAGGCACAGCCATCACACACTTCGGCAAACAATGTTTTACATATAAATAAAATGTGCAATGGCATGCCACGTGAATGCTTCGGATCTTTTAAGAAATTCGTGGCGATTTTCATGCTTTGATCTTCAAATAAACCGCCCAAGGAAATTGCATGACCTTCGAGAAAGATATAAACATTATTAAGAATAAGTGTTATTATTCTTATGATAGCTAGAGAATTTGCATTTGAGGTTGCCATGTTTTTACTTTATTTTAAAATTAAAGTTGATAAAATATTTTGTAATATTAATTTTTATTTAAATTTATTTATTTTTTTAATATTTAATATTTTATTTCATAATAATTATGACCTTAAAATTAAATATTTTAATACTAAATAAAATCTGAATCATCGATGAGAAATGCAAACCTAATGTGATATATTGAAAATAATTTATATAATTAAGAAAATTTTACACTATTAATCGTAATAATTTATGTAGTAAAATTTTTTTTATAGTTATAATATTAGACTTAAACTAATTTTATTATTTTGCTAATTTTATAATGTAATAGAAATGTAATTACAAAAATTATTGTTTTTACTCATTATTTATATGTAATACAAGTGATATAGAGATAAAAGTATGCACTATATTAATAATTAATTAGTAAAGTGCTATTAATTTAAATACGTGATAACTCTAAAGAATAAATTATAATTTTAAATATATTTAAAAAATATTTTATATTTTAGAAGAATAATTGCATATTGACCAATATATATTAAGCAATTGTGAACAAATTATCAATATTATTGCAAGTTGGGAAATTAATTAATAAGAATTGTTTCAATTTCTTTACGCACAACAATGTCGACACAGCATAATTATTTTACATAAAATTACATGCCACGGATTTCTACATAATCTACCCACGTAAACTGATAACTCCATCGAAAAAAATATCCAACATAATTTGTTCAAAATCTTGAAAACTTTCAAGAACACAGAGTCATCAATGGCTACTTCACATCTCAAACTCTTTTCCATTTTCTTCATCCTTATCTCAGGCTTCATTCCTCTAGGTTATTCACAATCTGATGAATGTGGCGCCGACACCGGTTCCTGTAACGACAAGGCTGCCGCGCTGCCTCTGAAGATCATCGCCATTGTTTCAATCTTACTCACTAGCATGATAGGTGTATCGGCACCACCTTTAACACGTTCGGTCCCGGCTCTTCACCCTGATCGAAACTTATTTGTTGTTGTCAAAGCTTTTGCTGCAGGAATTATTCTGGCAACTGGGTTCATGCACGTTTTGCCTGATTCATTTGACATGTTATCGTCTAGCTGCTTGAAAGATAATCCATGGCATAAGTTTCCGTTTACAGGATTTGTTGCAATGCTGTCTGCCATCTTTACCCTAATGGTGGATTCGTTGGCCACAAGTATTTACACCAAGAAATGCAATCCTGTGGTTATTAATTCTGAAGCTGCTGATCTAGAGAGAGATCCGGAGAGAGCTGTGGCAAGCTCTGGACATGTCCATGGCCATGCTCACAGTATTGAACCAAAATCTGCAACTGATGGCTCGCAACTTCTGCGCTATCGTGTTATCGCCATGGTCAGTTTTTTTGCACTTCTGTGTCAAAGTGTTATCCAATATTAGCACTTAATCTCCTATTTTTAGGGCAAAAGACTTTTTGCCAAACTAACTAGAAGTTCTATAAAGTAACAACAAAACTTTTTCTTTTTTATTTGTATTAAACATGTGTTAATATGTGTATTTAATAATCTAGTGACTGTAGTACAAGATAATAATTACCAATGATCACGTNTGTGTATTTAATAATCTAGTGACTGTAGTACAAGATAATAATTACCAATGATCACGTTTGATAAGTAGAAATCTTGGCACCCTACATACATATAAGCACAAATATAATTAATTCTTTTATTATATAGTTCATTTATCATCTTAACTAGGCGACTAATTAAGATGAGGATGAGATATTAAATTTGTATATTAATGCGGTTGGATTGGGTGTGCGCAGGTACTAGAACTTGGAATTATTGTTCATTCAGTTGTGATAGGGCTTTCACTTGGAGCCACAAATAATACTTGCACTATTAAAGGTCTTGTTGCTGCCCTTTGCTTCCATCAAATGTTCGAAGGAATGGGTCTTGGCGGTTGCATTCTCCAGGTATATCTCACTAAATCATTTGACAAATGGAAATAAGAAAGTCTTATATGAGATCGTTGATAACATAACACTCATTGATATAATATGTTCAGAAATTGATTGAAAGATTATATCATATAAAGGATGTGGGATAATGTAATATCTCTTATAAAACTTTCTCTGCTCAAATTTAATATAAAACTTCTACGCTAAAATTGCATTTATCATTATTTTATGAGTATTGCTATATATAAAATCTACCCATAAAACTGATGTCACAGTGTTATGTAATTTGGTCACCTATCCTATATTTTACATAGTGAAAAAAAAAACATTCATATAGAATATATAACAGCAATATAATATTCTTACATCAGTTTGTATCCTTCGTTGTAAACAAAACTTTCCTTGTTTGAAACACAAACAGGCCGAGTACAAGCTGATGAAGAAGTTGATAATGGTCTTCTTCTTCTCTGTGACAACTCCATTTGGAATAGCACTTGGGATTGCCTTGACGAAAACATAAAAAGAGAACAGTCCCAGCTCATTGATCACGGTTGGATTACTGAATGCTTTATCGGCTGGTCTTTTAATATGCATGGCTTTGGTTGATCTTCTGGCGGCAGATTTTATGGGTCCAAAATTACAGGGAAACATCAAGCTTCAGATTAAATCTTATGCTGCTGTTCTTTTGGGTGCTGGTGGCATGTCTGTGATGGCCAAATGGGCTTGATCGAATTTATGAAATATTGTAATAATTTTCTGATTTTCGTTTGCTTAAAGTTTTTAAGGTTGAAAATAATTTGCCAATTGGATATTGTTTTTCATAATTTTGACTTGTTCTGTAATGCAATGAGTTGGTGTTATATTGCCATGCTTTATCAAGTTTTAAGCACTACTTTTAGCCAAAGTTCCAATCTAATCTAGCTTCTCATTTGTTATGTTACAATGAGCTAATCGTATTTAAAACTAAAGAAAACGATTGAAATAGTAATAATTCATCTCATATAATTTAATAAAAATGTTTCAAATTATTTACTATGAGTAACTTATAATCGAGGCTATGAAAAAACTTACAACTTCATTAATAAAGTTTGAAATGAGATTTATATTGAATAATGTGTAAATTATCACGTTAACATATCATCATTCAGTTTTATCTCGAATGATTTATAAATTATTTATTAAAAAATTTATTTTAGCAAGTATTTATCAACTTCAGTTAATTTATTTAATTAATTAAAATAATATATCATAAAATAAATAAATAAATAAAAGAGACAAAAATTATAATATGATTCAAATTTTTTAATACTATATCTACGAAACCATGCTTGAAAAATATAATCTACTAAAAAATTAAATGATTACTGATACTAATAGACTTAAACAAAACTAAAACTTTTTCTTTATATTGTCATAGTTGTGATTAATCTTTTTTTGTGGTCTTTTTAAGCAAGATCTTTATATTGTCACTTTAAAAATCTTTTGATAAATTTAGTAAAATCTCCTTATTTGATATTGTTAAATTACCTTCAACTAACATAAATTTTTCTCTTGAAGAATATCTTATTCGTTCTTGAGCAACAATATCAAAAATATTTTAATAATATTTAAGAGACTTAATCTTAAATTTCTTAAAATAGAAATTACAAACTTATAATTTTTATTAAATTATTTTCACTTAAAGTAAAAAAAAAAATAAGACCAACTTGAAAAAATAAAACAAGAAGAAGAGGAGAACAAAAACAACATTCAAAAGTTTCTCTATTTTCGCGTTTTCAAGACTTATCGCTATTACGAAAATATACACATATTTATAATGAAATCTTAAGCTTTATTTAAGGAGTAAATTTTTATGAATGAAAAGAAATTTTTTCTAATTAAAATTTTTATTTTCAAATAATTCTTCTCTTCTTAAAGTTATAAAATTAATAATATAAATTTTTTAATTATGTTTCAATCCACACTTTACTTAAAATAACTAATAAATTTGAATTTCTTATGTATGAAAAATAAAATTTGAATGTGCAATAAATTATCTTATTTGTTATAAGAGACCGTGAGATAAATATATTTTAAAATAATAAATTATTCTTAAAAGTTATAAAAATTTTACAATGCATTTAATTAATGTCGGATCATATGATATAGAAAAAGGTCGGGAATACGTTGGTTAAGTAGCTTGGAGAAATGTTAGAATAATATCATTATAGCAATATGGGTCATAAATTAAACTTGTGATATGAGCTTTGTGTGTTTGGGTTTGATATTTTCTCACCAAATTCTGTTTGGGTTTGTCTGAGCAGTTTTGGGCTTGAAATATACATATCTTCTTCTCCTTCATTTATTATTTTTCTTCTCAAATGTAAAAGATATTAGTTATATATATTTTTATGTAAATAAATATCAAAAATTTTCGGAATCTTGACATATGTTAAATTCAAACCTCAAGACTTTTATATTAAAAATAATATTAGTTGAACTAATTAGTACCTATTATAAATTATTAACTATTGATATTATAGAATATTTTTTTTTAAAAATTTATTGATAATATTTTTTTATGGTAGATCCTAATTAATATTATAAACAAAAATTATTAAACATATGATTATCATAATAAAGTATTTTTAGTGACAATAAACTTGATAATGAATTTAATATTAATTCATGTCACTTAGAAAAAGGGAAGTGGATGGACTATCTCAATTCAAAGTCTTATACGACAAATATTGCTTAACAAAAAAATATATTAATTTAAAATTAATAGAAATTTTTTTTAAAAAAAATTTAAGTAAAATGATAGATAATATTTTTTCGTGGTGACATTTTTTTTTTTTTAAGTGATGTTGTATTGATAGATGATAATGATGGTGGTCACCAAAATTAAAGTTGAAAATGATAGAAGGACAATATCAATGCTTTATATATTATTTAATGTTAATATTTTGACATTGGAGATGAAAATAGTGACAATTGTATGGTGGTGATGGCGGCAAATGATAACAACGAAGAACAATAATTGTTTGATTGATAATAATGCAATATAGAGATTTATTCTTGTGGGAACAATAATAAAAGTATTTATATTTTTCAAATACTAGAATTTGAATTTTCATTCTATGAAATTTTTTTATTTTTTATTTTTTGAATAACAAAATTTAAAGGACAAAATTTCATATATGTTTAAACTTAGTTCGAATATTAAAAATATATTTAAATTTTAAATGTTGTTGATTTTAATTTATTAATAAACAAATTTTTAAATATAAATAGGTGAATGGTTACTAAATATTAACTCTAAGATAATATTGTATATTTATCATGTTTTAAATTAAGTAAAGGTGTATTAATAATCAACATACTCTAAAAATTAACATTTGGTAGTTTTATAATTTTTATTAAAAAAATTTTTGAAATACGGAAATTATTGTATATTTATTTTAAAAAAATACAGATATTATCATACAATTATTTTAAACTTTTTATTATTACCTCTCTTGTGTTTTAACTTATGTTGCATTAAAAATTATTAAAAAATAAATAAATTAGAGACTGTATTGTAGCACGACTCTTCTTTAAATACGCCATAAACTTCTCTCACGAAGTTCCAAACATACATACATACATACATACAGACAGACACAAAACTCAGGCAATCATTTAAGCTGACATGCACCAATTCACAAATTGGGCGCACACGCACACACACACACACACACACACTCACTTCATTTTATATTCATTAATTATTTATTAAATATTTATTGAGTAATCATTTTCATTTTGTTCTATCTCACTCAAATCAAATTTGTTGGCTGTCGTTGTGCTGTGATTATTAATTAATTAATATGTCAAGAAATTTCTCAACTGTTGTATGTATGTATGTATGTATGTAAGTGTGAATTATTGGTTGGTGTACAAATATAAAACATCACGGGAGTTGAGAGATTAGATGGTAATACTTTCTTCTCACTTCACCAAACACTTGACTAAGTATAATTAATGTAAATGGTTGTTCCTCCTTAAAAATTTTGACCTTACATTACAAATTACTTGTAATAATTTCCAAAAAAAAAAAAAAAAACTCCAAATTACTTTACTTCATTACCTGTTACTCTTTTCTTTTTCTTTTTCTTTTTCTTTTTCTTTTTTTCTTTTTGGAAAGAAAAAATGAAATTTTGGTTTTGTGCTGTGGAAACTTACGAATTAGATAAACACCCCCAATATGTTAACTTTCACTCTTTTTTAATGAAATAAAAAAAAAAAATTGGATTATTTTTGGATATTATTTTATTTAAACTGCCAGGATTAAGGACTCCATATACCATTTGACCATATAATTACGATACAGTTACTATGTTGCAGCTGTATGCTACAATTCTTTCAGTTTTTTTTGTAGTAATTATTATTTTATTTTGTTTTGTTTTTAATTGTAATTTTTAATTTATGATTATATTTATAAATTAACAAAAACTTGAGACTTACAACTAAAAAGGTAAAAGAGGTGTACCATACATTTATAATATATTTTTATTGTTGTTCTTCATTTCGTTTTTCTAAGATTTTAACATATTTCTGAATTTTCTTTTTTTAAAAAAAGACAAATTTTAGAAAATTTTATCTTTACAATTTAAGAATAATGCCTATTTAAGTCAATTAAATATAGAGTTGTGGGCTTATGAATTTCACAAACAAATCGCATTCTATCACTCATCCAAATATCTAAATATTATTTTATTAATTAAAATTTGATTTGTTTTGTTGAGCTATTTTCAAAAGAATTAGGTAATGTATGGAAGAGTATAAAAGCAATGACTTACTTAAAATCAATGGTAATTAAATATATTTTAAGGGAAATTCGTAACCCTCTTATATAGATTCATTAAACCATTGTTCATAAATTTCTCACTAATTTTTCTTCAAAATCTCACTAGACAAACACTAACTATTTTTTATCATCAAATTTTGAGAGTTTGATCCAATTCATGTATAAGAGAATACCACTTAATATATTTAAGTGTATGATGCTAATTTGGATCATTATATTATTAAGACAAACCATTTAATACAGTTTTTTGCTTTTTAATTTTGTTAATGCCATAATAATACAAACCATTTATCATGTTTTGATGGACAAATCACTTGCTTAAATGCAATGATCAGTAATTGAGAATCATGTCTCAACCTTCCATATCATATTTTGTTTGAATGTTGCAACTAAACTGCCAACCATATCCACCCTACAACCACCCCACCCCCACATAAATAAATAATAATAATAATAATAAATTCCAAAAGCTTACCAACTATATCAAACGAATTTATAATAATTTATAGTAAAATTAAATAATGTAACTTGCACCAATAATACAAAAATAAATTAATAATTTTTATTTATTACTCCAACAACTACATCACATGTGATAAAAGACAAAGGATTGGAGCATTAATTGATTAATAAATTCCAGCATGGCCTGGCCGGTGGAATTTGGTTTAGCCAATGATTAGATTATATTTTATATATATAATTTTGTTTGAAACTCTATTTTATTTTATTTTTTTAATAAAGATAAATAAACAAACAAATTATTATATTGGTCATATATTTAAGAATAATATTAAACTTGTCAAGTTGGATGTTAATTTTTATCTCATGTGGGTAAAATTGCTTCCATGCATTGAA